>OY757911.1:108387204-108739704 GCA_963585895.1 Sepioteuthis lessoniana
TCACTGCTTTCTCATGCCCTTAGGTCTGTTTCAGTTCTAACTTTCTGTTAGTGGCTTCTGGAAAGTTTTACACTTCCTGAATTTACTTTATTTTATTTATTTTCTTTTTCTTTTATCTATCCACTACAACTTCAAGGAGAATTTCTATTTTGACTGGAAAATAAAAAAAAGGTTTGATATCTAATATCACTAGAGCTTTTTTTTCACCAGTGTAAATTCAACATTTTATAAGTTTTCTCATTTGTTCCTTGATATATAAATTTACAAATATTATTTCATTATGAATTTTATTATGTATTTAACAACAGATGGAGTTTATTCAAAAATTAAGAGTTAGATAACCTATGTTATTTGTAAAAGTTAAAAAAGTTTTTTTTTGTTGTGCTTGATCATAGAAAAAATCTTATAAACATATTTTTAAATGATTTGGTTAGGTTTGATTTGTTTAATGGCATATCAACCCTTATGAGTTATTTAATGTCAAAGCCATCCTTTTAGAAGAAAAGTAGTGGTTCTATTAAGTCCATAGTTGGGGGGATAATATACATAAAAATGAAAATTTTGCTTCCTTTATAGAATATTTATTATTTAATGTTTTCAAAATAAGCATTCTTCATTTATTTCTTTTACTCATTTCCCTCCCAATCAATCTCTTCCATTTCTCTCTATCTCTATCTTGCTTTCTCTTTTACCTCCTTTCTTTTTTCTTTCCTTCCAACTTTCCATTGAGACAGATGATAAGTCTGATGCATAGCAATATCCCTCTTCTCTTTCTTTTTTGTTATGTCTACTTTCTTCCCCCCCCCTTTCTTTACCTTAAAAATGGAATGGTCCATTATCTATCTGAGGTGATGACAAGACATAATATTTAAATACATGCATTTATGTCTCATTCTATTAATATTATAGATTTATTTTTAGATAAGATATTATCAACCGTTATTATCAGTAATTTTGACTTGTATTTTCTTTCCTAATAATTTTTGGTTATTTTTTATTGGGATTCACTTAGTCCGTCAATGTATGATAATGATGAAACCGTGTGGATTAGAAATAATAAATGATTGCTGGATTCTCCATAATCTTAGTTTCCAGGAATCAAGATTATTCATACATTTAAAATCTAAGCACAATGTGAACAAAAAGATTATGTATATACATATATGTGTGTGTGTGTGTGTGTGTGTGTGTGTGTGTGTGTGTGTGTGTGAGTGAGTAACTTGGAATGAATATGAACAAAGATGATACAAGAACAAGCAATTTAGCATGTGAAAATTATCTCTTTAAAACAATATTTCAGTGCATTTAAGTCTGAAGAAAGTAAAGTGGTTTGATAATACTAATGTTTTTGTTGGACAATAAAACTACATATGTGTGGATATCATAGTAGTAATTAACACTTTATGTAGGCCTTTGAGTACATATCAGTTTAAAGGGAGTGGATACATAAAGAGATGTTGACTTTTGGGCTACATGCTGCCCCTGTTTCTCTTAACATTACTGTAACCACTCTTCTTCTGACTTGATTTCCTTGTATTCATATCTAGCAGTCTGCTTGAAACAGCTTTAGGACAAAGAAAGAACTGGTGGATTGTGATTGGTTCTTTAATCGATTTAACCATCATGTGATCTCCTTTCATATTAACATCAGTCATATCAATATTTAATGATCTCATTGGAATTCATTTTTGGTTTGTATGCCCTGACTTAACAGTCAAGTGCAATATTCAAATTTTGTGACTGACTTTCATTGATTTGTTTGTTTTATTATCAATTCTTAATTGTTGGTTGGTTGGTTAGTTGGTTGTGTTTTATGGCATATTAATCATTGTGGTTATTAAATGCCAAATCCAGTTTATATATATATATATATATATATATATATATATATATATATATAATTTGTAAGTGAATAGTTTGTAGGTAACATTTGTAAGTGAGCTCATAGTTAAATGGTTTCAAGTTGGTTTGGTTTTTTTTTTTAAGGGATATCAATTCTTAAGGGCTATTTAATGCCAGATCCTGTTTAAACATACATTACCAGTCATAAGTATTTGGCCAACTCAAAAATTTTTATATTTCTTCCTAAAAGTATTATTTTTAATGAAACAAGCACCACATTGTTTTTATTCATTATACTAAAAACAAGTCTTCCTCAGTAACTTTGACCTTAGTATAACCAGATGTCTTTTGAAAAATTAATTTGAAGGTATTCTTCTTCTTTAGTACTAGAAATAAAAATTACCAGAACTACAGTGGATTATGCTGTTAGGAGACATCAAGAAACATGAGAAAACATGAGAAAAAGTAGGGCTGGTTGACCAAAAACAACACCAAGAGCAGAGGACAATTTCATCAGAGTCACCAGCTTGTGTGACAGAAGGCAAACTGCTCTAAATATCACTGAACCAATGTTGTGAAAAAATGTGTTAACATCCACTGTGAGTAGAAGACTCTGTGAAGCTGGCCTATATGACATAATTGCTGTCAAGAAACCACTGTTGATGAAGTAAATCAATATCAAAAGGCTCCAGTACGGTAAGGCACACAAAGACTGGACAATAGAGCAGTGGAATGAACTCCTTTGTGCTGACAAATTAAAGTTCAAAATCTTTGGCTCAGATAGGAGGGTCTGTGTGTGGCAAAGAGTTGGTGAAAGAGCTGCAACCCCCTGTATCACACTTACTGTAAAGCATAAAGGAGGCTCTGTTATGGTGTGGGAAGTTTTTACCAATTGCAAAGTTGGGGATTTGCATCAGGTGAAGGACAAATTGAATCACACCTGCTATCACAGCATACTGCAGTATCATGTAATCTCATCTGGAACACGGCATCTAGCTCAAGGATTTGTACTCATGTGAGATAATAACCCAAAGCATACTAGTAAACTCTGCCAGAGGTACATTAAAAGCAAAGAGAAACTGCACATCCTTCAACTAATGTCTTGGCTAATGCAATCAGCAGACTTAAATCTCATTGAACTGACGTGGGATGGACTTGACCAAAAAGTCAAAGCTAAACAACCCTCAAGTGTGGCTCATCTCTGACAACTCTTGCAGGAAAGCTGGGCAAAACTACCCTCAGTCTACCTCCAGTCTTTGGCAGAAAGAATGCCGAGAATCTATGAAGCAGTGATAGCAACCAAAGGGGGTCATTTTGATGAATCAAAAGCTTAAGAAGTTTTTTGTGCTTTTTTGGTTTAATTTGTATTTAATGTAGCTCCAGGAGATTTGTAATTAGTATGATAAATAAAACCATTGTGGTGCTTAATTTGTTTTATTAAAAATGATACTTTAAGGATGAGAAATAAAAATTTTTAGGGTGGCTAAATACTTTTAACTGGTAGTGTATAGATATTATATATATGATTTGTATATATATTCTACATATCATATACACTCCTGGACAAAAATATAAGAAAGGTTGATATGCCATAAAACCCAAACAACTAACCAACCAAAAATATAAGATCCCCCTCAAAAATGAAGAAAAAGATATTGTTTACAATTTCTAAATTATGAAAATCAGATATATGAAAGATAAGGCATAAAGACAATTAAATTTAAAATATGAAGAAATTTCAATTCATTTTTTATATGTATATTAGCATTTATGCTTAACTTTAAAATTTTGTTTTGACATAAATATAAGACCAATGAGCAGAACTATAGAATATAAAGGCAAATTTTTTATTTAATATTTTGTAGATCTGCCGTTGGCTTTGATAACCTCAAAAATTCAGCTTGGCATACTATCAACTAGTTTCTGAATTTGAACTGATGGTATTTTTCCCATGCATCTAAGATTGCATTTTTCAGTTCAGAAATTGCTGATTACTGTTGACCTCCTTCATAAATTTTTGCAACAATCAATCCCCACAAATTTACTATAGGATTGAGGTCTGGAGAGCACACTGGGTGGTCAAGAAGTCTTATTTTTTTTGTTCAAGCAAGTGCTTCTTTGTTTTTGATGCATTGTGGATAGCAGCATTATCTTGTTGAAAAATCTATTCTTCTCCACATAGACAACACCCTTCTTGCAAAAGAGATAAATCATTTAGCATCTTCATATAATCTGCTGCCTTTTGTCAACCACTGACAAATTGTAGTTCAAGTTTTCTTGAAGATGAGAAGCCCCCCCCCAGATTATAAGAGATCCTCCACCATTATGCCTTGTTGAGTAATTCTCTTCTGGAAAATATTTTGCTTGTCTGTACTTCTGAAAGCCATCTGGACTATCTAAATTGGATTTCTTTTCGTCCAAGAAACAACTTTTTACCATTCTTTAGCACTCATGATTTAATGTTAAGGAGCACATTCCAATCATTTCTCTTTGTGCTTCATAGTTAATATTTGATGATGAATTCTTTTCTTATGTTTAATTTTTTTCATTGTTTAAATGCCTTCAAATTGTTCTAGTACTGCATGGAGCATCCACTTGAGATTTCAATATTTTTGCTGTTGACTAAGTTTTCTTTTTTACTTCACGAACAATTCTTCTCTTGAATTGTGGCGATAATTTTTCTGGCCTACCAGTCGGTTTTCTTGTTCCATACTTATTTGGACTTTGCAAGTAATTGCAGATAATGGTTTTACTGCATCCTAAGGCCTTCAAAATTTATCTCTGAGATTTTCTGACTCTCTTCAGAACTGTAATCTTGTCTTTCTCAAATTCAGATAATTTAGTTCCTTTAACCATTTGTGTTTTTAGTATTTTAAGTATTACAGTTTTAATAGCTTTTATATTACATAGACTATATATAATAAATTTTTCAATTAAATTATGTCCTTTTTTTCTTTAGTTTTTATTAGTGGTCTTATATTTATGTCAAAAATAAGATTTAAAATTAAGTACAAATGTTAATATACATATAAAAAACGAATTGAAGTTTTTTTTCTTTTTTTAGATTTAAATGTCTCTTAAACTTATCTTTCATTTATATGATTTTCATAATTTAAAAATTGTAAACAATATTTTTTTCATTTTTGAGAGTGGTCTTATATTTTTGTCCATGGGTGTATATGGTTTGTAAATGAATAGTTTGTAGGTAACATTATTTTTAAATGAGCTTGAGCTCTTTTGTTGGTACACAGTTAAATGGTTTCAATTATTGTGAGCCAACACTAATAATTCTATTCAATATTAATCATTTGTTTGCACAAAGTGAAATAGTTTCAAGTATTGCTATCTAAAACTAATAGTCACATTTCCACACAGTTAAATGGTTTCAAGTATTGCCATTTAACACTAATAATTCTACTTGATATTAATGATTTGTGTGTGTGTTTGGTTGTGTTTTATAGCGTATCAACCCTTGTGAGTTATTTTTATTTGAAACCAACTATGTGATTTGTTGATTTGAAAGATGTAGTTCCTGTAAAATAATCTTTCAGTGATATTCAAATTTACATCTTCACCTTAAGGAAGCTTAGTTATATACATCAGCTACTCTATCTGTCTGGGCTATGAAAACCCATTGGTTCGCAGAAGTCCAATCAAACCTTTTAATCTCATCTTGTATTTTGTTCTCAATCTCTCTAAGCATCAAATTTGTGATAAAAAGTTGCTAAAAGGTGTGGGGATTAAATAAAAAAAACAAAAAAACAATAACATAAAAAGTAAAAATAAAAATAAAATAAATATGAAATAAAATAAATATAAAAATAACAATTTCCGAGAGGCTTCTGACAGGAAGCACAATACATGCATGTCTGTAAAGATGAGCTTCCTGGTGCCAAAAAATCCATGTCAGAATCCTTTACCACCTCGACCGAGATGGATGGCTCTTTTTTCTCTTGACAGTCAGTTGGAGCATACATGCTATGGCCTCTGGTCAAGCAGCGCATTGTGTCTGCTGCTCATAGCAGTGTCACCTGAACTTACCAACTGACCATAGACACATGTGGTGGACCTTTAAAACCCCCTATTCTCAATATCGACAATTCAATATTTGCCAAAGCACAGTTATTTCTACTGGTTCAGGAAAATATTCCTTAACACAAAATAATTGTAAACCCCAAAAGTAAAAGTTGAGTTCAGAAGTATCCCTGTCTCTTTCCTTTTGGTCATTCCTTCCTTTGCAGCTTCAACAAACAAAGAGAAGAAAACAAGTGAATGAGGGGGATAAGAAGAAAAAGCCGGTTACTAACATCATAATTGTCCAACATACTCAAACCCTCTTATACACCATTAAGGTACCAGTTATCATAGTCACTATAACCTATTATTATTAGTGACTTCCCAAGATACTATAGTGCGTGCAAAAATTTCATGCATTTTCTATTAAAAAAAAGAATTATTTTGCTATAAATTGTCTCTAGTTTTCAAAAACAATGTCGCATAGAATTTTTGAACACACCTAATGATATGGACTAAATTTAATTCCTTTTTTTGATCAGTCAAGTACTGATGGTTGACCTAGTGGGACTAATTGGGTCCTCTAACCTTGGTGGCCTATGAATCAAGAAAGATAAATAACTTAATTGGAGTCGCTAAAACAGTTTAGCATTGTCTTCAATCTCCTGTGACACCACTGCTACCAAGAATATCAGTTCTTACCTTTCACTTAGTGGGGAGACTTGCTGCATGAGCAACTACAAGTCTTCTATACAATCTCACCTAAACCTATGTCCAAACTCAGATCTATGGTCCGGCAAGATTAACAGATGCCACATATGTAATTACCACCCCCTCAGCACAAGCAGGATGTGATACAAGGTCAATTTTTATGTGGAATTTAACAGGTGGGAATTCAGATTTTTCCTTCTTCTAAACTGGTTGCCACATCAAGGTTAAAGAGCTGAGTTTGCCCAGGATTTGAACTCAGTACACTGTGTCAATTTCCTATGACAATAACCATTACACCATGAACACTGATTCCATTTAACAGACGCTATGTAAATTGATGGATCTTGACCAATTCAAGTTATCAATGTTCCTAAAATATTTGATTGAAATAAAATTTACAGCTTGTAATAACAGATTCGTTGAAGAATCTAATAGATGTCTTGCTAAATGTACCTATTATTTCATTAATAGATTTTCGTATAATTTAGTTCTTATCTGTTATTGCTATAGAATTCTATCTTGTCAGTTTCATAATTTAGACATAGGTAACCAGCTGTTAATGATTCTACTAGCAGTCGTGCAGACAAATTGCATAACTTGTGGTAGAATTTTCCTCTACTCTTCAATCTTTCTTCCTACTCAAAAATTGTTAAATCTTGGCCAAGCACTTTACATCTTATATATATATATATATATATAAGGCTCTCCAGTCATGCATTGCATATAACTGCTCAACAGTTCAGTTAAAGATGTGAACTGCTAGACAGCCTGCACAGGTGGTTTCGTTTCAGGTGGAGAAGGTTTGTGTAGGACCACCCATATTTTTTGGATGAGCTGATAACAGAAGAATGGCGTGCCAGAGAGCCAGAGATTCTTTAAACAACACTACTCAGGTTATTGCTCCTTGCAACCTTTTTGTGTTTCCTAAATTGAAAATTCTTCTCAAGGCTTAGATTTGAGAATGTGGAAGACATTTTTAAAAAAAATACTACAGTGCAGCTTCAAAGCATACCAATAGAGGAATTTTAGAGATGCTTCAATCAATGAAAAACTCACTGGAATAAGTGTGTTGAATTCCAAGAGGACTATTGTGAAGAAAATCAATGTTTCATTCATTCTATCTCAGTAACTACAGCTTCAGTCTCCATAATTTTTGAACACATCTCAGAGTCACCATTTTGGAGAGTTCTATTTTTTAGACAGTCATTCTGCAATATTCATTATTGGCTGAGAACAGAAGTTAGTTAAATCTAATTTGTTTTTGGTAGATTTTATGAAACCAGAATGTCCAGCTATGAAAGAAAAAATATTTTGTGTTTTATTTGTTATTAGCCTATTTACTGCTACATAAAAAAAACAAAGTGAACATCTTCTCAGTATGCTAATTCCATCATTTTTGCCAGCAGGAGTACTTTATATTATTTTCATGTTTCATTGCATATTTTGTGGCTAAATTAAACATCCAGTCAGTAGCAGAGGGGTTGAGTAGATACTGAAGTCAACCATTTCCACAAATTGCTAGTAGACCATTAAGTCACTGCTGCTGCCAAACTAACCCATGCAGCTTTGGTGAACTTTTTGCAAAACCAACTAAAACCTTTTTTGAATTGCACATAAAATAAATACAAATTTGTAGAACTGAAATCAAGAATACTCTTGTTATGTATAATTTGTACTTGAATGGATAATAAGAATATATGTTGCCTTTATTTTCTTCTTTCTCACTGGTGGTAGCCATATAACTTTATACAAGGTCTTTTATATCAGACACATTAAACATTACATTACTAAACTGGATATATCCACTTGATTGTTCATCATAAAATTTCTTAGCAGTATTTTATTTTGTAAGTGTGAAGTTTATAAGATTTGACAATCATTAAAAAAAAAAACACATAACCAATAAGTACTACATGATTACAAGCTAATTGTCACTTATTAGATGAGTGGTTTGTAAGATACACATCCCTCCCACCCCAATTAACAAAATCACAGTGTCCTACATAAAGGTCAGGCTTCAGACTGCTGGTAGTGAGTTTGATTCTCACAAGGTGTACCATACTTCTTGCCAAGTGCCAAATTAAGTCAAGCTTTGTAAACAACTACACGAAGGTCAAGCTTGGGATCTACAAATCTTTTTCAGTGGAGCTTGATGGTTTCTTTGATTTAGTTTGTTATGGCAACTTTCATGGGTTATTTAGTGCCAAAGCCATCCTCGTGGATGAACAGTAGTGGTACTATTTAACCCATAGCAGGGAATATAAAAGGGTTCATGCCTTTTCCAAGTGAATTAGTTCAATAGTGAATGTAACTGCGACTGGAGTTCTAACCTGCATACTTTGATGTCCAGCACATTAGCCACTATGCCATGGACACCCTCCCTCTCATAGAACTTAAGGCAGGATCAAGAAAATTCACCCTAAATTTATGTTTTCTATCTGATTAAAATTATATAGTGTAAATCTTGAAGAAAGCAATCCTAATGTAAAATGTCTGTTAAGGGGAGGTAACTACTACCTGTCCTATTGGCAGCATCCTTGATTCATTATATATTGTAATTATTTGTGTACAAGACACAGTATTTTTCCTGATTTTTCAGCCTAAAATGATATCAAACTCAAGAATTATATAGCCAATTTTTTCTAGCCACATGCCTCACCATATTCAGGATGGGATCACTGAAAGTAAGTTATATCTCTATCATCCAAACTAATGTGTTTCAATATATATATGTGTTTCAAATATCCACTAGAATGTCTTTGTTTATAATTTTATGAGCTTATTTTCATCACAAGCTTGTTACATTTTTTTTTTAATTATTATATACCAACACAGTCCAAATAATTTCATTTATTGTGTCCATGATAAAAAAGAACTAACACTCAATTTTAAAGTGACCATGTGCCATACAGTACATTTCTGGAGTGTTAGATAAGTATTAGATCAGAATGTAGTATCTGTAATTATGGTTACTTTAAAATTAAGCAGATGAAAATGTATTACAAAAAGAGTATAAAATTAGATACTCCCTAAAATATAAATACCCCCCCCAAAAAAAAGCAAAACAGACACATCAGTAGTCCATGATGGTATTGATGCTTTTATTCAGGAACTTGTAAAGAATTCTCATAAGCCTTTCATGATTATCTCTGTTATATCAAGAATTTCAATGATTAAAAAATGATATTCAGCATTACACACCAGAAAATTATTGCAAATTGGACTGGAAATTTGTTTATTTTCTAAGGTTATTTTAAATGTATTACTCTAATAAACTTATTGTTATCCATCATTTTTGCTGAGTCACTGTTAAATACATAATAAGAATTTTAATATATGTATACATTATCATCATCTGTTCATTATTATACATTTCAATTCTTATGGGTGCAACTCCAATATGGACTTGTATTAAACTAAGCTTAGTAAATATTTAGGGCACTTCTCTATCGAGTATTGTTCAGTAAGCTAGTCTTACAGAATATTACTACTGCAATTAGCTCAATCCTTACTGGTGTGCCGGACAAAGCTCAGCTTAGTAAATACTTTGAGCTGCAGGGTAATAGTTAATAAGTTGGTCTTACAGATCATTACTTGTAAATAGTAAGTTCAATTTCTATGGGTTTACAGAGGTGTTATAATTGGTTGTTTGGTTGATGTTTTACGGTATATCAACCCTTGTGGGTTATTTAATGCCAAATCCTGATTTTATATATGATTTGTAAGCCAATAGTTTGTGGGTAACTTTATTTTTAAACATGTTGTTAAAGCTCATTTATTTGCACTCAGTTAAATAGTTATAATTATTCTTATCAAACACTAATGATTTTATTTAATATCAATCATTTGTTTACCCACAGTTAAATGATTTCAAGTATTGCAATTTAACATTTTATAATTCTATTTATCAAGTATTCCTATGTATTACAAATAATTTACATCCAGCCATGTTGTTTCAAATAACTAATAATAATAATGATAATAATAATAATAATAATCCTTAGTAACTGATTGAAGAGTTCCATTTGACTGACAGATGGGACCTTAACTGTCACTACCAATCCTAAGATATGATTGTAAACTTGTCTTGCAGACCGATTTACTAATGTTGAGAATTTAAGCCTCACTGGGTACTTCATTATGATGTTCTTGTGTCAAACTATCAGGGGGCCTTCCTCTGTGGTACTACTTGCTTATCAGTGCTAAGTTTATCACTTAATACTGGAGATGCCCCTAAAGAGGAATGCTAAGGGGACCAAACATCTTTATGATAGACATACATGAGTCTTGATTCATGTGTGGCCCTCTACATTAAAATGACTAAATGTCAAATCTGGCCTGGTGAGAGGTCAGATAAATCTCTTCTTGCGTCAAACTAGAGTATGCTAAATAAATAAATATAAGAATAAAAAATAAAAAAAAACAACAACTCAATATTAATTATGTGAAGAAAAAAAAAGAATTGGTACAAAAATGTATAATGAAGTTAATAGACAAATTATTATTAGAAAATTTTGAACAAGAAAATTTCATGCAAGGTTTTTTTCGAAAGAACATTAAACAAAGAATATAAACTGGTTATTCATCTGATAAGCCAGGAATAGAAGTTGAACCCCCACACAAATATGTAGTTGTTTTGTTTAATACATTTTCATAAGTCTATTATATATTGTTTCTTTTTTTTATTCAAACAGTAAAATGATTCGCTGCTTGCATTATGTCTGCTCTAATGTAGGAGAAATTTTGTGTAGTGTTTACTTTTTCTAAAAGTGTTGCTTGATTGATTTTAATGGCATGTCTAGCTGTCTAGGGTTATTTTATGTCTTGCAGTTAGAAAATTGGATTCATTGTAGATTTATATTTACATTTTTGATGAAATTATTTTTCAGTTAAATGATGTCTCGTATTTTTATCAAATACAAATAATTTGTACACAGTTGTATGATTTTAAATATTCCTATCTAATAATATGGTTTCAAATGATTATTTTGATCAACAAATAGTCATTTATATGGTTTCAAGTAACTAATAATAATCCTTAGTAAACACTAGTAACTTCAACAATTCTTGATAAAAATGATTTACTTATATGGCATCAAGTATTCCTATTCAATAAATATAATTTTTCAACATATCTATTTGTCCTATAGATGGGACCATAATTGGTATGGCTACTCTAGATTAGAGTGGACCTGGAAGTAATGGCAATGAAGGGTACTCCACTCTCTCCAGAACTAGAGTGTCGCTTTCAGATGCAGTTTAATATCATAGATGGAACACCTTTTTTTAAATGGGGGGGGTCTTACTCCTCTGCCAGGGATACAGTCAGTATATTCTAAGCCCCACTAGCAGGAAGGTTTTCTAAAAGTGGCATTGATATTATCTGGTAATCTCCTAACTATAACCATTTCTTATTTGATAGTTTGGTTTGGTTGGGTTTTATGGCATATCAACCATTGTTGGTTATTTAATGCCAAATCCTACTATACTTATACTAAACTGAATTGTTTGAAATAGAACTGTTTACTGTATAAAAATGGATTTGGCATTAATAACCTACAATGATTGATGTGCCATAAAACCAAATCAAACCAAACTAAACCAATCCAAATCCTTTTTATACATATATATTAAATATATATATGATTTGTAAACACATTTTGTAGATAACATTCTTAAATGAGCCTGAGCTCTTTTTTACAAACAGTTAAATGATTTCAAGTATTGCTATATGACAGTCACAATTTAATGTCAGTCATTTGTTTGCACACATAGTTTGTTCCATTTGACCCATAGATAGGACCCTATCAGGTGCTACCACTCTGGATCAGAGTAGAGCTGGGACCCATCGCAATGAAAGGGTACTCTACATTCCCAAAATCTCCAAGGCTGGACCCTTGCTATATCCAGGACACTCGTTGGAGGAGGTCTTACCTCGGCTGCTTCTTATTTGAAGAAGTCTTATTTAGGAAATAGAAATCAAAGGTGTTTCAAACAAGAGTGAGAGATACAAGTTGTTTGACAGTGACACATAGTGAACTGGGTTTAAAGTTCAAGTAACCAGCTCTTTGTTACATGAGAACATAAGATTCAAATGTATAAAACAATTAATCAGGATTATGATAGCATATAGGTAAGAAGGGAAACAGTAGATGTAACAGTGGTAAAAAGGATTTGAATAACATTTGAGATTATACACATAATAAATAGGAAGCACTCTTAGTGTAATGGTTATCATAGGAAATGAAATCAAAGACCTGAGTTCAAACCCTGGATGAAGCTGTTTATCTTTCACTAATACCCTAAGGAAATGCATAAATCCATCATTTCTTCCCCACCTATGGATAAATAGCAAGGTAGATTGGGTTCTTTAGCCTTAGTAAGTCTAGGAGATAGAAAACTCTGAATTCAAACCAAATTTACTCCACTTAAAAATTGGCCTTGTGTCACATCCTACCCATGACAGAGGGGCTGGGTAAATACATGCACATCATAAACATTAAATCTGATTACAAATTCAACCCAGTGAATTTAAGTATTATTTTGAAAACAATAATTTTTAAAGTTTATTTTCTTGAAATTTTTTTTTTTTAGAAAATATGCCTTTCTAAACCAGCTGAGAAATGTTGTGATCAAAAGATTTCCTGTAAAGCTGCAGTCAGGTAATAGGGTTAATTTAACTTGAATTAAAACAGATCTTTATAATTGTATCTCATTATTTTCTTCTTGTGGACTTATAGGACTTTACACTCCTATAATTTAATTTGGGCGGCATGCCACTTGTTCCCACAACAAAGATGGCGGATGCACACATATTCAGTCTCGGGAAACCATTGGCCAGGTGAAGCAAGTGACCTGCGTAAAACTACGTCTGCACGTAAATTTCATCCTACGTTTGGAGCCACTTCCAAGACACGTATTTTCTATAAATACGTCGTCTTCAAACATTCTTCCTCTTTTTTTACACAAATTCTTCGCAGCGGATACATGCTCTCTCTTCAGTGTGACATTCTTCTTATTCATCAACAGAAGTGAAAAGCAAAAAAATGGATAAGCCTCGCAGACATTCATTTCTTCAATATACATTGACTATGAGACTTTTTCCAGTCTCAGAGAAACCAACTGTTTCAAATCACAAAAAGAAAGACATTTAAATATGTAATCCAACTTAAGAGGACGTTTCTGTCATTAACCTTTTTGTAGTTTAGTTGTGTTAGTTACACACACACACACATACACACACAACTATTTTTTATGTATCAATGTCTGTTTTATTATAGTATATAAATTTGTTTTGTTCGTCGCCTTGTTTTGAATGTTCCTTTTGTCCGCACTGTTTCATACCCTTCACTCATTGGCTTTCTTCATTTACTACTTTTTTCCACGTGCCTTATTCCAAGCAAAACTTATATAAAACTTCTTTAACATTAAATTTTGGGGGACTAAACATATCTACCATAAATATAAGTCCCCCTACAGACTCGGGTAAAAAAATTTCTAAAGAACTCAAGTGATGGCATCCCAGAATATAGCCATGATGGGGTTATAACATAAAGTATTCTTCTGACTATTCCAGTAAGGCCTGAAGTAAATAATGACTCCCAGGATAAATGGCAACTGATTGAATAAGGTTAGCACAAACAGCTTGGATTTGAGGTAAAACAAGAACAAAATAGATTTAAACAGCTCTGACTAACAAGTCCAACCAAGAACAGGTGATTTCACTCACAAAAGCAAAGCATTTAACCTTACCAGTCAAGCTAGTAAGCAAGTCTAGTTGACAGTAGATAAATAAACAAGAAAGTGGACTAGCATAGGACAAAGCAGAGCTGATTAGTACAAGTAACAGCTGTGACATCGATTGACTATGAAGTCAGGCCAGGAGACTAGAATAAAACTCAGTATAATCAGGAGTGACCAAGGTGAAGAAAAATTCAACAAAATAGGTAGAATATTAGAGCCAACTGACTGGGGAGTGTAAAGGAAACAAACTTTTAGCCACCCTCAAATTATAGGGGATAAAACTTAGAACTATTCTTTCTTCCCTTCCCTCAGGTACAGGAAGTTGATCAATGTCACAAAGAAAGTCTTATCAGAGGCATATAAAGCTCATTAAGTCAGTCACTCAGTGAGATAAAGCTATGTGACATAGGTTGTTCTCCTTTCTAAAAAGGTAGATATCAGAATAAGTGTTCCTAGAGGAGGGCCGAGTCTATCAAGGAGCAAGGTGGTCTGTAAGGTAAATAAAAAAAGGCTTTCAAAAAATATTACCTTCCTACTAGGGTATATTTGAAGGGCTTAGACACAGACATCATGTGAAAAAGAAAGATATTTGTAACCTGAAGCATTTTCTGAATATTGGTCCACAGCAGTTTGGGTGAGACATGCTTGATGCCACAAATGAAATATCTCTATAACTAAACCCAATAGAGACTGCATTTCTGAAAATTGGGGGAGATAAGGTTGGATAAGGTTGTTTGTGTTTCTCTTCATGCAAATACTCAAGGGAAATGTATGAATTCATCCTTGATCCTACTACAGCTATGCATAAATAGTAGAACTGACTGGGGTCTTTAGCCTTGGTAAGGCAACCAGTCTAGGAAAAGGAAAACTCTAACTTCAAATCAGCTGTACTCTGCTTAAAAATTGACTCTGTGTCACATCCTGCTTGTAATAGATTGGTTTTGTTTTATGGCATATAAACCATTGTATCATATCCAGGACACTCATTGGGGGGGGGGGGGTCTTACCCCTCTGCAGAGATGCAATTGGTGTATTTACAGCTCCAGGAAACTGGGTTGTGTAGTAGATTGTATGTTTGTTTGGGTTTTATGGCATATCAACCTTTGTAGGTTATTTAATGCCAAATGCATTTTTATACTAATAAACAGTTTTATTTCAAACAATTTAGTTTAGCATAAGTACACAGTTTAATTGTCAAAATCATTTCTATTTCAAGTTATTCAGTTTAGTCAAACAGTTCTAATTCAAACAATTCAGTTTAGTACAAGTATAGTTTTTGTTTACACACAGTTAAATATCAATGTTCTATTTCCAACAATTCAGTTTACATAAGTAGTTTCAATTTCAAAGATAGTTCTATTTCAAACAATTCAGTTTTGCATAGAACAATAATTCCATTTAAAAAAATTCAGTTTAGTATAAGTATGCAGTTTAAGTGACAAAACAGTCCTATTTCAAGCAATTCAGTTTAGCATAAGTACACAGTTTAGTTCTATTTGACCCATAGATAGGACCCTATCAGGTGTTACCACTCCTGGCCAGAGTGGACCTGGGAGCGATGGCAATGAAAAGGTACTCTACATTCCCCAAAGCTCCAGCATTACTGGAACCTCACAATCAGATTGTTTGTATCATATCCAGGACACTTGTTGGTGGGGGTCTTACCCCTCAGCAGAGAAGCAGTTGGTATATTCTACAGCCCCAGCTGACTGGACAATTGTGTAGTAGAGGGGTTGGGTCAGTGCGTACATACAATATAAATAAACCATAAATAAAAATATAGTATACAAAAGAAAAAAAAGCTCTTTAACAATGACTGAAACAACAAAATCAGTAAGTATCAAGTTTTTATTCATTCATGCTCAGAGATTCTGGTCTCTAAAAAACAGCTCTCCCAAAGAACTTTTTCTTATTCCTTAGTTTTATTTATATATATGAGTGTACTCAACCCTTTTGCCATGGGCAGAATGCAACCTCAGATCAACTTTTAAGAAGAGTATAGCTGGTTTGAATCCAGTATAATCCTTCTTCTAGGCCAGTTACTGTACCAAGGCTAAAGGACCCAGTCTGCCCTACCATTTACTCATAGCTAGAGGGAGAAAAGATGAATTCATGCCTTTCTCAAGAACATTAGCATGAACTGAAATGCAAACAAACCTCAGACAGGATTTGAACATAGATTGACAAGTCCATTTTCCTATGATGATAATCATTACTCTATGATTATATATATATATATATATATATAGTCATCCACAGACAGATCTGTTTCGTTCTATCAGAACTCATCAGTGTGGCTAGGCATACTAGCTTCCCGTAGCTGGGAGCGAAACCTGGTTGACTCAAACGCCGATCCGAGACTCTAATCTTCAGCTATGAGGAACAAGTAACAGCGAAGTAAATTTTAAACGGTTATGAATCACAATTACTATTGTTTACATACATCCAGTTAATGGCTACCAAGAGCTCAATTCATATATGAGGAGCCTTGCAATATATGCTAATGGCAACACGATTACTTCATTCGCTAGTGAACTCAACTCTACAGGGGTAGGAAAGTATATATATATATATATATATATAGTCATCCACAGACAGATCTGTTTCATTCTATCAGAACTCATCAGTTTGGCTAGACATACTAGCTTCCTGTAGCTGGGAGCGAAACCCGGTTGACTCAAACACCAATCCGAGACTCTACACTTCAGCCACGAGGAACCAGTAACAGTGAAGTAAATTTTAAACGGTTATGAATCACAATTACTATTGTTTACATACATCCGGTTAACGGCTACCGAGAGCTCAATTCATATATGAAGAGCCTTGCATATATATATATATATATATATATAAAACCATAGGGTAATGGTTATCATCATAGCCATCTAGATAAATTTCCAGATAATTGCAATGATGTGAGTGATGAGTAAGGAGAATGATTCCATCCATATATCAAAACAATGGAAGAGTGCCACCAGAGATGGTGGAACAAAAGAATGATGGCTGACTACAGCTGGTGTATCAAAAGGGACTTAAATAACATTGAACCTGGCAATCCAGAAAGTGAAAATTTTTACCATAGTTCTTATGTTCATGAAGGTTTTATTTCTGCTGTTAAATGATTTGATGAAAATACTTGTTGATCTTGGTATATTCAATCATGTTATTTTTAAATACTTAGGGTCTGATTGTTATTGCAAAAATAGTATTTCTCAATAAGCAGACCAATATTTGTTGGTTTAAATAAGAATTGAGAGGTTTCTACGATTTTACTTTGAGAAATATTGCCATCGGTCAATATTAGATTTACAGAAAATAAATGGAAAAACTGTTTTTTCCAAAAAAGAAGGTATTTCTGTACAGCAAAAATGGTAGCTAACAAAGAAAAAATAAGGCTATTTTCAGATTCAGTACCCTCAAGTTAGTTTAAAAAAGATGTTTGGTGCCTCAACACCATTTCAAAAAGTTTTTGTTGTTGACCAGTGTAATCTGTCTGAATGTCTAACCTGGAGTAATTCAGATTTGTTTACAATACTGGCTGCTAGAGATATTGCTTTTCCTGAATGCACAAAGTCTGATAAGTTTTGATAAAACTGTGGGCTTGCTTTGTGATCATGTCTCTTGGAAGGGATATTTTTGCAACCAAGGAAACCCTCTTCATTTGTGAGTTTAATGGCTAGGTATCAGCCAATGTCTTTGATGTACTCCCTATATGGTGATTAAGGAGTATTTTTGTTAAGTGATCCTTTGACACAAAAGTCAGTCTTGTTTATATAACAGGCAGGTTGATTGTTACAATAAAAAAAACAAAAGAAAAAATATTGTGCATTCTAAGTTACAACAGTGTGCATGTTCAACATCCCAATTGGGCATGGTCATTCCTCTTCTCCCAAGTTCAAATGATGAAGTGATTAGGTTTAATAAACAATTGGAATGATATCCTTGAATCTAATATATTCAAGAAATGAAAAGCTTGTGAGTATAGAGACACTTTGCTGTATCATACTGAATGATCGAATAAGTAGGTTCTGATAGATGTAGAATCAATCACCCAAAGTAGATGAGGGTGTGTGCTTCAAGTTGGCCTTCTCTCCTTGAAGTTACCTTCCCAGATAGAATGTTAATAAGAAATTTATGTAGACTTCTTATCCAGTTTTAAAAAGGCAAGATGCAAAGAATATCCCACATAAACTATTACGGATGCAGACTATGTGGATGATCTAACATTTCATACAAATACACCTACTATACGTATTTATTAACCCCTCTACACAGACAGGATATGACACAAGGTTAATTTTTAAGCAGAGTTTAACAGGTTTGAATTCAGAGTTTGCTTTCTCCTAGATTGGTTGAAGAACCCAATCTGCCCTACAATTTACCCATAGCTGGAGGAAAAAATAATTAGATTTATACCTTTCCCATGAGCACCTTCATAAAACACCTACTGTATGGCTGTGCCATTTGGACTCCTTGATGATGTTCCATTGGTTAGAGCATTTGAATTGTAGAATAGCAATGACCTGAACATGATTTGCAATAGTCCTAAATTGGCTGGTTACTGTAAACTGAATAAGAAAGACATGGTTTTTGGCAACAGCTGCCAGGATCAGTTTAGCAGGAATCTGTGGGGTTGGTCATGAATAATAAGTGGTGGACCTAACTTGAAGATAAAATTAGAAC
The DNA here is from genome assembly GCA_963585895.1 of Sepioteuthis lessoniana. Classification (NCBI taxonomy): domain Eukaryota; kingdom Metazoa; phylum Mollusca; class Cephalopoda; order Myopsida; family Loliginidae; genus Sepioteuthis; species Sepioteuthis lessoniana. The sequence goes on from OY757911.1 coordinate 108,406,198, forward strand.
TAGACCACTAGCTGGAGACCCAGTTCCTAGGTGAGTGTCAAAAAGCCTCATCCAAGATTACTTGTTTCATTGACTTTTTACAGCTTTAGAAAACCCTATATCTAAAGTATGATAGAGAGGATTACTTCATATCTGCTCAACAAACAGCTTGACTGGTTAGTGGAGAAGTTTTGTTCTGAGTAGTTTAGAATATACATGGTGGATTAATTCAACAACTCTCACCTGAAATATACTGGTTCACATTAATATAGTTTGGTTTAATTTCTTTTGTTTAATGGCATATCAACCGATGTAGATTATTTAATGCCAAATCCATCCTTCTAGAAGAACAATAGTTGTACTATTTAACCCATAGTTGGGAGGGTAAGGGGGTTCATATCTTTCCCAAGGGTATTTGTCCAAAAGTGAATGTAATAGCATGACTTGACAGTTCAAACTCACTTACGATGATTTTGCAGTCGATCGCTTTAACCATTACACTACGAGGACACCTCCCACATTAACATAGTGTACCGATTGAGAGCGGCAGATTTGCTGTTAGAATGGTATAAAGGAAATGGCTGAACAGGTTCTTTTCAACAGGAGTAAGGTATGGCCACACTGTTGGTGAGTTGGCAGCTTGCATTTTACCTGATCAGTTCTTGTTGTATGAGGTAGCATACATGTGTGACAATGTGTTTTGGTTTTTCTTCCTAAAAGTATCCATAATGTTTTAAATTGTCCTGTTGCTTTTTCATTTCGGTCTAATAGTTATTTAATAGCTAATTTAAAAAAAACTTTATAAATTTTTTTTTAGAATTCTTTTAATTTACTTTGTGATATATAGAATTACCTTTAAGTACATGCAGAATTAATTTCTTATATAATTTTTTAAAAACCAAAAATAAGTAAAAATATTGGCAACCATACTTGAGGGTGACCTAAAGGCTCTTTTTTCAATAGCTACTACACCAAGGTGTAGGGGAGGGCGCTACTCCTTTCCCAGGATTGACCTACTTTACCCTTGATCCGTACCTTATAATGCTGAGTGTTAAGCAAGGAGGCATCAAGTACCATTTTTTGAGTCTTTGATATGACTCAACCTGAGATTGAACCTAGGTCCCCTGGGCCATTTGAAAACACTCTAACCATTATACCAATGAAATAGAACATTATACAACTAAAACAGATATTATTATATATTATTCATCATTAAACTCTACAGCATTGAAAGTCTCTAACCAAAAATATGAATACTTAGTGAATCCAAAAGAAGTACACCACTTAGATACATTTATGCAATTCTATTTTTAGTCGGAATTGCAATACTGTAGAGTTTGGTCAAAATCCTGTTTAACCTTCTTTTTTCCTCCACAAAAAAAGTAGCAAAACAGACAGACAGGAATTAGCTTAGCAAACTAATCACAAATATGTGTCTTTTCAGACTGAATTGACTATGTTTCTGAAAGAACTGCATTTTAAGATTTTTCAATTAAATTAAATGCATCACATAACTTCTGAAATCTCAAGCGAATTTTTGAAGTGTTTGTATTTACAATTAACCTTCAAGTGTAATTTACAAAACCAAATTTAATAAATTTGAAATGATTTATAAGTTAGCGACCATAGTCGAGGGTGACCCGAAGGCTCCCTTTTCGATAGCTACTACACCAAGGTGTAGGGGAGGGCGCTACTCCATTCCCAGGATTGCTCCACTTTACCCTTGAACCGTACCTTATAATGCTGAGTGTTAAGCAAGGTGGTATCAAGTTCCATTTTTAAAGTCTTTGGTATGACTCGACCTGGGATTGAACCCAGGTCTCCCGGGCCATTGGCGAACACTCTAACCGCTGGGCCCTTTAAATTTGCATTGTTATTTATATTAATGTCATTTTTTTAAGAATTATGGTAAATAATGAAGTCAACTGAAACAGGACTAAAAAAATACTGCAGGTAAAAAGTTTTGAAAGGCATTACACACTGGCCCATTTTCCTTTTCACCAAATTAGGAGCAGCTGAATGCTCTGCATACTCCCCGACAAAAGTCTTTATCTAAATTTACTCCATATTTCCTAGAGAAATGTCATATCATTTTATTTTGGAAAGAGATTATTGCAAATTAAATTTTGCTTATCAAATGTACAGATTTTCAAAGGCAGATGTCAGCTTACAAGTTTCAAGTGTTCATAACAATAGGAAGAAATTCACTGAGTCTCCCTTGCCCAGTCGGCTGGGGCTGAAGAATACACCGACTGCTTCTCTGCAGAGGGGTAAGACCCCCCCCCAACGAGTGTCCTGGATATGATACAAACAATCTGATGGTGAGGTTCCAGCAGTGCTGGAGCTTTAGGGAATGCGGAGTACACCTTCATTGCCATCGCTCCCAGGTCCACTGTGGCCCGGAGTGGTAGCACCTGATAGGGCCCTATCTATGGGTTAAATAGAACTAACAGCATACTTATGCTAAAATGAATTGTTTGAGTAAACTGAATAGCTTGAAATAGAAATGTTTTTGACAATTAAACTGTACTTACATTTAAATTGCGTGCTTATGCTTAACTGAATTATTTCAAATAAAACTGTTTTTCGACATTAAAACTGTATTTACACTTAACTGAATTGTTACATATAACTGCTTGAATAGTTTGAAATGGAAATGTTTTTGACAATTAACATTCTATCTGGGAAGGTAAATAGTAAGACAGACTAGGTTCTGAATTGTTTTAAATAGAACAGACTATTTACATAAAAATGGATTTGGCGTTAAATAACCTACAAAGGTTGATATGCCATAAAACCCAACAAACCAAACCAAACCAAACTGAGTCTCCCTAAAATGCCGTATGATACAAATGATATAAATAATGCATAAAACTTAATAGAGATATTTTAAATTTTGTAATGGTTATCGTTGTAGGAAATGGACACGGCGACATGAGTTCAAATCCTTGATGAGACTGATTGCATTTCACATAGCACTAATACCCTTGGGAAAGATATGAATCCAATTATTCTCCCTCCAGCTATGGGTAAATAGTAGGACAGACTAGGTTCTTCAGCCTTGGTGAGGCAACTAGTCTAGAAGGAAAACTCTGAATTCAAACCTGTTAAACTACACTTAAAAATTGACCTTGTGTCATATCCTGCCTGAGCAGAGGGGTTGGTAAATATGGTATAGAATAATTTCTAATGTGCTGTGTGCTTCTTAGGAATACTTGCCACAAAACTGAACAAACCAAGTAAATTCTCAATAACATTGTGAATTTAGGTTTGGTTTGATTTCCTTGTTTAATGGCATATCAACCTTCATGAGCTATTTAATTGCAAAACCCATCTTTGTAGAAGAATAACAGTGACACTATTTAACTCAGCTATTTGAAATTGAACTGTTTTTGACATTGAGACTGTACTTACACTAAACTGAATTGTTATATATAACTGCTTGAATAAACTGAATAGTTTGAAATAGAAATGTTTTTGACAAACTGTGTACTCATGCTAAACTGAATTGTTTGAAATAGAACTGATTATTTACATAAAAATGGATTTGGCGTTAAATAAGGGTTCATGCCTTTTCCAAGAGTATTAGTCAGAATGTGAACATAATAGTTCGACAGGAGTTCAAATTCACTTGCTTTGAGGCAGCAGTCCAGCAGTTTAACCACTACGCCATGGTGAATTTACTATAACCACTTACCAAATTAGTGTCATGGCAATACCTTAAAAGGTATACTAAATCAATTTACTTGTTATTCTTTTAATTCAGTTTTCATCTCTTTATTAATAATTACACTTCCTTAATTTTTTTTCTTTGTTTTGGTTGATGATAGAATTTCTATATTGCTAATAACTCTTCTGAGATTCAGACAAAGAGTTATCATCATTATTCACTGATGTACTCAGACAAGCATCCTCATAATAGTTTTTATACTCACAATGTTTCAGCCATTGTACTATTGAGTCTTCTTTACAAGCAGTGTATGAAGATTGATAGTGGAATGAGAATAATCTACTTCTATGGATTGAATAAAGAGTTCATTTAGAAATTCACAGATGGTTAATGGCAACAACAGATACCTATGGAAGGTCAGAGGTTACAATGGTCAAAATATTGTGACTGTAATAACAACCAAGATGAGGATGCTAGTCTCAGTACATCAGTGAATAAAAATAGACAACTCTTAACTTAATCATAAATAGGCAACCCTGATTATTATCTATTAGACATTTTGTTACTTTAATTCTATTTAAAAAAAAAATTTCCCTGAAATGTTTTCTACAATGAAAAAAAAAAAAAAAAAATAAATAAAAGAGATTTTGGCAACATTTTATTTGTGAATTTAACAAGATGAAAAATGCAAAAAAAAAAAAAAAAATCAGATAAGGGTGAGTTTAGAGGATGAAATTAAATGTCTTATTGGCTGATAACGAATTATATGTTGTTCATCCTTCTGAAAGTCAACAGTTTCCTCCCTAAAAAAAATAAAATAAAAATAAAATTAATTCATATGAGAAATGGAAAAGTGGATAAACCAAAACACTGACAATGGATTTAAAAATGATATTTCGTCTTTATTTCTGATCTTGTCGGATTTACCAAATCAACTATTTCTCCATATACATGTATATACACAAAAGTTATTTTTAATTTGATTGATATATCTTTTATCTGACAAAATTCAATTCTCTTCATAATATAAAACAGCATAGATAATATATTTTCATGATCAAAAGAAGTTTTTTTTTTAAATCAATATCTGAACAAAGATAAAATGTAGTTTATTTTAAATAATCAAAACAAAATTTTTCAAACTTTTCAACTTGGTAATTATAGTTAAAACCAGGATATCAAGATAGGTCCAAACAAGAAAAAACATTAGAGTATTTCATTAACATAACCTTAAATGATAAGCTTTGATCTTTCTTTTTCTTCACATCCCAGAAAATACAAATAAAAACATCAAAGCTAGAAAAGTATATATATATATATATATATATATATATATATATATGTGTGTGTGTGTCTGTGTGTGTGTGTGTCTGTGTGTGTGTGTGTGTGTGTGTAAATATAAAAATATGAAAAAAAAATAAATAAATAAATAAAATAAAATAAAATTTTAAAAAATAGTCAGTGTATGTATTTTTGATATATGATAATATATGCCACTAACATATGTTTCAGTTTTTTGTTAAAACATCTTCAGAGAGGTTAATAGCAGATTCTAAATGCTTCATCTGAAAAATATTTTCAAACAAAAAAATTCTTTATTATCGTTAAGTATTCTCTCTCAAAATATAGTGACATTACTTGTGTTAAAAAAAATAAATGAATATATAAAGTTATAGTTATAAAGTTTTTCTTAAAGACCTTTAAAACAAAAAAAAAACTGTATGCGTGTAGTTCAAGAAGTTTTTATATTAAATAAAATGATGTCTTTGTTGTGGTTTGCAGTTTAAAATCTAGTTAAAAAAATATGTTTATTAGAAATCATAACAAAACTATTTAAAAGTATAATTTATTATTACTTAATAAAAACTAATTTAAATAATGGATATTGTAACCATTCAAAATTAATTTAACTAAATAAGGAGATAAGTTGAAAAAAATCAGGTCTTTGTTTGACAGTATTAAAATTAGAAATAAAGCTGGATTGAACAGTTAGTGTTGTGTATTATGTGTAACATTTTAGAATCTTTAAAATTTAAATCATGTTTCAATAATACATTTCTATCATCACCCATTTTGAAATCTCATGTGTTTATAAATATCACTCAAAAAAAAAAAAATAAAATAAAAATAAAATAAAATAAAATAAAAAAAAATGTATTTATAAACACATCCAAGATTTCAGTAGTGAAATCATGGAGATTGAACATTATACAATGAAAGTTTCAGATCAAAGTTTATCTGGTAATAATAGGTTTGACTGTGGACCTAATGATGAACCCTTTAATATAATTTACATATCAAACATAATTTCACCTCCTCACTTTAATAAAAAATAAATTAAACCAAAAGACAAATTTACCCAGTTTCTGTTGTCTCCTCATCAATCACAACACTATCAGTATCTTCATTAACTCTGAAGAAAACGTAGCAGTTCAAGTCTGGTTTATTTCCTAAGAAAAAAAAAAAAAAAAAAAAAAAAAAAAAAAAAAAACAGAGCAGATGTTTTTTTGTATATATATATATATATATATATATATATATATATATATTCAATGAAAAAAAGTTATTCTTTTAGATGTATGGTGTATTCAAAAGATGTCAAGACTTAAACTGTATTTACCAAGACAGAAATGAACAATGAATAAAACATTAATTTTCTTCAAAATTATCCTCTTGGCATTCAATACTTATTCATCTGGGTTTTCTATTGGTCAAGGCACCTCTGAAACTTTTCTATTGATATTGTAGGAATCTATGCAGTCATATTTCTTTTAATGTCCTCCATGTCCAGAAATCTTATCCTTGAGATGAATTTTTAGTTTAAGAAAGAAGCTACATTGAGTTAGGTCTGGTGAGTAGAGAGGATATTGCACTGGCACAATCCTGTGTTTCACCAAAACCTGAAGATCAAAACAAGAATTGACATCAACTCATCTTAGCATCATCATTTTATTATACAAGTTATTTAGCTGTGCACACACCTTCATTTAAATTTTTTAAAAAATTAAAATTCAGTTTGGGAATTTTTTGATTACACTACATTTTTCAGTTAAAGTCTATAGGATTACTCAATAAATCGCAGCAGTTGACTTCACCAACAAATTCACTGTCTTGCTTGTCTCACTTCAAAATTCACAGCACCCTCTGTTCATGTGGCTTGCTTTTATTGAGATACTTGCTAACACATGAAAATCACTGATGGTCTTAAAAGGGCTTATTCCACCAATGCACAGAATTGCAAATGGCAGCCATGACAGAACAAGTCAAACATCAAGGATAACATCAGGTAAGTTTGAACCCCTCAGTCCCACTTCACTATAATATATTAATTCTTGTAATGTATTTAGCAATATTAAATTTCTGAAATAAATAATAAAAGTCAGAATCATTGAGTCTCTAAATAATTATACTGAAAACTTTGGTTATGTTCTATTATAAGAATAAACAGACAATAATTTGTGTATCAATATAAAACAATACCAAGTGATATTTCACCAGCATTGGTAAGTAGCTACTAAATGAGACATCATCATTAAGGCATGCCGACAACATAGATTCCTTTGACTCTTTCTCACCATCTGTCCCTATTGGCCATCATTCTTAGGTTTTCTTGATTGCATCCAGTGTCCACTCAGAGTTGGTGGATGTAAGTTTTTTTCTAGTCAGCCAACACTGGTGAGTCCATAGGAGAACATTGCTTATGAGTTTGTCCTTCTCTATCAGTGCCTAGCATGTCTTGTTTGTCTTACTTGAATGGTTTGTGAGATGGGCAATAGGTGACCATATAACTGCTGTTTTGGAGGATGCTGCTCCCAGGATTTGTTTGAAACAGCACACAGCATCCCAGTGTAGTTCCCAATTAGCTTTTTAAGCATTCTGTTAGGGTTCAAGTGGAGCAGCCATACAGTAGTACTGACACAGCTACAGCTTAAAAGAATTAGAACAAAGCAATTTTTTGTTGAGTTTAACACCATCATATATTCTAAAATGACTGCTAGCACAGTATTTTCCGTGGAAAAGTACAACATTATGATAATAATTGTATGCGAACATAAGAAACTATAATATAATCAACAATTTTAAATATTATTTTGATGATTTAATGCAGGGCTTCCCAAACATTTTACTTGCAGCCAAATGTCATTTCTATGAATAAATTTCCTAGATAAATTAATTGAATATTGCCAAACTTTTCTCAGACTCAATACATGCCATGATGAGAGTAGGGGTTGATTTTTAAAATCTTTTGAGTTTAAAGATTAATTTTTAAAAAAGTCAGTCAGATCATTCATTCATTTAAATGACCTGAATGTTTTAAATGGTTCATATATGAATGACATCACTAGTGGCCATCACACTCACTCAGGTATTCTGCTAGGTGTACAATATCTGGCAACTAGTCTACATGATCTAGAGATTTTTATTCTCCAGTTATAAAGGGATTTATAAATGCAAATTAGTAAATTCACCACCCCATGTGGACCTCTATGCTTTTATTCACCCCCAGGAGTATACATGAACCATTTTGAGAAGCCCTGATTAAGCCCAAATTAAATTGTATTAAGTTCTTACCAGAAAGATTATCATTTAGAGTTTGTAACATGGATGGCATGTATTGCATTGCCAAATCTGTTAAATGTTTGTTTATATTTGAATCAAATCTGAAAAAAAGAAAATACATAAGGAAAAAACAAAACAAAACAAAAAACTTGAAATCTTTAAATGGTGAAAACTTTACATTCCTACAAACCTGAATAGATCTCAGAATTTAAAAAGTATCTAAATTTCACTCATGTTAAATTTGACTGATTACATCATGAATAAAATATAGAGATATATTAAAAAAAAAAATTTATTTTACATAACATATTTAATTTCAATTCTAAAATCATAATTAGTAGACAGAGCTTCATCAAAAATAAATGTGTAATATCTTAGTTATCTCCCCTGCTTATGATGCCTTTATAAAAGAGACAATTAGAAGCATATAAGAAGCCTGGGTAAATAGCTGACATTATAGAAGAGTATTGAATGGCTTTATAGGTATTATTTGAACTTCTATAATACCATCTCATGCTCTCATAGCAGAGTTGATATAGTGACAGGTGTAGAAAACCAGGCTTACCTAAGGCAGAAAGGAACATAAGTTCAAATTTCACTGGAAGTTTATTCTTTATTTTTTATGCATGCTGTTACTCATTGTCATAGAAATGATATTTTACTGACTTCCCACCAAGCTAGAATGCGACACACAGCCATTTTATAGTGGGGAGCTACACACAAATTGAGACTCATGGTGACTCAAGTAAGCTGTGATAAAAGCAACTAGGATGGGAAAATCAAGGATTATACTAATCAAAATTATCAATGATTATGATCAACAGAACTTCATCTAAAAATAAATGAAAAATATACAAATTCTATAAAGTTTATTAATTCCATATTTTTTCTAAGTCTATAATGTAAGTCTATATGGTAGATTTTTAATTCAGTCTCTAAAAGATGCCAAGTTAAATTAGATATTAAAAAAAAAAATTTATTCAGATTAAAACTATCATAGATATTCCAAGACTTCTTCAAACTATTGATATAGTTGTAACTACATTTTTAAGAAAAATCCACTTTTCAGCTTTATAAAGACCAGTAGTCTTAATAACTTTTCAAATAATAATGTAATATATTCAGCAACACTGTGTAATCAAAGAACACACTTCTCATATTTGATAAAATATGCTTAAAAGAAAACTAGATACATGAACAACTTAAGACACAGCCAGATCTGAATTTTTCCTGGAAGTTAGTATATATCCTGAGTAAGAATTGGTGCTTAGGTTCATTCCAACCATATATTTTATATCCTGAATAAAGTGAGAGCTTTCTATCCCAGTACAGTGAGTTTTATATAACTACAACAGAAAATCATTGACTATTGCTTATGACAATAATAACTCATCTTAAAACTACAGAATGTGCATTTACTTTCATAGATATTTTATCAATAATACTTTTGTGGTAAATCCCATGAAATTCTGGCCAAAACTATGTTTACAAAATTAAACAGGAAAAAAAAATCTGAAAACTAAAACTAATACCTTATAAACATTATAAAAGTTTTCATGTTCAGAACAGCCTTAAATTCTGATATACATTCATAGTTGCAAAATATTAATTAGAATATTGAGAAAAAAAAAAAGGAGAATTCATCAACATAAGTAAAAAATGAAATACAAAAATAAAAAATTAGTCTTCGTTATAGAATAAAATTTTAAACAAGGATGTCATTTTTACACAATATTATAATAAATTTTTTTATATATAATCCAAAATTCTTCTGTAATTTATAATGATCACTTACTGGAAAAGTTTTAAAAAATCCTTCATAATTCCAGATATAAGGTTGACCTTTTCAATCTGACTTTTGCACAAATTATCTTTCATTATATTTTGATATTTACCCATAAGCCCAATATTTAAAGCTGATCACTATTTAACTTTGTAAGCCAGACATTTCAAGCTCAAGTCAATCAGGTCAAATGTTAAGAATAAATAATGATATAATGATAATTCACAGTCATGCTTTTAATGGAATTATGAGATAGCTTTGAACAAAGATGTCTGTGGCCTGGAGTGAAATTTAAACGTTTTAGTCAATATATTTCTTTTTTATAAATTTTGTGAGCTCAGGTATAAAGTAGTAATAATCTCCTTTAGAAAATAGCCGTGTAGGGTTGTCACATGGCAGTCCAAGAACCCATTCAAAACCTCTTTTTGCCTTTGTTCTTTAAACATTAGAGTCATTGTCTCTCACAACTAAGAAATGGTAAAGTCACATGGCTATATTACTTACAATTACCAATATTTGTCAAGTAAACATTTTGCTATTTTGAACCCTTTCATGGAACAATATGTGTACTTGGTTTTTGCAAGGACATATTTGTTTATTTTTTTTAATACCACTAATATATATAATATATATATAATAAAAGTTAAAATCTTCTTGTATATACAAATGTATTTATTTTGTCCTTCCTTCTATTGTTTGGTTTGGTTTGTTTAATGGCATATCAACTCTTTTTAGGTTATCTAATGCCAAAGCCATTCTCCTAGAAGAACAGTAGTGGTACTATTTAACCCATAGCTGGGAGGATAAGATAAGGGGGTTCATACCTTTCCCAAGGGTATTTGTCCGAAAGTGAACGTGATAGCATGACTGGAGTACAAACTCGCGTACTACGATTCCGCAGTCCATCGCTTTAACCATTACACCTCGTGGACACCCCGTCCTTCTATTGTGTTTCATCTGTTTTAGTATATCACAGATATACTAATACTAATACTGGTCCTTGGTAAAGTAGGAACTAAGCTAAATATCTTTTCTTACCCCATACATTTTAGTAAAGTATTTGAGCACCAAAGAGATAAGATTTCAAAGGTTAACAAGTTCATGGTACCTTCAGTTAACACTAATTTTTAATGTATTTCAAAAAACAGAAAGATCTGTTAGGGAGGGAACAAAAATGTCCCAACAGTACAAATGTGTAACAAATAAGTGAGATTATTTACACAAATTAACAGATATTTGAAGGGGATATGTATAGGGTGTTTCAGAAAAACTTATATCATTTAGGATGAACAAGGTGCTTTAGAAAAATTAATATCATTTTGTAATCTAATAACTTAACCAATTCTCAGTCAAATGTTCTTAAATTTTAGTAAAGTGTATAGAAACAATTCAACATCATAAATTTTAAAGGTGTTTTCTTTTCTTTTCAGGTATAAAAATGCCATTCCCTGGAAAAGAAAAAGGCATTTAAAAATTAAACTAAGAAGAACAAAATTGGTCAGGTTATTAGATTACAAAATGATATCAATTTTTTCTAAAACAGCTTTTACATGTCAAATGATATCAAATTTAATACCCTATATTTCTCATCAGAATAAGAGGTAAAAGAAAGTAAAACAATAATTACTCTTTAGCAAATTTTAGTTCTTCAGGTGAAAAAAGAGATGCTTGTTTATCGGTTCTTTTGTTTTCTATATCAAGATAATATGCTGTGTAGTTCTGGATCTAATAAAAAATAAAAAAATAAAAATACAAAATGGAAATCAGTATTTTATGATGGGAGACATCTAAAAAAAAAATTAAAAAATAAAAATAAATGAATGCAATCTTAAAGAATAAATGATTATATTATTATTATTAAGTGTAAGAAAATAGTTTATTTCAAGCTTTGAACTGATGAGTATATATAATATGATTAAACTTATACCAGAAGGCAAACCTTGAAATAAACAAAAAGATTTCCCTTTCAGAAAAGAGGGATATCAAAGAATCAATGACAAATTATTGTAATAATCAGTGTTGGTTGTCACTATCTCACTTCATGGGTTTGTGGCAGACCAAATGCGATATAATTTGGAGAGTGCTCAATATCTGTGATAGGGCTATTATATAATAATAATAAGTAAATATATATCAGTCTTTATATATATTTAATAGCATAGAAGCTTGTCTGCAACCTCAGGTTTCATGACATTTTATAAATGACAATCATCAGGCAGAGAACGAAAGAAAAAAAAAATGACATTACTAATACAAACAATTATTGCAACGTCTTAACACAATATATTCACTATATTCCTTACATACACACAGTCATGGATTATAATGATGTATACGCAATATATCATTAACAGATCATAACAATTACAAATTATTATTGCAATCTAACACATCATATTCCAGCATAAAATACTAACATTGCATAATACTCCATTGTATATTACAATATAACAGGTCTCATCACCAAAGCATTTATTACGATTCTGGCCCACCATACTCCTATGCCTATTATGCTTACAAATCAAAACTTTATTTTCTTTGTAATGCAATGATGATGATATTTTGTTCCTTAGTTAAAATCATCACCACACACACAAAAATATATATAAAAAAAAAAACAAGAAAAAAAAATTTTTTTTTACTCGGCCAATCTGTCGCGACTTTGGCTACACATCGTGTTTCATACATCCAGGAGACAACTTCAAATATACCGCGTGACACATGTATCTTCATACACACACACACATACTAAATATCACTTATATGTCCACACACAATAATACGCAAATATAATCTAAACACATAAAGAATTCTTTTTGACTGTATTTTTTTAATATCTCTACACCAACTAGCTCTCTTTAGCCAAAACAGATAAATGTAGGAAAAGTTGTTATCAAGAAATAAACTAATAAGAGCACATAAAAATGTGTCTGTCTGGTTTAGTTGGGTTTTATGGCATATCAACCCTTGCAGGTTATTTTATGCCAAATCATATTTATACATATATATCAAATATATATGATTTGGTTTTGTTGGGTTTTATGGCATATCAACCCTTATAGATTATTTAATGCTAAATCCTATTTATACATATTATATGATTTGTAAACACATAGTTTGTAGATAACATTTTTAAACAAGCCAGAGTTCATTTGTTTGCATACAGTTAAATGGTTATACATATGATTTGTAGTCAGTAGTTTGTAGATAATCTTATTTTTAAAGGAGTCAGAGCTAATTTGTTTGCACCCAAGTATTACTATTGTTTGCACACAGTTAAATGGTCCCAAATATTCTAACACAAATAGTTTTATTTAGTATTAATCATTTGTTTGCACTCACTTAAATGGTTTCAAATATAGCTATCTAACATAGATAGTTTTATTTGCACTTAGTTAAATAGTTTAAGCATTGCTATGTAACACTGACAATTCAATTTAGGTACACAGTTAAAGAGTTTCAAGTATTGCAATTCAACATTAATCATTCATTAGCACACAGTTTAATGGTTCCAAGTATTTCTATGTATCTCTAACAATTCAATTAAACATCTGTCATTTGTCTATATACAGTTAAATGGTCAAACAGTTCTATTTCTAACAATTCAATTTAATGTAAGTCATTTCTTTGCCACAGTTTAAATGTCAAACAGTTCTATTTGACCCATAGATAGAATCCTGCCAGGTGCTTCCACTCTGGGTTTGAGTGGACCTGGGAGTAATGGCAATGAAGCGGTACTTCCCTAAAGCTCCAGAGCTGCAGCTTTGCCATTAGATTATTTAATATTGTATCCAGAACACTTGTTGGGTGAGTGGGGGGGGGGGTCTTACCCCAACTTCAGAGATGCAGTCAGTGTATTCTACAGCCCCAGCCAACTGGGTTGAAGTGTATTTGTGTTGTTCTTCATCCCAGCAAAGAACTTAAAACAGTTGGGGGGTCATGAGAATAACATGAGAAGATGGCACAATATGGTGAGAGGACAACAAAGAGAGGAGATGGGCAAACAAGCTTAGAAGTAAAAAGGAGAACATAATACTTTTCAGCCAATGAACTTTTTCACCCTCATATAAGTCAACGAAGTTTATAACCCAATGAAAAAAAGGGGAAAAAAAAAGAAAAGAAAAAAGTATTCTCAAATTCTTTCACATTCATGCTATCACACTTTCTCTCCAAGCAATACTTTTTGTCGGGTCATTGCTTCCAATAGATATCAAAAGATTATTTAAATTAAAACTGGAATCATTCTTTATGATGAAATATACAATTTACTGAAAAGGTAACAGGAGGTCTCTTTTTCACAAATATGGAAACATGTATTCTTTTACATAAAGAATAGCAGAAAGTGATGAAATATCTATCAAGAACAGCTTTTATGAGAAAGCTTTTTATCTGACTCTTCCTGAAGCCAGAATATGACACAAAATCAATTTAATAAGTAGCACCTGGTAGGAAGTCATGTACATTAAGATGAGACTTCATGACTCCATCCTTCTGATCATAAAATCTATTTTTCTTGAACTATATTGTCAACATCAGAGACATTCACATACATCTAAATTCTATGATAATCCCACCCATTTTCCCAGTCTCTCAAAGAGACGTGTGTATATCAGTGTCATATAATAAATGCTGAATAATCTTGGAAAACACTTTGTAAACAGAAAAAAGATCACAAAAGTGCAAAGTTTATATCACCAATTTGTTTTGTTTTCTGTAGTTTTAAGAATTAGTAAAGATGGCAGAATTCTATGAGTAGAATCTTCAGACTGAGTTTGTGAGATAAGAAGTTACTATTATTATTATTATTATTACTATACATTGCCATATTCAAATTAGTGTCTTTACATTTATTTTTTAGTTACATTTCAGTCTTGTTTTTGGTCTTCTTTAAATGCCTGTTGTACTTTATATTTTCTTCCAGAAATATGACAGGCACCTGAAGAAGGTTGAAGATATAATGGCTGAAATGTTGATTATAACAACCAAGATGAGAATATCAGTTTGGTTGTGTGTTTTATGACATCAACCCTTGTGGTTTATTTAATGCCAAATCCTGTTTTTATATATATGATTTGAAAGTGAATAGTTTGTAGGTAACATTAATTTTAAACCATCCAGAGTTCATTTGTTTGCACAGTTAAATGGTTTCAAGTATTGCTATCTAACACTAATAATTCTATCTGATATTGATCATTTGTTTGCACACAGTTTAAATGATATGAAAAATAGCTATCTCAACAAAATTGACTCTCAGCCACTGCCTTATAGCACTTTTAAGATAAAATAGGGTTGGGTACTTGTTCGCCACAAGAGCAATTTGAAGAATACAATCAGGACTTGACCAGTCAATTGATCGGATTAGGTCTCTCTGACTGCCTGTCTAGCCCAATGAAAGCCTAAGTGGAATGCTACAAGTAACATGACCACTTCAGTTGTCGGGTCACAGATTGCTCAGCTACTAGGTCATGTCATTACATGTCACCACCCATAGCCAACAGGCAGTCTGATTGGGAAGGTCCTAGCTTTCTGCAAAGGTGCAGCAGAGAGGATGCCCAGTTTGAATAAATCTTGGTACAATAAGAAGAAATTACCATCAGTCGACCACCTTGACCACTTCTTTATTTCTACTACTAACAAGGAGCCAGAGGTGTGCTTAGCATAATGGTTATCATCATAGGAAATGGAATTGGCAACCTGAGTTAACAAATTGACTTTGTATCACATCCTACTTGTGGTGGAGGGGTTGGGTAAATACATATTTCAAAATATTCATTAGGAGGTGCTTATGGTATAATGGTTACCATCATGGGAAATGGACTTGTCAACTCAAGTTCAAACCCTGAACAAGGCTGTTTGCATTTCATATCACGCTAATAACTTTGAGTATGAATTCAACTATTCTCCTTCTAGCTAGCTATGGGTAAAATATTAGGGCAGACTAGGCTCTTTAATACTGGTATGGCCACCAGTCAAGGAGAAGGAATACAACTGAAAACAGTTGTAATGAGCTTAAAAATTGACCTTGTGTCACATCCTGCTCTTGGCAGAGGCATTAAGTAAATGCAAACTTCTAACATATTTGGGAAAATAATTTAAAAGAAAAAATAAATGAATAAGTGACCCAATTTTGATTGTTATTTGCCAAATTGTTTTGGGTCACAATGAATAGAAATACAAGTTCGCAATTTCTTAACTGAAATTGTGAAGACAAAATTTTTTTGTCCTGGGAGTCATTTGTACACTAATGTTACATTTGCTGGTAAGACTTGACAAGACATGATCTACATTTAACCTACTGTTGAATCAGTTGTCTCAGCACTCCTATTAGTCAGACATCAGAATTTGTTGTTTGCCAAGGTTTTTTTTTATTGTTTTGCAATTTGTCATGAAGACAATGGTCACCATAACAATGTTTGATTTAGAAATGTGAACTAAGCAAGTAATTTTATGGTCTGTTTTTAACAACCTCTTTTAAAACTTTATTACAATATAAATCAACTATGATACGACTACCTTTGTCCCATGATAGTTGTTAATTTTGCATATAAAATGATATAAAATCTCTGCATCTATTTTTAACGGAATTTTTAGGAAGATGGAAAATTTTAGTATAAGCTTTTTTTTTTATGATAAGGTATCCCAAGATTTGCCAGGCAATGAAAGTGAAATTAGTTTTGAGTTGATTTGGCAATTAGGAGTTAAGTTATGGGATGGGTTCTTTTTGGGTACCCTAACTTGGAAAAAAATTTTTTTTGTCTTTCACTTTTTTGAAATGAAGTCAAGACTAAAATTAGTCATACATTAATATTCAATTGTTTAAAGATTGACAGATCATGTGAAAAAGAACAGAAAGAATTAAATGATGTTTTTTTTGGTTTATAAACAAACATCAATTTGCAAAAAACTATAAAATGAAATGACTATAAAATAATGTTAATTATTAATATTTTATTTTCTATGTAAAAAAAAAAAAAAAAAAAAATGATAAGGAATTAGATGAATCTTTAATTTTTGTTTTTTGAAAACTGTCAATAATCTTAAAAATTGAATTTTATTTTCTTAATAACAGCATAAATTATTTCTTGTTTCTATTTTCTTAATGATTACATAATTTTTTTTTTATAATTGCATTAATTGTTAATTTTATTTTTGGAACTTATTCAGTGATGAGACAAAACTATTACAAAATAGGTTTTACAAAGTGCCACTATTAAATAAAAAAATGATCAAAATAAATAAATTTAGAAGAAATATATTACAGAACACATTTCTTACTATACTCTTATATAAAGAAAAATTGATAACAAGGTAATCCAAGTAGAAGGAGAGATTTATTGAGAAGCAAAGTCAACACTATAGAGTTTCAGTTCCAATGAACCATCATCAGGACTATGAGGGATGATATTAATGATGTTAAATCAATGATGGATGTTTAAAAATGCAAAATACAAAAACCTAGGGAAGATTTTGTATAACAAGAAAAATTTGGTCTTATATGTTATGTTATTCCACCCAGGAAATTCCAGGTAGCCTTTCTGATTCGCATATAACATTTCATACACTATAAGTAACAACTATTATGAGACAAAGATAACATTATAAAGTACTGAAAGGTTCCTGAACTGACCAACAAAAGAATGACTTAGAACCATAAAATTTACATATGACTCTACATTCATCCTACAATTTAACACACTTAGCACATCATTTTCAAAGTTAAAAAAGATAAAATTCCTTTCTTTGTTAGGTCAAGAGTTTTTCAGAACTTCCTTGTACTTATTGTATTTATTTATCTAACTCAATGTAAATATTCAAAAGGTTCATTGCAGAAATACTAGTGCATTTAATATTACTCATTAATATAGTACTATACCAGTATAGCACTTGACCTTAAGTTTTTATACAGGCTAGTTTTAGTATATACATTATGTTCAATATATAAGGTGAATTTTGCCTAAGGATTTGGTAATAGGACGCATTGTTTACAGTTGCACCTTTTTCAAGGGAATTAATAATCATGGGTCTTTTCATCTCTCAGTGTAACATAATTGAACGGCTCATAAGAAATTGATGAATAGATAAATAAATAAATAAATCAGACAGTAGTCACTGAATAACAAGGCAGAGGCACTTGTAGTTAAAAATGACAAAGGAAAATGGAGGTCCGAAGTCTTGCGCACATGTGCTGAGCAACCGGAAACATGTTTCTGCTCCTGACACGACAGGTAGAAGTAAGGAGACAAGTTGTGCCCTTTGGAGGAGTCGACGGCAGGTGAAGATGTTAGTAGAACACCAGCCACAAAGATGTAAGGGATGAAAGTTTATGAGCCTAATGGGGGGGGGCTTCCAAAGGGGACATTAGACTACGTGACTCAGGGGACAAGCATATTAGAACCAAGAAAAAATTTAAGGTCTGTGTCTGGTCTCTCTTTCTCCCTATGGTATGTTGCTAATTTTTGTTTAATCGAGGGTTATTTCATGTTTCGATGGTGTATGTTTAACAGAGTTTTGCATTTGTCAACTTGTTACCACGGCAAAGTCACAACGGGGTCTAAAGTCTCATTAGTACCACAATTACCTGTCAGTATGACCTTCTTTATTGACCACTGCTCCCAGAACTTTTTCTTTACCAGAGAGTCTGTTTCCACTAAATAGACTGACTTTCCAACTTGAACTCATAGTGGCAAACCCATGTTTAACTGATTTGTAAACATTTTTTGACAAAATCATGCTTCTCCTTACACATCACACATTCTTCTGTAAATTTCACATGTTTTGCACTTCTCAGATACCAAAAATCTAATGACAGACCTCTGTTCAAACCTGGATTCCTGTTTGATTTGCGGTCATTTTGAATAGCCCCAAAACAAATATTTTTGTGAGATTAAAATAATTTTTGCTAAAAACCGATTCCAAACAATGCAGAGTTTATATATATGGAGAAAAAAAAAAAAAAGCAATTAAAAAAAAAAAATTCCCTTTATTTATTGAATGACCCTCATATATATCACAAAAATTTTTTATGATTTCAGGTTCAAATAAACAGCTATAGCAGCAATTGGAATACACCCTACTAAAGCCTGATTGTCACAGCTGGTGAATTTCAAAAATGCAATCTGGACATGACACTTTAGAAGAAAGATATGCAATAAAATTCTTTTTAAACTTGGAAAAAATGCCACAGAAATGTATGGAATGCTTCAGACTGCTTTTCGACCATCTTGCATGAATCGAGCATCAGTTTTTGAGTGGCATAAGAGATTCAAGGAAGGCAGGGAGTCTGGGAGGGATGATGAGAGGTGTGGGAGGAGTAATGAAGTCAATACACCAGAGTTGATTGGCCAAACGGTTAGGGTTACTATATTGAGGTTTTAAGGGAGTTCAGGAAGAGAATCCGTCGGAAGAGGCCAGCACTCTTCAAATTGAGCCAGTGGCATTTCTAGCAGGACAATTCCAGCAGACTATTTGACCAAGATAGGTATCAAGACAGTTCCTCACCATCCCTGTAGTCCAGACCTACAACAAGTGCATTGCAGCTGGAGGCGATTACTTCGAAGGGGACTAGAGTTTCATGTGTGTACTATCAATAAAAGTGCCCATACGAAAAAGTCTGGAAACTGATTTAATAATCCTCGTACTTGATATCATATAACTACATACAAAAACTCTTAAGAAACAATAACAAAAAATATAAATGTACAATGAATGCAATTCCCTAACCTCTAAATGTAAAATAACCCGAGATGGGTTGACATGCCATTAAAAATCAATCATTCACCTAACAAGTGAGCAGCTTATTAAGATTATTATGTTGCCTTTTAATAAATGGTTTAAACAATCAAATAGGAAGTAATATTGAAAAAAAAAAAAAAAAAAACGAATCTTTTTTAGTGATATTTTATAAATAAGTACAAAAAATTTTCAAATAATATTTGGTTAAATTTGAGTAAGATATTAACACTTTTAGAACCAACATTTTTGTTTGTCATTGACATATATAAGCCAAGAATAGAGCAATTGGGATTTTCCAAAGATTAAATAGTATCACTGGAAAGTAGGTATTTGTCACAGCAGTGTGCTGAGGTAAAAATGAAGACAAGGTGTGCATTTAAAAAAGATGGATATTACATTAATGTCATTTGGCTTTTAATAGATAAAAATATAGAAAACATTAATGTTCCTTGGTGCTGAATGTATTAAGAAAATTATATATGTGAATATAGGAAATACTTCTGTAAGTACTGTAATAAAATTGAATTTTATCAAGACTTTTCTAAATAGATAATTAAATGTGATGGAGAAAGTGATTAAAAAAAATTGAAATAGCAAACCTTTTCTAAACGAATCCTTAGGTAACTGGTAAGGACAAACCGGATTCGAGCAAGCTAAAAAAAAAATATATATATAAAACAAATGGATATGCTACATAACCTGTGTATTTTTCATTGCTTCTCTTAGAGCATACCAACTTCTTCAAAAACTTTACACAAATCTTTTCTCTTAAAGTCAAATTTAGTTGAGAACAATTGAAAAATAAATAACATAAAAAAGATATTCCTATTTGTCTTATTACTTATGTTCATCTTTAATAATATATATATATATATATATATATATATATATATAAAATGAATTACTTTGATAATAATCTTGGCAATTCTGCATTCATTTTCTTAAGGAAACTTTATTATTTTTTATTCATATAAAATTCAAGTCTTGAAAATTTTACAAGAAACTAAAAAATTAACAGAGAAAATAAATTTTCATTCTGTAACCTAAAATTAAGATCATAGTCATATCTTAACTGTTTGATAATTTATAATTTTTATGTTATATAATCAGTAGTTTCTTGTCTACTTTGATTAATTAAATTATTTCAAAGTCAGGTATTAAAAATTTTATAGTAAAAAGGTTGCCTTTAATAATCTCTATTTATAAATTATAATGAATAAGATGAGTATGACACAGACGCCATTATTCAATTAAAAATTGCTTTTCTAAAAGCATTTTAATGCTATTGTTCTAACAAATATCTTGTTATGATGTCATTTTCACTGCATAACAGTAACATACAAAGATCAGGTCATTTTAAAATAAATGAAATCATATATTAAAGATGCAATATTACAAATGAAGACATTACAGATGAAATCCTATTATAGAGGTAAACATTGAGAAAGAAAAGAAAAAAATAAGAAACCAAGTCATTTACAATAAAGATCAGTTACAAACAGAGTAAATCTGAAATTGATGCAAAATCTTTCCAGCATTTTAAAACTTTCATATAAATTCATAGAATTATTATTATTATGGTTTGATTTAAAGACATGCTAATCTTTCATCGGCTGTTTTTTTTAATCTCTTCAATAGATGCCATCCTTATAGATGAGTTGCAGTAGTTTCCGGTCTGAACTATTTGATCCTGGCAGTTGACCAGCGAAGTTCTTCCACCTAGCATCTGGTGAGGTTTGCCATTGACCCAACTTTGGATTCATCTGCCTTACTTCACACTTACCATGCTGCTTCCCATGGCTTCCAGTGATATATGTTCAGAGAACAAACCTTTTCCCCCTTCAAATTTGTTGTTTAAACTAAAGTCCAACTATTCAGTTTTTATATTTTTTAAACCGGAAACAAAGATGAATGAATACAGATGTGAAAAGAACATTTCAAGAATCTGCTTGAAAACTCCCCTAAAGTCACAGATAAACCTATGAAAATAATTAATAACCAAATAGACATCAAAGTAGGACAGTTTACCTAAGAAAAACTCAGCATAGTACTGACAAAAATTGAAAGCAGAAAAGCTGCAGGCCTTGATGAAATACCCCCAAGAAGTATGAAAGATAAGGGAATTTGATGACTCTCATTTTACAATGAAGTATATAAACAGAATACAATAGAGAGATGGAGAAAGGGCTACATCCTTCCCATCTCTAAGAAAGGTGACCTCAAAATCCCCAAGAACGACAAAGGCATAACTCTTACTTCTAGAGTGGCTAAGGTTTATAATGCTCTGCTTTTCAATTGTGTTGAACCTGAAATTGAGAAAATTCTGAAGAAAAATCAGAACAATTTTTAGAGAAACCAATCCACATCATAGAAGCATTGAAGAAGTTTGTGCAAAACTTTTGAGGCAACACTATTTTTTGTAGATTTCTCCAAGGCATTTGATTCCATACACAGAGGAGAGATGGAGCAAATACTTTTGCTTATAGTTTCCCCAAAGAAATTGTTACAACCATAACAATGCTCTATTGAAATATGAAATTCAAGGTTTGCTCACCAAATGGAGACAGACTTCTTCAACATTGTTGCTGAAGTTCTGCAAGGAGATACATTTGCAACATATTTTTTTATAATATGCCAAGACTTTAAATGTCGATTGATATAATAAAAGAAAATGGCGTTATACTAAAAAAGGCAAAAATCAGATAATATTCCACAGAAACAATAATGGACAGAGACTATGCAGATGACTGTTTTTTGCAAATACACTTACCCAAGCCAAATCCCTGCTGCATAGCCTGGAACAGGCAGTAGGAGGCATTGGCCTCCATGTGAATGCAATCAAAAAGGAGTACATGTGTTTTAATCAAGAAGAAGCCATCTCTACACTAAATGGCAGTCCTCTGAAATTAGTGGACAGGTTCACATACCTTGGTAGGAGCATCTCATCTACTGAAAGTGATGTCAATATGTGCCTAGCAAAGGCATGGACAGCTATCGATAGACTATCGATCATATGGAAATCTGATCTATCCGATAAAATAAAATGGGATTTCTTCCAAGCAGTGCTTGTGTCAATACTATTCTATGGATGCACCACATGGATGCTGACTAAGCATATAGAGAAAAAGCTAGATGAGAACTGCACAAGAATGCTATGAGCTACATTGAACAAATTTTGGAAGCAACACCCTACAAAACAATAGCTGTACAACCACTTACTCCCCACCTCTAAAACCATCCAGGTAAGGTGTACAAGACAGGTGAAACACTGCTGGAAAAACATGAACTCATGTGACATTCTCCTATGGACCCCTATACATGGAAGTGCCTGTATTGGTCGACCAGCAAGAACCTACCTACAACAGCTTAGCACAGACACAGGATACAGTTTGGAAGACCTGCTAGGAGTGATGGATGATAGGGATGGATAGAGAAAGAGTCAGGGAAATCTGTGCTGTCAGAGTAACTTGATGATAATGATTATTATTATTCAGTCATCAAAGTATTTTTCTTGATTTTCTGACATTGTGCCACATTTCAGCTAATTCCACCATAGAATAATATGTTTCAGTTTTGATATCTTAAAATTGGTAGACCCAATGATCAAACAAATAACATACCGTTAAATGAAACAATTGATATTCTGAAGGCAAAAGGTTTGAAGAATCTCATCCCAAGTGGAAGACTTTCCCATCCCAACTCCATGAATATGTCATGTATTTGCAATTTGAATATAGGATTTGTAATGAAGCAAAATCCCTGGTTGATTATTATGTCTAGAAAAAGTGTCTTTTCTTTTTTAACATATCATTTAAACAAGCCAATTTCTCATTGTATTATTACATAGTAACAGTTTGTCCAATTTGCAATTAAGAATTTTCACTGAATCTTGTGAAACAAAAAAGTTTTTTTACCCAGTAGATTCAATTTTGGTTGAGATGTTGAAAACTGTTCTAGTTTTAATCACTATTTTCTTTGGAATTCTGCAACAAATCCAGCCTTCATAACTGGTTATCATCTGGTCCTAAAATGACTTTTTGTGTTACGTCTTGGCACTTAGTAGTAGTTGGTGTTTATCCAAGGGAACCACAAAGAACATGAAGATAGATGAGATCATATTGAGAAAGGCAAGTGTCTTCCAACAAGTGTTGGACATGTAAAACAAGAAGTACATCCCATATGGGAAAACTGCAAATGAAAAACACTTAAATAGTCTGACATAAAATAGACAAAAAAAGGAATAAGCTTCTTGAAAAAGATATAGTAATGCAGACCAAAATCACTGGATTGACACTATAAACAGGGATTTTTGCAGATATTTTTTAAAAAATCATATATAGGGATATAATAGATAATTATCTCCCTCAAAGAATTTGCATTTCTATTAAGGTCCTTGTAGGGTTTTAGATGACAATTTCAGACACTTATTCTTGACCTCTTTTTACCTCTGTTCTCTCAACAGTAGAGACACTGTCTCTATCTCCACCAAAGAACAGTCAACCCACATGGCTATATTACCCATACTTGTCAAGTAAGCTTTTTTTTCATTTTGTCCTCCTTCCACATATTGATTATTTAGGGAATAATATACATATAATTCTACCATGGGATACATTTTTATATTCTTTCTTTGTAATTCTACTTGTATGTATATTACCAATATAAAAGATTAAACGTCTTGTATGTGTAATTGAATTTATTTTGTCTTTCCTTCCATTTTGTTCAATGTTGATATATGTGGTGCATTCAATAAGTTTCCAGACATTTTTTTGCACAGGCATTTAAAATTGTTGTAGACTCTTGAAAATTCACTATGTTATTGCTATACATCTTATGAGATGACTGACCAATTTTTATGATTTCAGGTTCAAATCAACAGCTACAGCAAGAATTGAAATACACCCTATTTAAGCCTGATTGTCACAGCTGGTGAATTTCAAAAATGCAATCTGGACGTAAGGACATTTTAGAAGAATGATATGCAATAAAATTCTGTTTTAAACTTGGAAAAAATGCTACAGAAACATATGGAATGCTTCAGACTGCTTTTGAAGCATCTTGCATGAGTCAAGCATTAGTTTTTGAGTGGCATAAGAGATTCAAGGAAGGTAGGGCGTCTATGAGGGAATATGAGAGGTGTGGGAGGAGTAAGGAAGTCAATACACCAGAGTTGATTGGCCAAACAGTTAGGGTTAGGGTTATAATGTTGTGGTTTTAAGGGAGTTCAGGAAGAGATTCTATCAGAAAAGGCCAGCACTCTCCAAATCGGCTCAGTGGCATTTCCAGCAGGACAATGCACCAGTCAACAACTCCATCCTTGTCACAGACTATTTGACCAAGATGGGCATCAAGACAGTTCCTCACCCTCCCTATAGTCCAGACCTTGCTCCCTGTGACTTTTGGTTATTCCCTAAGCTCAGAGGCTGTCGTTATGAGATAATTGAGGAGATGAAAGAGGCTGTGACAAAGGTCATTGACACGCTCACACAAGAGGACTTCCATGGGGCCTTCCAGAAGTTGTTGGAATGGTACAACTAGTGCATTGCTGCCGGAAGAGATTACTTCGAAGGGGACTAGAGTTTCATGTGCGTACTATCAATAAAAGTGCCCATACGAAGAAAACTCTGGAAACTTATTTAATGATCCTTGTATCATGGATATACCGATACTAATATTGGTCTTTAGAGGGCAGGTGTAGTATAATTGCGGAGGGATTTTTTCATATTATCATTTTTTTGTTTTATATATCTTGCCTTTCGTTTTATGTGCATGGGTTAGTTAGGTGCACACATTGAGTGTAGGTGTTCATGCGTGTGCGTGGCGGATGTGACAATCAGAGATGTCATAATAAAAACCCAGACAGGAAATGAGACCGGAGACGTGAATGACGTCATGCCCAGAAGCGCTGAGGATTTTGGAATTTGAAAAAAAAAAAAACAGTGAGTTGAGATTTAAACTCCGAACGAGAGTTGAGATTTGAGTCTAGAGGAAAATAGTCGATTTTCGGAGCTGACCAGACCAGTAGTTTGTGGCGGGGGCCACACATGGTGCGGTGAGATGGAAAAGTCAGCATAGAAAGAAATTGTCTCTCTCTCTCCCCTCATGTCGAAAAACCTTAAACTCAAAAATGTAATAAAAAGTTTCGTACCTGAACTAAAAAAGGGAGTCGTAAGTGTTTCAAGTGTTTTTTGGATTCCTATATGTTTATGAACATTTGTGAACGTTTTCTGTATCGGTATGAATATGTACATTTCACATATTCATATCTTGGTCGTATATTTTTGGACGTGGATATGTTACACAGGAACTTGATTCAATATCTTCCTTATACCAAAGCTTATAATGCAAAAAACATTTCAAAGATTTTGCAAATAATGTGCAAAAGATGGTAATGGGAATATTTACATCTTTTTCATATTTCAATCATACATCTTAGATGCATCAGGGAGGTCTTCAGTGATGCGCTGTCTTCATTGCCGATTTCAGGTTATTTCTGCATCATATCAGCTCCGACAGTAACCCCGGCTTGACTCTGAAAGAGCCAAGCCGCCTCCGTGATCGTGACGTGCTACGCTTGTGCCTCTACCAAAGCAAAGAAAAAAATAAATAAAAAGCCGGACTTCGGCCGTTCTTATAGACATCTGTCTTTTAGTAAACAGCCAATGAAAACAGGGCATTCCACACTCCTCTGCTATAAAATACCATCTTTACCTCATCTGGTTTCCCCCGGCTACTTCTGGAATCGGTACCGAGGTAAGATGTTGTTTTAATACTCGTCCGTGTCCATGATTTACACTTCACTAGACTTACACGAATTTCCCGCCAAATCTGTCCTATACTAATACTTCTAAGCTAACATGAATTAATCCCCCGCTCAAAACTATTCAGTCAGTCTTTAACTTTACCTTATACCCCTATTCGCAAAAAAAAAAAAAATCCCGTTTATTTGGCTCACGAGATTATTTGCTACAGATTAACTCATGCTTTTTGCAAAAATTTTCCTCCCCGTTTATCATTAACCTATGCTCATATTACCAATCTAATGCATATTCCTAAAAAAAACGCAACCTATTCAAGCCTAATATATAAACAAACTTAAGTTTTTACATCAACAATTATTATTGACTTCATGTAAAAATGTTTATTAGCTTACCTCCATCTTGTGAATGCAGACCTTCAAATCATCTTTTTTGCATTTTAATAAGTTTTCTTCCATCACTTTTATTAGATCCATTATACACTCAACAATTTCTGTCTTAGCTTCCAAGAGTTCAGGGGAAAATTTTTCATTTAACCATGCCTGGAAATATTCATGTTTTTATGTAAAGAAAATAAGTTACATGTTACTGACATAAAATTTGTTACACAAAAAACTAATCTTATATGTTCGATAGCTGAGCCAACAAAAATTATTGATAAAAAAATTAAAAACTAAAAAAATTAGATAATTTTTTTCTCAATCAAGCTCAAAAGATTAAAACTTAGCTCCAGAGTCCAAAAATCTTTGTTTAAAGCTATCCCATGATTCCATTAATAAAAAGACAGTGAATAATCATAATGATAATTATTATTATTGGTTGTGAGCTCCTTCAGCTAAAAATATTAGGTTTACTGTGTATAGCAAAACATTCAGTCCAAAATTTAGCTGGTTAAAAGTGATAACTTACAATTTTTTTTCTTTACTTTCCTATAAATTTCTTTTTCTTTACTTTCGTTTGAATTTCTTTTTCTTTACTTTCCTATCAATTTAAGGCCTCTTCAAGATAGCAGCCACATTGCCTTGAACTATGTCCAGTAACAATTGCTGGTGCAGGAAAGCCAACTTGTAGAGAATAAAAGCGACACATGTAATATAATGTCCAATTTCCTAAATGTGGATGTTGGCTTCATCACCATATGCACCAAATGACTTTAAGATTAAAAATAAAACAATCTGAGAGATAAGAGTATTTCATATACTTAGCCGCTTTGGCTCAAAATATTAGGCTGACAATGTATAATAAAATATTGAACTTAAAATGTATAGTAAAGCTACTGCCAAGCCCCAAATATTGGACTTATAGGCTCAAAGCATCAAAAATGGTGTTTTACTATCACTGGTAGAAACTAATTCATTTTAATGTGGCTAGACTGTAAGTAAAGTAAAGTTGGCGACCATAGTCGAGGGTGACTTGAAGGGTCCCTTTTCAATAGCTACCACATTGAGGTGTAGGGGAGGGCGCTACTTCATTCCCTGGATTGCTCCACTTTACCCTTGATCCTTACCTTATAATGCTGAGTGAGAAGCAAGGTAGCAGCAAGTACCATTTTTTGAGTCTTTGGTATGACTTGACCTAAGATTGAACCCCAGTCTCCCGGACTCATTAGACCAATAACTTTGGTGATCTGGTGGAAACCAATTCAAGGAAAAGTAATTTACTGATTTTTTTCTTTCCATAGTGAACCGTGTCTTAAGGAGTTCACATGGGCCAACAGCACTTTTACATTTCCCTTGTGAGACCAAAGTATGACAGTGTTATCTATATATGCTACCCATGAAGTTGGCTTCTGTTATGTTATTCTGAAGGCAATTTCCCAAAAGTAACTCATGTACAAAATGTGATGGGTAAGTTATTGCCATCTTAAATTATTCCTTTTGCACATGCATTTTGTTTCAGGTTTTATCCACTGTGTAGCAAACTAGAATCCTTTTGGGCATTGTCTGTGAGGAAAGCAGCACAAAGACACAACTCACTCCACTAAAAATTTGGAAACTGTATGCTATACTGCTTGGCATTCACACCAGTAGCTCAAATATGATGATTTTAGAGTATTTGTGTATCAATCCGAAGACTGATTCATACAGATGAAACCAAACAGCCAGTTCACATCATGGTATTTGGGGTGGTCACAAGTGATAGTGATGTTATGACTCCAGTCAATTTCCATGTAATCTGAAACTCAGCATGGAGGCCTATATAAAATGCCTAGAAGAGGTAGTACTGACCTGAATTGAGAGAGTGGATATTGTTGGATATAGACTGGAAGATCCTTTGACATGTTGGTAAGTTGCATGGGTGGCATAACAGGAAGTGCACTTGTTTCCTAAAGTAAACAGGATGCAGGTTATTCTCTTGGAGAACTGCCGCATAAGTTGCATGGATTGCATAACAGGCAGTGCACCTGTTTCCTAAAGTAAACAGGATGTATATTGTTCCCCAGCAGAAATATTGCATAAGTTACACGGATGACGTAATAGGAAGTGCGCCTGTTTCCTAAGGTAAACAGGATGCAGGTTGTTCCCCAGTGGAAGTGCCATGTAAATTGCATGGGTAGCATGCAACATGTAGGTGGGAGGTGTGATCATGAGGATTTGCATGGGTTTCTGGAAAATTATATAAACTACAGAAGATTTCAAACCAGGCAGAACAAAGCAGAAAGGCTGTGAGATTTCACAGAAGAACTGCACTGTCGCTCCTGTGTGTGTGAATCTTGGCTGTCTCTGACTCTTTCTCACTCTATCCATATGTACATTATGGGTGATAAAAAGAAAAAAAAAAGAAGCAAATTATATCTTTATACATCAGCACTGTTGTCTTTCTCTGCTATAGAACAAAACTAGAAGAGGTACTACTGACCTAGATTGAGAGGTAGGGTACTAGAAGACCCTACACCTAGCAACAGGACAGTGCCATACCAAATCAGCAGGAGAACCCAGTGTTGGCTGTCAGAAAATTTCTGAGACACATCACCCCTAACATCTCGTCACCTAACACCCCAGATTGCAATCCCCTTGATTAACATGTGTGGGGAACAATTTAGCAAGAGAACTCTATGCAACACCAAAGATGAATAGAAGGAGCATTTACCAATTTAAAGAAAGAGACCATTGGAAAGATTTGAAGGAGATTCCAAAGTTATATGAAGATCATAATTAAAGCCAATGGCAATTTCTTTGAATAAATTTAATCAATAGTATTTCCAGATATTTTAATGTAATAAGTAAAGTTGGCAACTGTAGTCAAGGGTGACCCGAAGGGTCCCTTTTCCATAGCTACTACACCGAGGTGTAGGGGAGGGTACTACTCCTTTCCCTAGATTGCTCTACTTTACCCTTGATACATACATTATAATGCTAAGTATTAAGCAAGGTAGCATCAAGTGCCATTTTTTGGGTCTTTGGTATGACTCAACCTGGGATTGAACCCTGGTCTCCCGGGCCATTGGTGAACACTCTATCCATTATGCCAATGTCCAGTTATTTTAATGTAATTTAGGTAAATATATCGGATAGATTGAAATGTCAGCGATATAATCATTTTTTTTGTGTGATTTAGATAACAGTTTACCCAACACACCCTGTATAGCTATCACTGGCAACAATGATCACTCCAAATTTTTGTGCTGCTGATGTATGTCAGGACTCAATTGGTAAAGAAATTGTTTAATACATCATTAATACTCAAACAAGAGTTTTACAATGTATGATGTTACTAATTTTCTTTTTTTTATTAGCTACTAAGAAAACAAGTTAAATGTCCAATAAATGTATTGAAATAAAAAAAAAAAACAGTACTGCTTGGAGTCCAATATTGTTCTTCAAACAAGTGAGTCATTTTGACTAGTTTTTTTTAACCCCACCCAACCTTAATGCCATAAAAGCTGTTGCATTTGCCAATCAATTTCATATACAGCCCAGTCAGCTGAGGCTGTAGAAAATGCCAACTGCATCTCTGCACCCACCAATCAGTATCCTGAATATGACACAATACTGTCTGATGGTGACGCTTTAGTCCTAGAGCTTTGGGGAATGTGGAGTACCCCTTCATTGTCATTGCTCTGACTCAAAGTGGTAGCACCTGATAGAGTCTTATCTATGGGTCAAATAGAAGTTTGACAGTTAAACTGAGCACAAACAAATGACTTATGCTCAATTGAGTTGTTAGAAATAAAACTGATCATTTAACTGTGTAAACAAATGACTGATATTTAATTGAATTGTTAGAGAAACATAGCAATACATGAAACTTGGAACCATTTGAGTGTGTGCAAATGAATAAATAGTTCAATAGAATAATTAGTGTTAAATAGCAATACTTGTAACCACTTCACTGTCTGCAAACAAATGATTAATATTGAATAGAATTATTAATGTTAGATAGCAATAATTGAAACCATTCAACTGTGTAGAAACAATAGCAATACTAATGTGCAAACAAATTAGTTCTAAGTCATTTAAAAATGAAATTACCTACAAACTGTGTGCAAACAAATGACTGATTTTAAATTGTGACTGTTGTATAGCAATACTTGAAACTATTTAACTGTGTGAAAAAAAGAGCACAGGCTTGTTTAAAAATGTTATCGACAAAATGTGTTTATAAGTCATAGATATTTAATATATATGTATAAAGAGGATTTGGGATTAACCTACAAAGTTTGATCTATACCAAAAAACCCAACCATTTTCATA
The DNA here is from genome assembly GCA_963585895.1 of Sepioteuthis lessoniana. Classification (NCBI taxonomy): domain Eukaryota; kingdom Metazoa; phylum Mollusca; class Cephalopoda; order Myopsida; family Loliginidae; genus Sepioteuthis; species Sepioteuthis lessoniana. Next base: position 108,437,374 of record OY757911.1, read on the forward strand.
TACTAAAACTAACAACTTTTATGGGACAAGGATACTATTAAGTAGTCAAACAAATTTATTAGGTTTATTAAAATTAAAATACGAAGTTTTTATTTTTTCTATCAACTTTATTAAACAACATATTTACTGTTTTGTTTCATTATTTTTTAATCATCTTTTAAGCAACTATATAATTCTATGTTCTCAAAGCCTTTGGTCTTTTTTAGTAAAATAATTTTTTTTTAAAGTTTCATGTTTATTAGATAAACTAGTTGAGGCTGATAGTGGTGAAATCAAGAAATTACTTTAAAATAATCAAAATTTTACAATGTGAAAGAGAAACAGCATATACAAAATATCCAAATCAAGTATTAAAAAATTATGTGTACCTGCCTGGTTATATTAATTACTTAAATGTAACTTCCATATTATTTAAAAAACAAAATACAAAACAACACCCCACCAAAAAAAAAAAAAAAACTACTGGAATGTTATTCCATATGTGAGTCTTGGGTACTTGTGAAGGATAGGTGTATGTCAAGGAATGCTAATAAATGTACAAAATATTGTATGCCCACACAGCATTAAGTACAATATGGAAACCTATTTTTGAACTTAAAAGAAATCAAAAGAACAAACATTATAATAAAACAAAACAAAAAGTTTATTTTTAACAATAGAACAATTTAATAAAGTAGAATTTATTTTCAGAGTTTATCATTTTGTTAGGGTTAGAGTTGTGTCTAATTTAAAAACAGGCCAGTGTTCCATATTGTAACACAATGTGACATAATAGTTTGTTATGTACATTTTTTAAATTCCTGAATAGACACTAATTCTAAATAAATACTGAGTTTTGAAATAAAATATGACAGAAAATGAAAAGTGGATACTCTACAATGTGGAATGAAAGAGATTGTGGGGAAAACAAAAATGAATTACATTAACCATTCCAAAAGATAGTTTTCATCTAAAGAAAATGATGCCATAGAAAAAAAACTAATGAAAAATCTTATTTATTAGAACAATTGAAAAAAAGTTCCTGAAAAGAAAACTTAGTTACCTCCCTTATTAAGGTTAGCCTTGTGGGTGGGAAATGACAACATTTTTAACACCAGTGAGTAACATAACTATCTCAAGTCGTGAGTCATTCATATGTCAGTCATTGGAGATCAATATACATACAAACACTAACCCTGATAAAAATTTTAAGAAATCATAGTGTGAGCCATCAATTTCATGCAATATATTCAGAAACGATTTTGATCTAATTGATAGCCTGAGTTTTATATATAAAGATAAATGAAGAATAATGATATGTGTTTGATTTTAAAGCAAATTTTAGGCTTCTTCCAAAGTAATAAAAAAGTCTCATTTGACCAGATTGAGACTTTACTGAATAACAGCCATACTTGTGTTTCTCAGCAATGTAGCAACAACTATAAAAAAAGATTCATTTATAACTGTCATAAATTCAGCATAGAATTTACAAGTTATTACTAGTACAGTCTCAGAAGATTCGATCATTAATAGAGAAGTGAAGTAACCTTTTAATCTGGAATGTTCCTGTAGTTAAACAAGCATAAAAAAAACTATAAAAGATTCTTAAATAGAAGCTTACAAGATTTTATTAAATATAATTTTAAAAATATACTTCCTAAGTTCTCGCAGCAGGACCTTTTTTTTTAAAAAACAAGTTAGTTAAAATGTAATTTTCCATCTAATACCTTTCTTGATTATATCACTTCAATCAGTGCTATAGAAAAACAAATTATTCTATCGGCTGTGAGGACATGTTTTGTTATCAGAATGTAAATGTTTTGCCTAAGTGGACATGAAAATAAAATTGGTAAGATGGAATATTCTTTTTAGAGAAATAAACTGGGAAATGAAATAAAGGGACGTAACTCTCAAATACATCAAACTTAAAAACTACAAGAAAAAGTTTTTTATTTCAATACAGAAAAAAAAATTCTTAAAAATCTATGGAAAAAAAAAGAAAGGAATACCAAACATGTTTGAAAATTGTATGAAAAAAATCTTTTAAAATCTGCTGTAAAAAATCTATTAAATTATGTGTAAAAAGGAAGTAACACTTAAAAAATGAAAATTTTAAATGTCCACAAATATTTAAATAGGTGTTAAGAGTTAAGCATATGATTTTACATTTTTATATTAATATTACTATTAAAAGTAGATGAAGTTGTTCAGGTGAATTTTATGAAATGATTTTGGTTTGGTTTGGTTTTATGGCATATCAACCATTGTAGGTTATTTAATGCCAAATCCTTTTTATACATATATTTTAGATATATATGATTTGTAAACTTAAGTCAACAAAGTTAAATAGTTCCAAGTATTGCTATGTATCACTAACAATTCAAGTAAATATTAGTGATTTGTTTATACACAGTTAAATGTTCAAACAGTTATATTTCTAACAATTCAATTTAGCAAAGGTCAAACTTAAATGGTTCCAAACAATGCCATATATCAATAACATCAGTCATTTTTTTATACACAGTTCAATGATCAAACAGTTCTATTTCAAACAATTCAATTTAGCATAAGTCAAAGTTAAATGGTTCCAAGTATTGCTATGTATCACTAACAATTCAATTAAACATCAGTCATTTGTTTACACACAAATGAATGTTCAAATAGTTCTATTGCTAACAATTCAATCCAGCATAGGTCAAAGTTAAATGGGTCCAAGTTTGTTTATTTTTGTTTGGGTTTTATGGCATATCAACCTTTGTAGGTTATTTATGCCAAATCCATTTTTATACAAACAGTTCTATTTCAAATAATTCAGTTTAGCATAAGTACACAGTTTAATTGTCAAAAACATTTCTATTTCAAGCTATTCAGTTTAGTCAAACAGTTCTAATTCAGACAATTCAGCTTAGTATAAGTAGTTTTTGTTTATACACAGTTAAATGTCAAAACAGTTCTATTTCAAACAATTCAGTTTACCATAAGTACAGTTTTAATGTAAAAAATAGTTCTATTTCAAACAGTTCAATTTAGCATAAAAACAGCTCCATTTCAAGCAATTCAGTTTAGTATAAGTATGTAGTTTAAACATCAAAACAGTTCTATTTCAAACAATTCAGTTTACCATAAGTACAGTTTAGTTCTGTTTGACCCATAGATAGAACCCTATCAGGTGCTACCACTCCAGGCCAGAGTGGACCTGGGAGTGATGGCAATGAAGGGGTACTCCACATTCCCCAAAGCTCCAGCATTACTGGAACTTCACCATCAGATTGTTTAGTATCATATCCAAGACATTCGTTTAGGGGTCTTACCCTTCTGCAGAGAAGCAGTCGGTGTACTCTGCAGCCCCAGCCAATAAGGCATAAATGGTTTCAAGTATTGCTATGTATCACTAACAATTCAATTAAACAGTCATTTATTTATACACAGTTAAATAATCAAACAGTTCCTTTAAAACAATTCAATTTAGAATAAGTCATTTGTTTGCACACAGTTTAAATATCAAACAGTTCTATTTGACCCATAGATAGGACCCTATCATGTGCTACCACTCCAGACAAGAGTGGGCCTGGGAACAATGACAATGAAGGTGTACTCTAAAAGTACTCCCCAAAAGTCTAGCATTACTGGAGCTGTACCATCAGATGGGTTTGAGTCATATCAGGACACTCATTGGGGGAGGGGCCCTTTTCCTCTGCAGAGATGCAGTTAGTGTATTCTACACCCCTAACCAAATGATTTTAAATTGAATCTAAATTTTGGAATATTAAGTGTGGCCACAGTATTTTTCTTTTAATTGAATTTGAAAAAGTCAAAATGCAATTTACATTAAAAATAACTTTTCCTCGCTTAATCTCCAAAATGTTATGACAGAATGAAAGAAAAATCAATTACTACTATTACTAAAGACAGAGCCTTTTGATCAGTGTGGTTTATGAACATGAAAAGGGAACCTTGGGCCTTTTGGTCGGGGAGGCACATAAAAAAAACACTAACAGCTAAATTCCAGGCAGCGCTTGCCCACTCACTAAAGCAGAGTAAGAGCAAAACCACTGAAAGAGTTATCTTGATAAGGGCTGGGTTTATTGTCCAATACCTGAAGTGCCCCTGGAGTAGAATGCTGGTGAAATTAAAGCAATTTTTAAAACTGCCTTGCAGAAGGCTGGTTTCCTTTGTTATACTTAACATTACAGAGAACTAGTCATTTAGTGGATTTTGCCGTTCCAGCAGGCCACAAAGTGAAAATAAAAGAAAGTGAAGAAATAGACAAGTACTTAGACCTGCTAGAGAACTAAAAAAACTAAGGAATACACGGGTGATGGTGATGCCAATTGTAGTTGGCACACTTGGAACTACTCACAGGCGTTGAATAAAAACATTTTTCCAAAAAATTAGAAGAAAAAATATTCTATTTTTTAATAAGCTGGATTAAGTTCAAACATAACAGTAAAAAATACTATTAATAAAATTTAGGTATTTCATTCCTATTTGAGAAAAGAAGTTCTGATTGAATAATTATCATTAGTCAAGTAAATTTTAAAAAGCACAGAAAATGAATTTATAGTAATTTGGAAGAGCCCTGCAGTGTAGTATAATATAGGTTAGGGAGTTCATCTAGCAATTCCTTTGGTGTGCTATATTTCAGGCCTTGTGCTAAAACCAAAAATCCACAGTTCAGAGAAAAGACTGAGTCACCCGTGATGTCAGCCAACAACATTGTGCCTATGTTAACGAGTGAACTTCTGTTATCAACACACAAACTATTTTTTGAAATAGATTAATTCTCCTGACTGTTTGGAAACAGTTTGTAACCGCAAAATAAAATACATCATATCTAAAAGCTCCTCTTCGAAATACAATGAATTTTTCATTATAACTTATATTTAACAGAGGAACTTCCTGTACATGATAGCACAGAAGCCCTTTCACTCAGACCAAAAAAAACCCCAAAAAACAGCCGCTGCCTCCATATAAACACAGTGGGCAGTGACCACAAAATAAGAACACAGCCGGGTTCAGGCCCAGAGAAGAGGTATATGTTCCTCTCCCAGCAGCAAGCGGCCAAACATGGGATCTACATCCCTACCACCAACCAAAGCAGCTGAAATGGAATCCAACCAATCACAGCTGTAGACCCAGCACAGTGATATCAGCTTCCAACCAATCATGAATACTCTCTCTCATTCAAACAGCACTTCTCAGAGCTAATTTCAGAAAGTCATAAAAACATCTCTACTAAGAGCTAACTTCAAAAAGTCTTCTGAAGATACCTCTGGTATCCTCTCTACACCCCTTTGCAGATACCACAAGACAATGACGTAGCAGCCAGCCATACTTGCAGCAAACCAGCAGCACCAGCTCTAGCATCAACAAGTTGCAGACAGCAGCAGACCAGTTCTGGCATCACCAAGCAGCAGGCACCTGCATCAACTGCGGCACTTGTTCCTGCACCACCAAGCAACAATGCCCGCAGACCTGTTCCAGCATCTCCAAGCAGCTGCATTTACTGCTGCACTTGTTCCTGTACTACCAGCTCCAGTTACACTCAGCAGCCATTCCTGCACCACCAAGCAACAGCACCTACAGACCTGCTCTGGCATGACCAACCAGCAGACATCTCCATCACCCTCATCCACGAGCAACAACTCTGCTTGGACTAGCACCAGCACTTCGAAGCCCTCCCCTCCCCGGTTAACCAAGGATTGCATAAACCAGGATATCAATCACCCAGCCTCTGCAACCAATGCATCCTCATCTTCGACCATCTCCAGCTATGTCAACAACCTGACCATACAGCTACACCTACAATCTGCACCAAGCACCAAGACCAGCCTCATCTTCTAAATGTGCTGTCGGCACAAATTTATAGACAGCCGAGTCTACGGCTTTCTACAGCACTGACTTTCACTCAGCAGAGACTACACCAACATGATACAGTAGCCGTGATTCTACACCCATGCATATCTTTTGTGTACGATTCGCTCAATAAAAACCTGACATTTAAACTTATCGACTTGTCCGTGTTATTTGTCTAGTCCTTTGTCAATTATCATCACTCCATCTCACTTCCAAAAGTATGCGGGATAGACGCATTTATGGGTCGTTGCAACACTTAAGCCTTGTTTTATTTGCCACGTCAATCCAATTGGATCAAACAACAACTTGACAAACATGGGAGTTATTGAATTGTTTACAGAACTAATCACTCTGTCCACAAAATAAGTTAAAATCTAAATCTGAATTAAAATCAACAACAGTATGGAATTTTTAAAAGGCCAAATTTGGATAACATCCAATGGAAAACGAAATCACCCAGAACAATCTTGCGAAACCAATGTTTATTCTTAATACCAAAAACAGGTTAAGCAAAAATGAACTAAAATCAGCTCAAATTATATCATTTTAGGCGATTTTTCATGTGGTGAGAGTAAGTGGCTACAATCATCTGATTAATTACAAAATCGTGCGAGGGTAGAAGTTCCGTATTCTTATTTACAGAAGTAATAATTCTATTTAATAATGGAAATGTCATTTAAAATTTGACTAAAGTTAAACTCCATAAAGAAGGTAAGACAAACCAATAAAATCCAGGTTTACAAAAAAAGTTATGTGCATATAAAAAAATTCGAGCAAAGTAGCCTAGTTTTCAAATAGAATGACCTAGGAACTTTTAGACACATGGAATTTAAGTGAGAATAGTCTCCCTTTACCGAAATGTTCACAAAATAACTAAATTTTTATTTTTTTTTAAATAAGAATTAAAATCAAAAATATATAAATTCATTTTCCCCGTCATTCAAAGTTCACTAAAAAGAAAAATATCATCGTTTTGATTTTCTTAGTTATTCCAAAATTTTAATAAAGCCCTATGTTGCGAAAAAAATAAACTATTTTTAAATTCCTTTATGACAAAAATATTCTTAAAATCTGAATTTGGACCGCAAGCCACATTTTATTGCCAAAAATAAATAAACAAAATAAGTTCACAATAAAACTTAAATGTTTATTGTAATTGTTTAATGTTTGTTTATCATTCGATATAAGTTTGGCGATATCGCTGTACATATGGTGCTTTGAACAAAATGAATAATAGATTACTTTGTTACGGTCTTATTTATTTAACGTGTTTACAGTTGGGTTTTCGCTATTGTTTACTTAATTTAATTTTTTTACTTACCTCTTCAAGTTTAGCAAAAACTTCAGCAGCTGTTAAAGCTTCGGCTTCTTCTTCTTCGTCGCTGTTTTCATAGTCAATGTTTGAATCATTGAAAGTTTGTTGGTTTAAAGAATTCATATTTTCTCGGTTAATTTTATCTGAGAATAAAAATTTAGAAAGTTGCTACTAGATGTTTTGTTTACTTTTCACCTTTGATATCAACAGATAACGCCTTCCATTGAAAAATATTACACAAACACGAAGGAAATGCTTTCGCGCCAAATTTCGAAATCTCAACTTTTACAAACGGAAGTTGCTGCAAGTTACTACTTGGATGATATCACATTGTGGAAATGTTTCTTTATTATTTTTCTGTTTTTTGTTTTACTTTTTTAAGTGTTTTCGTGCTTATTTATTAATTAATTTATTTTTGCTTAACTTTTTTCCGTTTTATAAGATAGCAAAAAATTTACATAAAAAACTTTTTTAAAAATACCAGGAACTCATTGGAACTTGGCATAACTATTTTTTTCTATTGAAAAAGTGTTTGAGTTGTTCTCTGATTTAACTATTTGTGATTGATTAGAAACAAAAAGTACCAAAATTTGGTTCCTGTGCACCAGTAACTTAAAGGCCTCGAATCACAGGACACACCCAAACACTTGCAGTAAAAGCCAGTGTGATTGGCAATTTTTATACATAGGAAGGCTATCCCTGTAACAAGCCTGTCAAGCAGGCAGCTGGAGTATTTGACTGGAGGTGGTTAAGTGGTGACCTAAATTACTATTTAACCTACAAATATTGAGAAAGATTTTAGCAAGAGACTTGTTAATAATATATAATAAATAGCAAATTAGCAGCTATACCTATTTGCAGGAATCAATTGTTATTTCTTATTGATTAGAAAACAGAGTGAAACCATCTGGTGATTGCAAGTTCAATCCTGACAACAGGTAAATAGCAAGGAATATTTGTTATAGCTTAACACTTATACCCACTCATGGTCAACAGAATTAGAATAATCTACCTCCCTGGATTAAATAAAGGGTTCAGTTTGAGGTTCTGTGTGGGTTCCTGAGTTTAACATGAAACTGTGGCGATTTAGGAATTAACAGAAAAAACTCCCAACCGGATATTGATTCGTCGGCTGCCAGATACAAAATATATAAATGCGTCGCTACGCATAAGGCTCCACGCATCCATCCGGTTAAAATCAAAAAAAAGAAAAATAATAAAATGTAAAGTAGCCAATGAGAAGCGGTCGCGCCAAAATTAGAAGAATTTTGGAGTGGCGAATTTGGAGCCGGTGAAAAGAGATAAATACTCAGGTTTTCTGTGAACCTCTCTCTTTTCGGGTAGTGACGTTGAACCGACAAACACCGATTTTACTATCTGGTGTTTTGGGCACCACGCTATGTCTTTAGACGTAGCATTGGTTAGTCCATTCACCAGGTAAATAAAGGAAGGTATGAAAGAAATTTTTTCGTCTCCTGTCTGTTCCTATCTTCTCTTTTTTTATATTTCTTATGGACCTTCTTTGGGCAAGGCATTGCACCGGCCAAGTCAACGTGGGGTAAAACTAAAAAACCAAAATATGGAGTCAGATAACTTACGGCAACACAGCCTTGCCCTTAGCGCCTGACAACCATAAAACCCCTTCAAACCCCACATTGGTAACCTTGACGCTAAAATACCTTTTAAACCCCACAAAACACCTGAAGAAGGCCATAGGATATATCGGCCAAAAGGTTGTGAGTATAACAATGAAGATGAAGACAATAGTTCAAATATTCTAAGTTTACTGAATTATCATTTTTTTAAATTCTTCAATTGAAAGTCGTTGTTAAAGAATATAACTCTATAGGAAATGATGCAATTTCCTTGTCAAAATAATTTTCTGGAAAAAAAACGGAACAAAATTGGCGTAAAGCTCTCCAACTAATGCCCACACAGATGTTTAAAGAATAAACAATTAAAAATGTTTTTTTGGACCAATAGGAGGTCTCTAAAATACGTGCCCAAAGAATCTTCGAAAGTCAACGTGTGCGCGTGGGATCCACCTTAATGTTATACGAACACATAATATTCCAGACAATTCAGATCAGTTACTCACACCAATCCGGAGTGATACGTACTAACTGCTCGTTGGTTCTTCCAACAATGGTGTCATGTTACTACTTTAAGTTGGATAAAGATCTTATCCACGCTGGACTCAGAACAGGTCTCTACGGTCGTGACTTGATACACAAATTGCTGTATAACCTTCTACATTTCAGCTCCGAACAAAGAAATAAATTTCTTTATTTTTGTAGCACTATTGTTAATATTGTCTTTTCATTCATTAACATTAGTACACTACAACTCTAATCCAAGACGTAATTGCTCAAAATTTAGATATTTTTTAAGATGAAGTGGCATTTGATCATTTTCCAGACCATGAAACTAATATTCCCAAAAGAGGTAATTTCTTTTTTACACCAAAAGATCTTCCGAAAGTTATGGAAATATTTACTGATACAGTTTCTTATGTTCATAAAAATAATAATATCAGTTACTCAATTTGTTTTGTTTATAAATGAATTTATTCACTTATTGAATTTTTGCTTTTATCATCAAAATCTATGTCATTCTTATGAACAAAGATTAGAGAAAAATACAAGATTAATTTTATTCTTTACAACTAAACATTTTTTCATAAATTTAGCAATGAGAGAAGTTATTTTTCACTCAACTTAAAATTATGTACATTGTGTTGTAACCTGTCTGAACTCCTCACATTAACTAAAATAGAAGTGTTCACCTTAACAGCCACCAGTTATATGGCAAAGACTGACTGATTTTCAGCTGGCTCCCTGCGCCCACTTCCAGAATGTACACAAGAGAAAAATAATGGAAGGTATGAATCCAACTATTCTTTCTCTAGCTATGGGTAAATAGTTGGGCAGACTGAGCTCTTTAACCCAGGTATAGCAGCCAGTCTCGGAGAAGGAAAACTCTGAATTCAAATCAGATTTGGTGAGGGGTGAGTTCTGCCAGGCTATACAAGTTACACCCCTACAACCAAAACAGGCTACAGGATAATTCTAAAGTCTGGCCAATATGTTATCCCTGGATGACTATATTAGTACAAGGCTTGTCCTCACTTGTCAATATAATAGCTCCCATACAATTGCAATATCAAAGAAAAAGAAAATAAGGGAATATATTCTTACTTAGATGTCTTCAATAATGAAATTAAGGCAATCCAATGTAAGTCTAAAAGAGAAAACCACAAATTTTTTAATTTTCAGGATAAAAATTTATTTTCTGAACAAGCTCACTGAGTCAAGTATCAAGCTTTACCTCTTGTCAACTACTCCTGCTGCCTGTTTGGTAAGACAGTCTTAAAGATAGCCTGCCTAAGTACATACCCAAATACCCACATTATCTGCCATGTCAAATTTGGTATTCAGATGAAGACAAACAAAACTTATTAGTTCTTGTATGAAAATTCATCTTAGATCTCATTATAGCAGAAAAAAAGAACAATGCTGATTTATAAAAATATTTTCTATTTCTTTTCTTTTCCTTTTATTATCTGAAATGTATGTATAGGTAGAGTGAGAGGAAAGCCGGAGATGGCTGAGATACACACACACAGGGGCAACAGTGTGGTTCTTCTGAGAAACCTCTCTACCTTTCTGCTTTGTTTTCTTTGGATCAAAATCTTCCCTGGTTTATATAATTTTCCAGATGTCCATGAAAATCCTTGTAGTTACACCTCCTGCCTCCTGTCTGGCATGCCACTTATGCAACTTTCATGGCACTTTCATTGAGGAAACACCTGTATTCTGTTTACTTTAGGAAACTAGTGCATATCCTGTTATATCACTCACGGAACTTATATGGCAAATCAAAGAGAACTTCCAGTTAATATTTAACACTCACTTAAATATTTTATGTATAAAAATTGTAAAAATGTTTTCAGTCTATTTTTAAGCACTATGTTTTTTTTTTTAAAGTGACTTGAAAATGAATCTTTGAGTAAATTTTGTTTGTTTATTTTTTAAACTTCCAGTATATATATTTTTAAAGAGTTTAGATAGTTCCTAAAGAGATAAAATATAAAATATTTTAATGAAATTCTAAAAATATACAGTCACATAAAAAACAAAAACCATAACAGAAAAGATTGTCATAAAGTTGTCTACCTTTAACTGTAGAGAAGCATCATGAGTTAGCTACATAATATATAGGAAATCATTATCATCAAGTTGTACCAACGGCCCAGATTTCCCTGACTCTTGTTATCATCTTTCACTCCTAGTAGGTCTTCTAGACTGCATTTTGACCCCTTATGGAACATTCCTGGCGGGTCAACACTGGTGTGTCCATGTGTAGAAGTCAATAGAACATTGCTTATGAGTCTTTCTTTACTTCAGCAGTACCCAACATGTCTTGCTTGTCTTACTTGGATGGTTTGTAAGATGGGAGGCTGGTGGCCGTATAACTGCTGTTTTGTCGGGTGTTGCTTCCAAGATTTGTTCGAAACAGCATGTAGTATTCTCGTGTAGTTCCCATTGACTTTTCATTTCATAAGCATCTATGTATTGCATCCATACAGTAGTATGTACACAGCCACAGTTTGGAAGAAATCCAGTTTTATTTTATCAGATAGATCAGATTTCCATATGATTGATGGTTTCAGATATAATGGTGCCAAGAGCAAAATGCAACCTCTCTTATTCCCAGGATCAGTCCTTGGTAAATGTAAAGCATTTTGTCTCTTTCTTCTTCCCATATGTTCTTAGCTTCAAATAGAATGGGTGTTAAAATGAACATCTTTTGTTTCTAAGGTTTATTTATTCTCTCTAACCAAGCAAAGACTTTTGTGTATCATATTCAGCTGATTAGTTTTGTTATTCAAGCACTTTTTCATTAGAATTCATCCCAATATAAGTGAGCAAGAAAAGAAATGACAAAGAATCTATGATTTGCTTAATGCCGAAATCAAGCCAAAGTTTCATTGTCTACCATATACAAAGCAAAGAAAATTTTTTTTACAGAAAAAGAGCTTTTTAAGGAAAAGAGGGAGAGGAGGATTGAAGAAAAATAAAAAGAAGGCTTTTTGACTGCTCTCGCTATGGTGATTAAGAAGGACCCCTAAACGTTAATAAGAAAGCATGCTAAAGAATTGAAAGTCCACAAGAAAATTGTGAGGACAGCAATTAAACAAAATTTAAACCCAGACCTTAACTCCCTTGATTATGCTATATGGGGCATTTTAGAAAACAAAACAAATGCAACTTCCCATACAAATGTTGGTTCACTTAAAATTGCTATTGAGGAGGAATGGAATAAAATGTCTGACAAATTTATTTTGAAGGCATGCAAATTGTTTCAAAAGTGTGTTGATACAATAATTGAAAAAAAGTTGTGGCCAGTAAATTTACTGTTTTGTGTCTATCTTCTTCTTTTTTTTTTTATTGATTAAAATTAATCTTGTTTTATAATAGAGTTGTTTAGTATCATACTAGAATATTCATAATTTTGCTTCCATACCTTGTATACAGACATTTTTCAACAGTGCAACAGAGCTTCTCACAGAGACTGTCTCATCCTGAGTTGGCAATTAGAGATGGGGGTACCAAAATTCATATTATTATTTTGAGAAATTATGTATCTCCTATTGCCTTGTTTATAATCATCTGAAGGGGCCTACTGTAATTATAAATTATGATTTTAAAAAATTGTTAGATTGCTTTGATGTCTTTTGACATGATACCTAATGTGCAATCCAAGGTGCATATGTAAATTATGGCGGCCCTGGATAAAATACATGATGTCGGATTCTCATCACCAGGAAGAATGACAAAAAGTCATTTAATTTTTTTACTGTAAGCTGATGCCTAAAATACAAAACCAGATCACGATGAGAAAAGTTTGCATCATCATACCATCCTTTCTTTCGCATTATCCAAATCACCATTCTGGCAACAGCTAAGATCGCGAGAAACACCACACGCTTCTCACCCTGAAACATAGGTAAAATGTTGTCTATGATGTAATCAATGTCGAGCAGCAAGAGCTGCTTGAGTTCAATGCGAGCCATCCACTCTCTGACATGATCCCAGAACTCGCAGTAGTAGAAGGTGTGCTCAGCCGTTTCTTCCAGACCACTGCCACAGCAAGCACAATCGGGCATGTCTGCCAGGCCTGCCTTGAAGTTTGAGCTGAAAAGGGGCAAAGCATTCAGTGCAAGTCACCCAGTGAGTGAGAACTCAGAGTTGTTCAAGAAGCTTGAACCTGGCACCCAATTCCTCTGCCGTCCAGCCGCGCTGCTTGCTGAGAAGGTCTGAAGTGGAACCCACTACTAGTTTCCGATACAGTTCCTTCTGAGGCCATGAAAGGTCACTGGACCCAGGAAGGTTACAAAGGGCAGTTCGGCACTTGCGGACAAACAGTGTTTCACCCATTGGCTTATGTCGACCTTCAGCCTTTGGGTCTGACTGAAGGCGAGGAAAAGTCTGACTCGCCTTTTGTCTCCACACTGCGTCCCCCAACAAGGATCGGCCCAAGTATGCAAGTCTTTCAGCAAGCCAGTGGCTCTCTGGATGAGGCATACCCAGACCCCCATTGTGCGTACATTGATTGCAGACCTATCTACGGACCATTGGCCTTCGGCCTCCCCAGAGTAATCTAGTGAAGGATCGTTGAAGCACCAGCCAACGTGCCTTAGGCAGAGGAAGTACAACTAATTGATAAAGGATCAAGGGGAAGATGTACACGGCGCACATCTCTGCCCTGCCCTTTAAGGACAACCTCCTTGGAAGCCAGGTTCCCACCTGAGCATCAGCTTAGCCTGTACTTCCAACCAATTTCATTCCAGTTGGAGGTCAGGCTCAAACCACACCCCAAGGATGCGGACAGGTCCATCACTCCAGCAGAAGGGCCCTGGAAGGGTATCGCGACCCCTCCAAGCACCGAGCCGCAAACCTTCGCTTTTGTCAAAATTGACCTTTGCTCCTGTTTTCTGTTTGTACTCGACAACCGCCTTCTTCACAGCCTTTATATCCAGCCAGCAGGATATAAAGACTGTGATATCATCAGCGAACGTGAAAACCCTTGCTGTAAGAGGGCCAGCAAAAGGGACACCACGTAGGGCCGGATTTTCCCCCTCATCTCTAAGCCTACAGAGTAGGGGCTCCAAAGCGAAGACATAGAGAAGAGGAGACAGGGGGCAGCTTTGTCTGTGTGTTCTAAGGGAGCCTAGCTAGCCACATTCACCAACCCATTCAACAGTACAATATATAGGCATTCATCCATTACCATACGCGCTGCAACCACCAGAAAACCACATTTTCTCTGTGAGAAAACCTACTTAAAACCTCAAATGGAATGTATGATTTTATTTACAGTATGTATGATTTATTTACAAGAATATTATATGATGGGGATGGGAGAAGAAAACCCCGAAATGTACAAACACGAAACCAAGGAAAAATTCCCTGTTTGGTTGCCCTCCTATCCTCCTGTCTACGAAATGGAGGCTGGCTGTTTTCCGGTGTTCCAAAACACTGAAAACAAGTCGGACCCATCCTAAGTGGGAGAGGGTTCCAAATCTAATGAGGCAAAAAAGACAGGTTTGGGCGCGGTTTGGGCAGTTGAAAGCAGATAATATGATTTTTATACACGTGAAATTCCAAGATCTTCAACAAAAGCAGGCTGGATTAAGGGTTGAGATACAAAAATAATAGGGATGGGGAAGATCTTGGAGACTAACAACTAGGTGACAGGGATGATGACACACAACATACTGCTAACTAGGTTTCAAGGGGGATCAGCTTAAGTATGCAAGTCTTTCAGCAAGCCAGTGGCTCTCCAGATGAGGCATACCTTGACCCCCGTTGTGTGTACGTTGGATGCAGACCTGTCTATGAACCATTGGCCTTTGGCTTCCCCAGAGTAATCTGGAGAGGGATTGTTGAAGCGCCAGCCGACATGCCTTAGGCAGGGGAAGTACAGCCAGTCGGAAAAGGATCAAGGGGAAGACATACACGATGCACGCCTCCGCTCTGCCCTTTAAGGACAACCTCCTTAAAAGCCAGGTTCCCACCTGAGCATCAACCTTAGTTTATACTTCTGACCAATTTCGCTCCAGTTGCCATTACTTTCAGGTTCACTCTAACCTGGGATGGTAGTAATTGTTAGAATTCTATCTATGGATCAAATAGATCTGCTTGAAAATTATTTGTGTTCAATAAGAGTACCACATGATTGTGTGCAAACAAATTAATATTAAATAGGAATAGTTACAGTTAGCTGGGTTTGTTGAATACACCAACGGTACATCTGCAGAGGAGTAAGACCTCCTAAACAAGGTAACCTGTTGGTTGTAGGTGGCAACTTATAATGCTTGAGGACAGGATCCTTGTGACTGAGCAACCAAAGTGGTCCAAAGACTTTCAACACTCCACTTTGGCCCTTACAGGGCTAGATGGGTAGTTGGAGAGACTCAATCCAATCACACAGCTGTTCATGTCAAGCCCTAGCACCTATACAATTGTCCCCACTATATTCTTTAAATTGCTCTTGTGACAAATAAGTACCTAACACTATTTTATTTTAAAGGCAGTAAAAGGCAGTGGCTGAGGGTCACCTGCACTGAGTTAGCAATTCTTGAAACCATTTAAACTGTATACAAACAAATAATTAATATTAAATAGAATTGTGTTAAATAATAATACTTGAAATCATTTAACTGTATGCAAACAAATGCATTCTTTGTTTAAAGATAAAGTTTCCTACAAACTATTTGCTTAGAAATCATATATATATATACACACACACCCACACACACACACACACACATATATATATATACACAGGATTTGGCATTGTATAACCCACAAGGTTTGATATGTTATTAAACTAAATAACAAAACCAATAGTCACTTGAAACCATATAACTGTGTCTAAATTATTAGTATTTGATAGGAATACTTGAAACCATATAACTGTTGCAAACAATTTATCATCAAGGAAGTCCCCATGCCTAAAGTGCTGGACTACAACATCATAGTAAGCAAGTTTGAACTCCAGCCTTGCTATTACATTCACTTTTGGACTAATACCCTTGGGAAAGGTATGAACCTCTTATCCCTCCAAGCTAAGAGTTAAATAATATCCCTACAGTTCTACTACAAAGATAGATTTGGCATTAAATACTCCATAGAGATTGATATGCCATTAAACAAAGAAACCAAACCAAACCTAATTATTGTAGTCAAATGATAAAGTACAAAAAATGATTGGTAGAGAACTGTTACACTGTCAGTTCTTTGAACAGGAAGTTGGGAGTAATCCTTCTCTTTGCGGGGATTTATAAGATTTACTTTCTTATATTTCTTTAAATGACTGTCGATGACTGTGTGGTGCAAAAAATTCTAGAACCAAGGATCCATGATTCACTTGTTCCCAAAACAAAAGATGTGGTGGTGATGTTGGTGAATTAATTAGTTTCAGGAACAAATTGGACAGAGAAATCATTTGCCATGTGTTCCCAACTACGTTCGTATATTTGATTTTGTCCCACTCAAAATAAATCATGTGTTTGGAGCTGGTTACGTGACATGGATAGCTCACTCTCTCATTCTTTGCTCAACCAGCTAGTAACACATAGCTCAAGACATAACATGGGCGTGTATTATAATAGTCTGCGAGCACTTTTCACTCCTTTCCCGCTTTTTGGCTGAACATGTTCCAGTCTCACACTTACGCATGGCCTCAGAAATTTTGTCAAATCCTGCTAGAGACAAACGACTAAAGGAGAGAAAACATGGTCCCCAAAAATACATTGTCATTCTCCTGTGTATTAGTTCTTTGTTTGAAATACTAAGTTAACCTACACATATAGTCGTACAGGACACTTTGATATTTTAGTTTTTTGCATACACCTAGATAATAACACATAAACCTAAGTAAGGATTCTGACATTCTCATCATTTGTTTCAAACAAAATACTCATTCACCATAATATTCGTGTTAGTTATACACACACACTTCACACACACACACATGAATATTTAACAATCTATAGTCAAACATTCATTCTATTTTTGTAATGTTTCCTTTTTTTTGGCTTGTTTATATATAAATTTGTTCTATTTATATTGCCTTATTGTGAATATTCTTTGTCTACAACACCCCACCACAGATTCTCATCCTTGGGAAGAATAAACACGAACACCTCTTTTTGTGAATACATATTCCTTCATTCAACTTTAGGTATCTTTTGCATTACTGGTCACACAAACCAGAAGCCAGCTCTTTGAACATTGATAAAAATTATGTCTGCATAATTGTTGCTGGTCTGAGAGTCTTAATGGCTTCAGGATAACAAATTAGAAAGTCAAAATCTAACTCCAACTCCCAAATTCTCAGTGACTTTAAAATCTTCCAATAAGGGCCAAGCTCTCAACTGACTCCTATAGTAACAGCTTATCAATCAAACTCAATTGACTGAATCAAGGTATAACAATCTCTTTATGAGAACAATGGCTTAATTCTCTTTAAATAATCTACAATTCATACAAAATAAAAGATTTGGCCAATCTATTATTTAACAGAATGTCGAAAATATAAATAGTTATGACTGCAACCAAATATGTACAAATGAATCAAATTTCAGCATTAGATAATCTATAAGGAGTTGACATGCCAAAAACCCAACCAACCAACCAACCAAACAAACAAACAAACAATATCTATTTTGATTTTATAATGTTCCACTAGAAATAATAAAATTCTGATATATTTGGTTTTGTTTGGGTTAATTTCTTTGTAATGGCATATCAACCTCCATGGGGTATTCAGTACCAAAGCCATCCTTGTAGAAGAACAGTATTGGTACTATTAAACCCATAGTTGGAAGAATAAGAGAGTTAATCACCTTTTCCAAGGGTATTAGTCTGAAAGTGAACATTGTAGTACAACTGGAGTTTGAACTCACTTACTACAGTGTTGCAGTCTAGCACATTAACCACTATGCCAGAGAGAATTCTCCAATATATTTGGTTACAAAGAGAATTAATTTTTTATAGAAAAACTGTTTGGAGTATACTTACTTATGAGCAATACCATATAACAAATATCTGTCATAGCACAATTATAACCAATACTCCTTGTATGGACCTGCTTTCAATCTTTTTCATTTCCTCAGGTGCACAGCTTCAATTTGTCCTTCATTTCTTGAGTTCATATTAGTTACAGGGATAAACTTGACAAATGAAATCAATGCTCAGTCTATTAGTCATGTTTTCTCGTGGATTTTGGTATTTGTTGTGTGCTCACCGATGAAGAGAAGTAAACGTTTCTTTGATTTTTGGCGGGCAGTGCTATTTTGAAATCTGTAATCAGAGTCGAAGACGAGTTTTACTTACCAAAAAAATGAAGAATACCAGTGATTAACTTAATGACAGAATTTAATACTGGTAAAGAAAATATATACACAAGTTTTAAAGATGGTAACATATTACCATTTGAATGATGAGAAGCATTGAATTGGAATCAAATATGACTTTGATATATTGATTAATGCAACAAAGAATTCTAATAATGCCTCTCTTCAGCAATTTCTCATCAACTCCTGTGAGAACTAAATTAGGCAAGAATATATTTGCTAAATTTCACCCAAACCATTTGATTAAGTACTTTGTATTACACAAAGGTGTCAAAAGTACTTTGTATTACACAAAGGTGTCAAAAGTACTTTGTATTACACAAAGGTGTCAAAAGGCCATTTTTGACCCAGCTGGGGTCAAAAGGCCATTTCCTAAATGTCTATCAAAAAAATTTGAGTTGAAATAATTTTTAGTTTATTTCAGTCTGATTCTCTTATTGATAAACAGGCTGGGTGAAAAGGCTATTTCTTCATAAACTCTAATTCACCACTGTCCCTTGTTGTGATAATAAAGTTATTTTCTAAAATATAATCAATAACTTTTGAGTAAAAATATTTTCCAATTCAACTTGTGTACAAAAACTTCAAACAGACTTTTTAGCCTGCTGGAAGTCATCCCAACGACCCCAATTGCACAAAAAATAAAATATTTTAATTTTGATTTTTATATATCTATTCATTGGCAAAAAAAAAAATGAATCAACAGAAATCTAAAGATTTCAGTTTTTTAAAGCAGCGTTTTGTTTTTAATAGAAAACAACAAGCTTAATTTTTTCATGATTGGAATTATTGTGTAATTGCAATAATTTGTATATTTCCAAAATCCATCTTAACAATACTGTTACAATACCACTATTGTGTTAGTATAGCATTTATTCTAAGGTTAACGGCAACAAATAAATGAATTAATACTTCGTTTAAGTCTAACAATTTATTAACCAGCATGAATAATTATAAACAGTCCTTCCTGTGTATAAAGTTAAGTTTAAGGGACTTACTGGCGTGCTGAAGAAGATATCTGGTATTTTAGGGTTGTCTCTCTGAGAGCTTTTTATGTCGTTGCTTCATGGAATGCCTGGTGGAATTTATCTAATGAAATTTTGGATTTTGTGCCAAGACTTCTGGACTGATCATGTGATAAGTATATCTAATCATAGAGAGCCTCTCCCTCACTCACTCCATACACAGGAATTACCATTTTACTGACCCAACACCACCATTTGTTCTGCATCACTCTTTCAAGTAATAAAAATATAATCATGCCATAATGGAATAGGGGTTGGAGAGTGTCTTGTTATAAATGTACATCTGTTAACACCATTATAAAACCTAAATGAAATCATTACAGTAAAGTAAAGTAAGTTGGTGACCATAGTCGAGGGCAACCAGAAGGCTCCCTTTTCAATAGCAACTACACCGAGGTATAGGGGGAAGCGCTACTCCTTTCTCTGGATTGCTCCACTTTACCCTTGATATGTACCTTATATTGCTGAGTTTTAAGCAAGGAGGTATCAAGTACCATTTTTAAAGTCTTTGGTATGACGCAACCTGGGATTGAACCCAAGTCTCCCAGACCATTGGCGAACATTTTACCCACTAGTGTTAAAATTTTTTAAAATCAAATTGAATAGTAAAATTGATTTATTCTTATATTAAATGCAAATTTCTTTTCTTTTTTTTTTCTCTTATGTGTAAGAAGTTTGGTTTTTTAAATCTATTTTCTATTTTGTTTATATGACACAAGAAATTTGTTCTACAAAAATGGTTAAAATACCAAGATAATATTTCCATTCAAGGAAATAAGGTTATCAAGTAAAAGTTTTTCTTCATTGTGTTCAGTTAAAAGTCCACTTATCAGATTGAAAATTAGTCATGAGAATAGAAACTTTTCAAACTAAATAAAATGAATTGGAGAGGATAAAACTGAAACAAGAAGATGCTGGGAACAGGGAGGGACAAAAATTTCTGGAAATACTCTAGAGAAATGGAAGTTCTATATTGTTCTGAAGTGATTTAATCATGAAAGACTGAGAGAAAAGCATAAAAAACAACTGGACTTGTTTATCATACAAGTGTCATTCAATAAATAAAGAGAATTTTGCCTAAGTGGCTGGCAATAGGAAACACTGTTTACAGATGCAACTTTTCAAGGAAATCAATAGTCAAGGATCTTTTCATATTCTAGAAAAATGTCACCATGACCTTCTTTACTGACCACTGCATCTGAAACTTTTTCTTTACCAGAGAGTCAGTGTGTTTCCATTTCATGGACTGTTTTTTCAATTCATGCTTGAAGTGGCAAACCTACATTTAGTAAATATTTTGTAAATATTTTTTAACTAAAAGATTGTTCTCTTTACACATCACACATTCTTCAATAAATTTCACATGCTTTGCACATCTCTGTCACCCAAAATTTGATGACAGACCTCTGTTCAAGCATCAATCCTTCTGTTTGATTTATCTCCATCTTGAATAGCTTCAAAACTAATATTTTTTCTGAGATTAAAAATAATTTTTGCTCCAAATAATGCAGAGTTTGTATTTATGGAAAAAAAATTCTGAAAAAAAATTTATGTTGCTTTTTTCTAAAAAAATCCCCATATTTTGCAGAATTACTTTTATATATATATATATATATATATATATATATATATATATATATATATATATATACTCATGCAATGAATGACATTTCTAGACCAATTTTTCACCTAAGAGACAAGAGGTTGTTCATTAGACAATATGTGTTTTTGAAACATCAAAGCTTGCCTTGATTCAAAGCTTAATTTTGCCATAACTTTGATCCAAAGTTTACCTGCATAGATTATACCTAAACGAAAGCTATAAGTTAAGATAATAAAGTTTTTACTTAATTTTAATGACTATAACATATGTGCATATAATGTGCACAAATATTATAAATAGTAAACAACGTTACATAAAAATTTATTTGGAATATCCAAGTGAACACAGTATGGTACATCAAGTTCTAGACTACAATTTTTATTTAAAACATTGCATTGATTTTGATTGCAGTAGTTTTGAAGTATAAATAAATGTTTAAATGTTTTCTCTTTATGTTTTACCTGTTAAAGTTCATTAAAAAAAAAGGACCTGATGTCACACTCTGCTCTTACAGAGGGGTTGGTTTGATTTGGTTGAGTTTTATGGTATATCAACCATTGCAAGTTATTTAATGTCGAATCCTGTTTATACATACGTATTAAATATATATGATTTAGTTTGGTTTAGTTTTATGGCATATCAACCATTGCAGGTTATTTAATGTCAAATCCTGTTTATACATATGTATTAAATATATATGATTTAGTTTGGTTGAGTTTTATGGCATATCAACCATTGTAGGTTATTTAATGCCAAATTAAATATAATTTGGTTTGGCTAGCTTTCATGGCATTTTAACCATTGTAGGTTATTTATGCCAAATCCTCTTTATACATATATATTAAATATATTGGATTTGATTTGGTTGGGTTTTATGGCATATCAACCATTGTAGGTTATTTAATGCCAAATCCTCTTTATACATATATATTAGATATATATGATTTGGTTGGTTTGGGTTTTATGGCATATCAACCATTGTAGGTTATTTAATGCCAAATCCTCTTTATACATATATATTAGATATATATGATCTGTAAACATATTTTTTAATAACAGTCTTAAACAAGCCTGAGCTCATTTTTTGCACACAGTAAAATGGTTTCAAGAATTGCTATGTAACAGTTACAATTTAACATCAATCATTTATCTGCACACAGTTTGTTCTATTTGACCCATAGATAGGATTGTATCAGGTGCTACCACTCCAGGTCAGAGTGGACCTGGGAGCAAAACCAATAAAGGGGTACTCCACATTCCCAAAATATCCAAGGCTATAGTCTCACCATCAAATGGTTTAATGTCATATCCAGGACATTTAGGGGGAGAGGGAGGTCTTACTCCTCTTCAGAGATGCAGTTGTACTGTACAGCCACAGTCTGCTGGGCTGAGAGGCGGTAGGTATATATATATATATATATATATATATATATATATATATATATATATATATATATATATCTATAAAACATCTTAATATTTGTTATATTAAGAAGCTGGATGACTAAAAACTGACATACTGTACAAAAGCAGACTCTACAAAATTATCATTAAGTTGCAAATTGGACTGGAAATTACCTTATTCTCTAAGGGAACTTAAGTATATTGCTTTATTAAAAGGCTTGCTCTGATGTGCCATTTTTATTGGGTTATGGTTATATATAGATATATATACAAGCATAATAAGAATTTTAGAAATATGTAGGAATATAAACATAGAGAGAGAGAGAGAGAGAGAGAGAGCGAGAGAGAGAGAGAGAGGCAAAAAGAGGGTGAGGGGAAAGAGAGAAACAGAAGGAAAAGAGAGAGAGAAATAAGAACAGAGTCAGATATAATATGGACTAAGATGTATATATATATATATATATATATATATATATATATATATTAGAATGAATATGCGCACAAATGAATTTGAATTTGGTATTTTAGGTTTTTATTTTATATATTTGTGCTCTACACATGTTTCAGATTTGTAGTCCTCCTCCGGAGACTGATATTGACATTATTCTGAAATATTTACTTTTCTCTCATTGGACCTACAACAAATTTTATATATATATATATATATATATATATGAGAAATATTGGACAACTATATCTCAAGTACAGAAATAAGTTAAAAAATAATCTTATAGCTGTGGGAATACCTGTTGATGAATTCAAGTGAGCTGCTTAAATTCACAATATTTCTAGAGAAAAATGCCACAAGGCCATCAAGAACTTTGACAAAATCCATATCCAGCATCTCAAAGTATTGAGATATAAGGTGAAAGCTAGATCAGTCATGCCTGCTACTTCATCTGATAACTCTCCTGCATTCACTATCTGCTGACTTACATGCAAGTCTGTAGTTGGTTTGAAATATCTTTTGAGATACAGGCATAAGAACTGATGAGAGCTGTTTGGGTCTTATATGTAAAAAAAGATGGGATTTCCATAACACACACACACACACACACACACACATGCATATATAATATATATATATATATATATATATATATATATATATATATATATATATAATGTAAATGGAAGAAAACTCAACCATGGTTAAATTGTCATAAATTTATTTTGTTGAAGAATATTATCTTTGTCTCTTCAGATGATATACAAGCTTAATTTGAGTATGCGAGTTTTCTTATATAAACCTGAAAAGGAATATATAATAATAGCCATACATCAAGCACTCCTATAATAGTAGGGCGGAATTCAAATGTTGATTTGGTCACCTTTACCGTTATATAAACGAAAATAGAAAGAAGACGGAAATATCAAATTTCAAAGTTTTATTGTTCAGCTGGAGGCAACGGAAATTGTCCAAGCTCCTGGTTATGTGAAGAAAGATACAGAAAGCTATGTCTGATAAGAGTGGAGTTGAAGACTAGCAGGACTCACGGCATTATTTGTTGACGAGTGGAATCCTCGGAGTTGAAATGAGCAACACGAAATAGGCCAGACTAGTGTGTGTAAATGTTGCACACAAGCAACTAGTGGTATAGTTATTCATAAACCAAGGAGGAGAAAGTTAACAGTTCTCCTCATGAATACTTGGAGTGTTGGGTAAAAGTTTGCTCTTCTTCAAGCCGAAACAGGGAGAAAATCCTCAGGGTATGTGGTCTGAATCCTTGGTTATCTGGAGGAGTCGGTCAACATGGTTTGGTCCCTCGGTGAAGAGGATGTGGAAGAGGAAGAAAGCGCTTTTCATTGGCTTATATTTAGCCCCGGAAACCACTCCGGACTGAATGGCCAAAACCAACGGTCAAAACTCTAACGTTTTGACAACGTATGTAAAGAGCAAAAATCATGGGGTGATTTATTGGTGACCCGAAACCCAACATGAAATGGATTTTTCTGCCTAACTCAGCAATTCACAAACTGTGCAAAATGAACAAAGTTCTTTCTGCTACACTCCCTTTGATTTATATGAAATCCCTCATATATTCTATATACAAATAGCCAACACCCATTGTCTTCAGACATGGACTGGATATTACTGCTATATATATATATATTATGGTTCTTTGTATCATAACTGATGGTTCATATTTTTATGTACACAGGTTATTTTTGTTTTTAGAGGTGAGAGCTTGTGTAGGGTCAGCTTCACTTTTTGGATGAGTTGATAACTAAAGAATGGTACATCAAGGTACCACAGATTTTCCAAACAACACTTCTCAGGTTTTTAATTCAGAGTTTTTCGTTCTAGAACTATGGCTTTACCAAAGTTAAAGACCCCAGTCTGCCGTACTATTTTTTCCGTAAGAGAAGAAGAAATGGATTAATGCTTTTCTCAAAGGTAGTAACGTGAATTAAAAAAAACAAACAGCCTTGTTCAGAATTTGAACTAAGATTGCAGATTTCATTTCCTTATGATTATAACTATATATATATATATATATATGATGATAATATATATATATATATATATATATATGATGATAATATATATATATATATATATATATATATATATATATGATGATAATATATATATATATATATATAGTGTAATCAGATGGAAACTTAAAGATCTGCTTTTAGTTGATCTTCTGTATATATAGATATATATTTCTTTTAAATACCCAGTCCGGTGGCAAAAGCTGCTTGGTAGCGCCAGGAGTGGCAGTACTGCCTTGAGCTACCGAAATTGTGTTATCACCCTGGTTGGCGGCTGATGAGGTTAGGGTATTGCACGTGCTTTCACACGTATGATGTAAACAAAAAAAATATATATATATATATATAGAGTGTAATTGGATGGAAATTCAAACCTGGTTAACCAGGTTTGAGTTTCCATCCGATTACACTATATATGCTCTGAATGGGAATTTTGTTATAACCCTGCGAAGGAATAAGGGATTAACAATAGCCATACATCGAGCACTCACATAGATTTATATGACATTCCTCACATATTCTATAAAAGAATAATCCACACCCACTGTCTTGAGATGCTGACTGGGTATTATAAAAATAATATATATATATATATATATATATATATACATCATCATGTCATGATGTTATGCTGCTAACATGGATTTCCTTGATTCTCTAGCGCCATTCATCCCTACATCCATCGCTTCCAGCAGTTCTTCTTGACTGCATCCTCTTTTCATACAAAGCTGTTGTAGGTAAGTACATGTTGGTCTGCCAACACTGGCCTGACTATGTGAAGGAGTCTGTCGGAGAACTTCACTTATGAGTTCATCCTTGCTTCTCCGGCAGTGTCCCAAATGTCTTATTCATCTTATTTAGATAGTTTTAGAGATAGGAGCTAGATGGCTGTACAGTTGCTGTTTCAAGGAATGTTGCTTCCAGTATTTCTTTAATATAGCTCATGGTATTCTTGTCTAGCTTTTTCTCGATATTATTTGTCAGTGTCCAAATGACAAATACATACAGTAGAATTGACACGACTGCTGCTTCGAAGAAATTGTGTTTTATCTTATCATATAGATCAGACTTCCATATGATCAACAACCTATTGATAGCAGTCCATGCCTTCGCAAGGCACATATTGATGTCACTTTCAGTTGATGAGATGCTGCTACCGAGGTATGTGAACTTACCCACTAATTTCAGAGAACAACCATTTAGAGTGGAGATGTCTCCTTGATTAAAACACATATACCTCCTTTTGTCTGCATTCACATGGAGGCCAATGCCTCCTGCTGTATACTCCAGGCTATGCAGCAGGAATTCAACTTGGGTAGGTTTATTTGCAAGAAGTGTTATGTCATCTTTGTAGTCTGTGTCTGTAATAGTTTTTTTGAGGTATCATATGCTTCTTGCCTTTTTTAGTGTAAAGCCATTTTCTTTCATAAGCTCTATTGATGCTTGAAGTACGTAGTCTAGATTATGTATATATATATATTTGGAACCCACA
The DNA here is from genome assembly GCA_963585895.1 of Sepioteuthis lessoniana. Classification (NCBI taxonomy): domain Eukaryota; kingdom Metazoa; phylum Mollusca; class Cephalopoda; order Myopsida; family Loliginidae; genus Sepioteuthis; species Sepioteuthis lessoniana. The sequence goes on from OY757911.1 coordinate 108,463,972, forward strand.
GAATAGTAGCTATATGCCCACCTCTCTCCCATCTCACAAACTATCTAAGCGAGATGGACTAGATATACTGGAGAAACAGAGAAGAACTCTTGTAGACTCCTACACATGGACTCACTAGTGTTAGCTGACCGATAAAGACTTCCATTTGCCTGCTCTGTGTGGACACTAGATGCAGTTTAGAGGACCTGCCAAGAGTGATGGCTGATAGGAATGGATGGCAAGAAAGAATCAAGGGAATCTGTGCTATCAGCATGATTTGATGACGATATATACATACATACATACATACATACATATATATATATAACACACACACACACACACACACACACACACACACACATATATATATATATATATATATATATATATATATAAAGAAAAATTGATAACAAGGTAATCCAAGTTGAAGGAGAGATTTATTGAGAAGTATATAACAGTAATATTAAAAAGAAAAAAAGAATAAAATCACTTAATTCACAATTTCTTAATCATCTAATAAGTTTTGGATATAGTGTACTGACACATAAACACCTAAATAAACAAATAAGCAGGCCCATCAGTCATGACAAATACTTCCCAGATGAAAAAATCATTAGCCAGATGTCCTTACTACAGATGTAAAAAAGGTCAGTTGAAAACACTTGGTTAACAGAAAATAATTTTCATTCAACATGAGGGTATGCCATGTCACCAGTGCCTTTTTTGTCATTTCTCTTGTAGCATATCAAGTCCTTTAAAATAAAATAAAAAACTTTCTAAGAAAACATTTCTTTTCACAAAATCTTTTCTCCAGACAGTGATCTAAGATTGAAACTAGATGAAAACAATAAATAAATAAATAACATGAAAAAAATTCTTATTTTTCTTATCACATTTGTTCATCATATATATACATAGTAAGTAAGTAAAGTTGGTGACCTTAGATGAGGGTGACTCGAAGGCTCCTTTTTCAATAGCTACAACACCAAAGTGTAGGGGAGGGCACTACTCCATTCCTAGGATTGCTCTACTTTACCCTTGATCCTCACCTTATATTGCTGAGCACTAAGCAAGGTGACATCAAGTACCAATTTTTTTTGCCTTTGCTATGACTTGACCTGGGATTGAACCGCAGTCTCTTGGACCATTGACAAACACTACTCATTAGGCCAATATATATACGTGGTACATTCAATAAGTTTCAAGACTTTTTTGTACAGGCATTTAAAATTGTCATAGACTCTTGAAAATTCACTATGTTATTGCTATATATCTTATGAGATGACTGACCAATTTTTATGATTGCAGGTTCAAATGAACAGCTACAGCAGCAATTGGAATACACCCTACTAAAGCCTGATTGTCACAGCTGGTGAATTTCAAAAATGCAATCTGGATGTGAGGACACTTTAGAAGAATGATATGCAATAAAATTCTGTTTTAAACTTGGAAAAAATGCCACAGAAACATATGGAATACTTCAGACTGCTTTTCAACTATCTTGCATGAATCGAGCATCAGTTTTTGAGTGGCATAAGAGATTCAAGGAAGGCACGGAGTCTGTGAGGGATGATGAGAGATGTGGGAGGAGTAAGGAAGTCAATACACCAGAGTTGATTGGCCAAATGGTTAGGGTTAGGGCTAGGCTTACTATGTTGAGGTTTTAAGGGAGTTCAGGAAGAGATTCTGTCGGAAGAGGCCAGCACTCTTCAAATCGGCTCAGTGGCATTTCCATCAGGACAATGTACCAGTCCACAACTCCATCCTTGTCACAGACTATTTGACCAAGATGGGCATCAAGACAGTTCCTCAACCTCCCTATAGTCCAGACCTTACTCTCTGTGACTTTTGGTTATTCCCTAAGCTCAGAGGCTGTCGTTATGAGATAATTGAGGAGATGAAAGAGGCTGTGATGAAGGTCATTGACACGCTCACACTAGAGGACTTCCATGGGGCCTTCCAGAAGTTGTTGGAACGGTACAACAAGTGCATTGCAGCTGGAGGAGCTTACTTCGAAGGGGACTAGAGTTTCATGTGTGTACTATCAATTAAAGTGCCCACAAGAAAAAAGTCTGGAAACTTATTTAATGATCCTCGTATAATGAGAGAGAGAGAGAGAGATATATATAAACAAAGTTAGATATCTACCCAAGGAAGATATTGAGAGAGGAGTCCACGTGGTCAAGTGGCTAACCTGCTGGACAGTCAGATTTTAATGAGTTTGAGCTTTGATTTTATGTTCACTTTTGGACTCTTAGGAAATGTATGTAAGTCCTTATTCCACCACCCCCCCACTCCCTGGCATGGGTGAAATAGTGTCATTGTAGATCTTCTGCAATGATGGCTTTGATTAGATAACCCACAAAGATGGATATGCCATTAAATAAAGAAATCAAACCAAACAAAATCAGATTATATCTCTTTAAAAGAAAAGAAATTCAGCTGAGAGTGGATGTAGGAAGCTAAATACACACAGTAAGCATTGTGAAGATTCCAAAATACACACAGTAAACAAAGGGAAGATACCTAAATATACACAATAAGCATTGTTGAGAATCTTAAATACACACTGTAAGCATTGATATCTCTAAATACACATGGTAAGCATCATTATAATCCCTAAACATACACTATGAACATTGTTGAGATTTCTAAACCCACACAGTAAGCATTGTTTGACATCCCTAAATCCACACAGTAAGCATTGTTGAGATTCCTAAATACCCAAAGACAGCATAGTTGAGATTCCTAAATCCACACAGTAAGCATTGTTGAGATTCCTAAATACCCAAAGACAGCATAGTTGAGATTCCTAAATCCACACAGTAAGCATTGTTGAGATTCCTAAATACCCAAAGACAGCATAGTTGAGATTCTTAAACACAGAGTGCATTATTGTGATCCCTAAATACACAATAAAAGCATTTTGAGATTTCTAAATACACTGTAAGCATTGTTTGACATCCCTAAATCCACACATCAAGCATTATTAAGATTCCTATGTACACTCAGTAAGCATTGTTGAGATTCCTAAATATGCACAGTAAGAATTGTTGAGATTCCTAAATTAATCATTCATTTCAATACCAGCTTTAAACAATGTTGTTTAAATTCAAGGATCACATATGTGGATCATTTTTACCAATTTGCAATTTGTTATATCTCCTACATCTCATTACTAATAAAAGAATTGTGTATATATAACCGACTTCTTATTGACATTATCACCAAAGCATATCTTTTTCTCTAAAGAGGTTTGTTGTTTCTACATGACAAAAATGTCTTTGATCTTACAGAGTCAAGGCAGTTGGGAAATTCCTCTCTGATTGGATAATTTTTCATATATGCATGCATGGGTGAGGAAGTGAGGTGCTATGTGTGGTAAAGTAAATATTATATCAGCATTTCATTATAAAGCTGAGAAAAAAATTATTTGTATTGAAAAATACTAAGTTGAGAAAGTGATATTAATAATGTTATCAGCAGGATGCACATTTGGGCTATTTACAGAATCACTCAGAGATACGTATACCCCAAAGAATTTTTTCATAAAAGGTTAATTTTCTTCTAAATCAAAAACACCAGAATGTCATTATTTTTGTTATTTGCTTCTCTATCTAAATTTTTGGCACTTCAGTTTATATAGCAAAAGTGCTCTCGCACATATCAATATAAGCAGAAGTACTATTATATATACAAATATAAGCAAAAGTATTGTTATACATATCAATATTAGTAAAAGTTATGTTATATATCTATATGTATATAAATAATATATATATATGTATATATATATGTATATATATATATGTATATACATCTATATGTATATAAATAATATATATATATATGTATATATATATATATGTATATATATATGTATATATATATATGTTTATATATCTATATGTATATAAATAATATATATATATATGTATATATATATGTATATATATATGTATATATATATATGTATATATATCTATATGTATATAAATAATATATATATATATATATATATATATATATATATATATATGTATATAAATAAGTATCCATTGTTTTGTATACATTTACTCAACCTTCTGCAATCGACAGGATGTGACACGGTTTTTAAGCTAGTTTGAATTCAGAGTTTTCTCTGCTACAATTGATTGCCTAACTAATGCGAAAGAGCCCTATTAGCCCTACTACTTACCCATAGCTGGAGGGAGAACAGATAGATCTGTGTCTTTCTCAAGGACAGTCATGGGAAGTGAAACACAAATAGTCTCATCCAGGATTTGAACTCTGGTCACTGATTCCATTTCCTATGAAGACAACCATTATGCTAAATACGCCTCCATTGCTTTGTAACCTAAAACATACAGTGAGCATCTGTTACCTATCAACGTAGTTCAAAGGTCCAGTGGGTATTTAGTCAGCTTTTCTTAATCATATGTGATAAAAGCCTGTTTAAATTCATGAGCATTTTAATGAGAAAGCTGAAGTATGAAGTCTAAAAATGAGAAAACCAGATAATACCCACAATAGAAAAAGTAAATTGGTAACAGTGAAACATCATCATATGATGGGAAATACCCCAGAACTAATATAAGTAAAAAGATACAATAGAGAAAAAACATCCATTGTTTGTTTTCTTTTTTTACATTTTTCTGTTTTTGTTTTGATTGTCATGGGTTTTAGAAAACAATTATTCTTTTCTAAAATAAATAAACAATGTTGCAGAATTCAGTCAGTTATTTTTGAAAATTCCTTTATTAATTTAGAAGTTTATAATTTTCATGTTTAATTGATGAAGTTCAGTCAAAATGAAATTAAGTCAAAAAAAGTCTGTCATTGAACTAAAGAAATTAAAATAGCTGTTATGTAATAAGCTTAGTTTGGCACAAGTATGGAGTAATCCAGTGGGCATCAAATTCACTAACAATGGCTTGCTAGTTTAACATGCAAGCCATTATACCACTTGAAGTACTCTTAGTCTTTTACTAAGCTTAGTTTAGCACAAGGCCAGAAGAATGGGGTGACTGAGTAAGAATCAAACTTACTAATAATGGTCTTATAACATGAGGGGGCATATGATATTTACCATTTATACAAAATGGCAGTTGAGGTTGTAGAGTTCTGTTGCCTCTAGTTATATTAAAAGGAAGAACAAATGAGTTGATGAAGATATAGATAGTTTTCAATTTGGAAGTTTTATTAACTGCTTGAGACAAAAGGAACCCTTGTGCTGTAAGTCGCAGGAAGAAGAAAACAGTTGTAGAGTTGAGAAGGAATAAAGATGCCGAAGTCAAAGCAGGAGTTGAGATGCTGTTATCAGGATAGGAATTAAAATGCTGAAGTCAAAGCAGGAGTTGAGATGCTGTCGTCAGGACAGGAATTAAAATGCTGAAGTTAAAGCTGGAGTTGAAAATATCCAATTTGTTTCTTCAAGGATCCGTTGGTTTAGAAGGAAAGGTGAATGATGAAAGAATGATTTCCCAGATACCAATGGTCCATAAAATGGGTGTGCTCTCCTCATGGTACTTAGCGGACTGCTCGAAATATGTGAGAGAAAGTCAGTGAAGTAGAGTCAGTGAAGAAGAGTGAATGTGCTCTCTCATGTTGGCTGGTCTTTCCTGCTGCTAGGAAGCAAAGAGAGGAGTATGTGCTCTGTCATGTTGGCTGGCTTGTCCTGCAGCTGGCCAGTGAGTAAGCGATAAGAGGGCGAGAAATGGTTAGCACTGCCTTTTATGTTGCCCCAGGGAGGTGACCCAGGCAGAATGGCATCAGTCATTCTCATTGGGCGAAATATATAAATTTGAACTCCAGCGGCCAAAGCAATTCCTGCACAAAATAATAATTTGAAATTCTCTCTGCTACAGTCTATCTATTTTTACAGAGCTTTAAGATTTATATATTACATTCATAAATTTTTACTTTAAGATTTATTGAAGGTATTTTTATGTTTTACTAACAAACTTTATTCCAACATTTATCAAGTGCAGGTGGTGTATTGATTATTAGCACAGAAAATAAAATTGGAGATCCAAGTTCAAATCCCAGCTGAAGCTATTTACATTCACTTTCTTCTTATACTCTCAGAAAAGGCCTGCATTCATCTCTTCTTCCAGCTATTGGTAAAATAATTGGGTCTTGGTGGGTCAACCAGTTAAAGAGAACAGCAACAGAATTTAAAACCAGAAGTTGGAATCCTTTTGGCAGTTCAGCATTGTCTTCAACCTCAACCTGGCAACCCCTTATGATGACAATAGTACAAGTGTATTATCCTTTATCCTTCACATTGATAATGTCAGTGACATGGAGAGAGAAGACTTCCAGCATCAACAACTGCCAATCATCCATACAAACGTTTTGGGGCCTGTGTTCAGATCCAGGTGTTGATCAATTGTCGCATGAATCTTGTATATTCTCAATCCATTGATCTAAAGTTCATTTCATCAATACATCTAAAAATTATCTATGACTACTATATTATTATTATTATTAAATGAACTCAAGAAAATTCTGTGGTTTAATTAGAAATAACCACCAGGGGATTAAAGGTTAATGCTTTTGCTTTAGAAAGCAGATATATCTAATCAAAATTTTATTACCATTAACTGCAGAGTGTGGATTTATCCAATGGCTTTGAAAAAATCTCTCCTTATGCAGCAAGAAGCAGATATATCTTCAGTGACATTCAAATGTCACAACAGCCCTCACTGACCCAGTATCAATCTTATTTTCTAGTGTTTTTGTGGGTTGTTTAATGCCAAAGCCATCCTTGGAGAAGGACAGTTGTGGTACAATTTAACTCATAGTTGGAGGTATAAAGAGGTTCATACCTTTTCCAAGGGTATTAGCCCAAAAGGGAATGTAATAGTATGACTGGAGTTTAAACTCACTTCCTATGATGTTGTAGGCCAACACTTTAGCCACTTACTTATAAGTAAGTTGGTGACCGTAGTCGAGGGCGACCAGAAGGCTCCCTTTTCAATAGCTACAACACTGAGGTGTAGAGGAGGGCGCTACTCTTTTCCCTGGATTGCTCCACTTTACCCTTGATATGAACCTTATATTGCTGAGTGTTAAGCAAGGAGGTATCAAGTACCATTTTTAAAGTCTTTGGTATAACGCGACCTGGGATTGTTATAAGGATTCCAATATTTTTTGGTGGATGATTAATATCATTAAGGGAATGACCATAAATTTAAATATGCGGTGAAAGGGTTAATGTGATATTTTTAATGTTTTATTCATAAGATACATATTTATTCAATTGACATACACAATATTTATTTATTCATTTTTTGTATGTACAACTAGTTGTAATACCCACACTTTGTTGTGATATTTGTATTTCAAGATAGGGTTTCAATTTGTAATCAAAAACAAAAGCAAAAAAAAACAAAAAATAAAAAAACATGTTCTTGATCAATTTTACTTTCAAACTTTTGTTTACAGATACCCCCACTTCCACCCCAGTAGAATCTGAGTGATGCTATTAGTCCAGGTTAAAAAAAAATAGTAGAGATAATCCAAAGCCAAACTTTTCTAGACTTTATTTTTCTGATTCAAGTATCAGTAGGAATGAAAAAACTTTTCTTGCTCTCCAATGATGCCAGCATAGGAAAAATAAGGTCTAAAAAGTTGAGCTTTGGGTTACCTTTATTTTACTTTTAACCTAGACAATGGCATCTCACAAGGTGTAATGGTTAGCAAGCTGGATTAGCAGACCATTGTTAGTGAGTTCAATTCTCACAGGATGCCCCATTCTTCCATGTCATAACTAAGAAATATCTATTAATACCAAATGGTTTACAAGGCTGACTTGGTAATAATTACTTTAACCTAGACTATATAGAAAAATGAAGACAGTTAACATATATTTGTGTGTTCATGTGTGGGTGTTTATGTGTTTGTTTTGATGATAGTCATCACAAAACTATTTTGTTCTTAATTTTTTATTTTGAGTGTTTACTCACAATCACATCTGTGTAGGCTGTGTATTTTTCAAAGGCAATGAAAAAGCCAAAACATTAATGTACTTTGCAAATTGCTACCCTTCATTAAAACTTAATAAAAAGGAAAATAACTTTTTGGCTTTCTTATAAAAGTTATTGTTATAAGGCTATTGTTTATATATATGAAAAATATAACACTAGAATTGCAAATAAATTAAATAACAGGATTGTTATTTATTTCTAATGAAAGATTATATAATAAATACATAAGTACACCCTTATAAATTTTCTTTTATAAAAACTTTTAGTGTTAAATGGTGGTTTTCCATAACACTATAAATTAATTGACAATACAAATAAATAACGAAACTTCTTTTGAAACACAACAATGAAAGGTTTATTATAGTAGCAGAAGTAAACAAGTCAGAGTGTGGAAAGGTTCTTTTTGGTATCGTCAATTAGTATGTTGGTCCTTGAGTTTGTAGGAAATGTGTATTACTGTGGCAAGTAGCTAGTGTGACTGACCGCAAGGCTGGTTCTTCTGTGTGTGAAGCTAGTAGCAACGTGTTCTTCAGTGAAGGGGTTCCATGTGGAATGTCCGTAGCAGAGGATGCAAGAGAGGTCTGTCTTGGCTGCTAACAAGGTGCTCTCTCTGACTTATCATGACTTCTGAAAGGGGCTAGAAAAAATAGTTCTAGAGAGGAAGAAGGAATCAATGCGCTCTGCCCCTGATTGGTCAGTGAGTGGCCGAATCACTTGGCAGGGGTATTGATTCGCGAGAGGAAATAGATCTGTGACTGCTACAAACTTAATTTTCTTCTAAAGCAAAGATACTAGTATTTTATTATTTCAATGGAACATTATGCAATCAAAACAATTATTATCTATTATCAAATAAACACCACAACATTGAAATTGTAGCCAAAGATCAAATTGAAACACCTCTGTTACCAAAAATAAAATTGTGTGGATATATATATATATATATATATATTAGGTACACTTATTTTTGGACTGTTACATATTGATATTTTTAGCGAGTTCAAACATTGTAAATTTTGATGATAGATTATACCTAATAATATCCATTTTGATTGTATAATGTTCCACAAGAAATAATGAATCCTGGTAGATTTGGTTTAGAAAATAATAACCTTTTTTTTTTATAAAAAATTGTTTGGGGTGTACTGTATATATTTATTTACCCTATCTATCTGCCATGGAAAGCTGTGACAAAAGGTAATTTTTTCAAGCAGAGTACAGAAGGTTTGAATTCAGAGTTTTCCTTCACTTAGACTGGTTACCTAACCAATGCTTGAGAAATCAGTCTGCCCTACTATTTACTCATTGCCAGGAGGAGAATGGATGTATTCATGCCTTTCCTAAGGGCATTAGTGTAAAGTGAATTGCAAACAGCTTCGTCCAGGATTTTAACTTGGCTCACTGATTGCATTTCCTAAAACAATAACGATTTTGCTTAGCATGGATGTATCTTAATGAATTGCTTTTTGTGTAGTCTGAATATTGTTTACAGTAAATGGATTTGTATTCAGTACTCTATACAAAATACTTTTGATCACTTAAACCATAACGTCTGTCCTCTACTATGGTGTCAATTACAATAAATTTAATTTGATCCTCCAAATCAAGCACTACAGATGTCACTAAATTGCTGACCCAACCCTTTATATACCCTGGCCCTCAAGTAGTCAACGGAAATGTTAGAGTAGCTGTGAGACTAATTTTTTTTGTTCAACTACCAAGCAAAAATAAAGATAACATTGATTCTTGCTAGATCTTTTTTAGTCTGATATGCCTTGAAGAATAACTGGCAAATAAGCAGTTCTTTGAATTCCAAAGAATGATGCATCTGGGAAGTCTGCCCAAGAAATAAAAATATGAAACATTATTATAATATATATAATTTGCCTATATATTATTTACTTATTTTTTGCACATTCTGCAAGTCTGCGTTTTAATACTAAAATTTAGTAAAGCAATATGTATATTTACTATTCTAACTTCTTTTCACATATAAGAGGTGTTTCACAATTGTTGAAACAAAGTAGCAGCTTCTTAGATCTTCTCTGTTGATATTATTTTCTTTCTTTTTTCAGGTTATTGCTGGGAAATCGTCCCTATTTTGACATATTCAATCAAACATAGCAAAGTCATGCCTTGGACAATAGAGCAGAATATCTTTTATGTGAAGAGATATTACGAAACTATGTTTTCAAGGGGAAGTCCCCATGGTATAGTTGCTAAAGAGCTGAACTGAGAGATCGTAGTATGCTAGTTCAAACTCCAATCACACTATTATGTTCTTTTTTGGACTAATACTCCAGTAAAAGATGTAAACTTACTTATTGCCCAAGCAATAGGTTAAAAAGTGCAACTACTGTTCTTCTACAAGGATCGCTTTGGCATTAAATAACCCACCAAGGTTGATATGCCATTAAGAAAAAATTAGGAGGAGCTTACAAGATTGTTCAAACAAGATACAGAAGTGAGTTCAATTTCAACACATTTCCAAGTCAGATTTTCAATTTGGTCCAGAACTTTGTAGCTTATGGCACTTTTGAAGATCATAGGGCAATAAATTCTTCATCATCAGGGCCTCTGATAACAATCCAAACACCCAAGAATGTCACCAAGATTCAAGATTCAGTTGACCAGAGTCTGTCCAGATCTTAGTGACTAAGAATAGCAGACACCTGTGGCCTTGAAGTAAATGAGTTTGTATTCCAGTGGTGATATAGCATTCACTTTTGAACTAATACCCTTCAGAAAGGTATGAACCCTCTTATCCTCCCAGATATGGGTCAAATAGTATCACTGCTATTTTTCAACAAGAATGGCTTGGGCATTAAATTACTCATGAAGGTTGATAAGCCAAAAAACAAAAAAAGCAAATCAAATATAGTTTTATGATAATTTCTATAGTCCGCAGGAATTAGCATTTCTACCAAGGATTAGGATATCAACGTTCTTTGTTTAAAATCAAGCTGTTGCTCTCTAGATCTCTGTCAAGGATCAGAGTAGTATCTTATTGATCCACATAACTTTGAATTTTCAAGGTAACCCTTATAGTGTAAGTAGGTAGTATTTGAGTCGCTACCTAGAAATACATGTATCGGAGCAGGCTAAATTCTATCCAGGGGATCCCTATTTCTACATTGCTACTGCCTAGCAACAATACTGCCAATCAAGCTGTTAAATAACATATTACAACATTTTATATTATCAGTTATTTTCCAGTTGGGGGCCCAGAGTGGAAGGCCCATGAGCATAATGGTTCAGGGTTCTAAGGGTTAATTTTACCAAGCCTATAATATGATTACTTCCAGATTGAATGTTCAAATCTGGGCAGGAATCAGTTGTTAATTTTATATATGAGTGACACAAATTATGGAAAGGGAAGCAAAGAAACTTACAGTCAAATTATGCTGAAAGCGCCAATTCCTGACAAAATTAAGTAACAATGAGTCAAGTCAATACTTAGATGGGTGACCACTTTTGAACAGTCAGTATTGTAAGTCATCTGAGGCCAAATTAAGTACCAAATTAAGCAAGCCTGAGTAAATTCAAAGAAATATATAAAAACAATCATCACACTGCTCATTATTTCGTAAATGAATGAACCAGTTAAAGTTTTACACATCAATATTCATTCTCAGAAAAGTGAGTTCAATTCCTAGCAAAGCAAGAATATGTCAGCTAAAAGGCAGTAATTTTTAAAAAGTCAATCACCAATTCTAGAATTCTCATTATTGTCTTTCTATTTTGTAAATAAATGATGCAAATTCTTCATACCTTGACATTCACTGAACTTGCTTTCGTCTTCTTTTTTTTGCCAGGGGGATGGAGGGGCTGAGAGAAGTGCCTGCCTGCCTGCTCGTCTGCCTGCCTTGAAAATCAACAGAGTTTTGATTTTTGCTGTTTTCAAACAACAGCCAAAGATATTGGTGATCAATATGCAAGTATATAACCCCCAAAGCAGGCTATGGGTATAAAAAACAATGTAGAAAAATATTGGTGATCAATATGCAACTAGTATGTAACCCACAAAGCAGGCTATGGGTATAAAAAAAAACAATGTAGAAAGATATTGTTGATCAATATGCAACTACATAACACACAAAGCAATCTATGAGGTATAAAAAACAATGTAGAAAGATATTGTTGATCAATATGCAACTACATAACCTACAAAGCAGGCTATGGGTATAAAAAACAATGTAGAAAGATTCTACTGAACCAATATTCCAAATAGAGAAGGCCTGCTCATCTTAAAAACTTATATTTCAGATCCAGGCTTTAACCTGTAATTGAACAGGGACCACTAGAGCTGATAACAAATATACAATTATCTTTGAACACACTAATTAAATAATCAAATAGGCATTTATTAAAATTAGCCTGGTATTAGATTACAAGCAGAGTTGTGTTTAGAGCCCACAAATCCCACACATAATAGAGGGAACTGCCTGGAAGAGCCCAAAAGAGCTAAGCAAAAATAATTTACAAAGGTTTAAGCAGCAGGATTTGTGTAACAGTTATCATCGTGGGAAATGGATTTGGCAACCTGAGTTCAAATTCTGAATGAGGCTGTTTGTATTTCAATTTTGCACTAATCCATTGGGAAAGGCATGAATCCACCTGTTCTCTCCCAAGTTATAGGTAAATCGTAGGATATACTAGGCTTTTTAGCCTTGGTTAGGCAACCAACCTTGGAGAAGGACAACTCTGAATTAAAACCATCTGTAACTCTGCTTAAAAAATGATCTTGTGTTACTGTCTGTGGTGGAGGGCTTGGATAATTACATATCTACAGTATTAACAGCATGTTGGTTAGTTGGTCTGTTGGTTGGTTAATTGGTTGGATTGGTGGTTGGTTGGTTGTTAGTTGGTATGTTGGTTGGTTAGTTTGGTGCTTTGTCGCTTAGTTTGTAAGTTGGTTGGTTGTTAAGTTGGTATGTTGGTTGGTTTGGTGCTTTGTCGCTTAATTAGTTGGTTAGATGGTTGGTTATTTGGCTAGTTGGTTGGTTGGTTTTGTACTTGGTTGGTTGGTTGGTTAGTTTAGGGCTTGGTTGGTTGGTTGGTTGGTTTGGTGCTTGGTTGGTTCATTAGTTGGTTAGTTGTTTGGTTGTTTGGCTAGTTGGTTGGTTGGTTGGTTGGTTTTGTACTTGGTTGGTTGGTTTTGTACTTGGTTGGTTGGTTGGTTGGTTTAGGGCTTGGTTGGTTGGTTGGTTGGTTTTACAGCACATCAACCCCTGTTGGGTTATTTAACACTAAAGTTAGTCTTTTTTATTACTAGATATATTGTTTAAAGTGGCTATTCTTATCAAATACTAATAATTTACAGGCCTTCAGATGGTTTTGACTAATTATTCCACTCTAATACAAATAATTTGCACACAATTATATGGTTACAAGTCTTCCTATCTAATACAAATAATTTTCAAGCAATTAAACATAGTTCCAAATTATTCTAAGCCGGTAAACCCAGACAACTTAGTTACAATATCAATGTTTTAAACACCAATGTATTCATGAAGTTCAAAACGGTTATCCAATGCAGTCTATAAACAAAACACAATAGAGAAATGGATGAAAGACTGAATCCTTCCCTTCCCCAAGAAAGATGACCTTGGAATCACTAAGAACTACAGTGGCAAAACTCTAACTGCTATAGCTGTTAAGGTTTATAATACCCTAATTCTCAGTTGTATCTGACCTGAAATTGAGAAAACTCTAAGCAAAAAATCAGAATGTCTTTCAGAGGAATCACTCAACAACATAATCTCAAAATGAAAATATCTCCAGTAAAGTAGGAAGAGTTAGTGCTCTGTTGTATCAGCAAGCCGTCAACATGCTCTCCCTGTTCCTGGCCTCTAATAATATTAATTCATCTTAATGGCTTTTGCTATGAGACAAGTGGCTCTGGCCTCCAAAAGCTCTATTATTCATTGTTTTTTTTTCTCTCGGACAGCTCTGCACTTGCTGAGAGTGTCCCAGGGAGATGTTTCCACTCAGAGCCACAACTTTGATTAATTTATTCTTCCTACTGCTGTAGCTTTGACAGTGTATCTCTCTCCTTGTTCAGCAAAGAAAATAGTGTAATTGTTATTGTTGTAGGAAATGGATATGGTGACATGAGTTCAAATCCTGGACCAGTTTGATTACATTTCACAAGGTACTAATACCCTTGGTAATTCCTCTTATTCTCCCTCCAGCTATAGGTAAATAGTAGGGCAGACTGAGTTCTTCAGCTTTGATTAAGCAAGCAGTCTAGAAGGAAAATTCTAAATCCAAACCTGTTAAACTTGTGTCACATCCTGCTCATGTGGAGGGGTTGGTAAATACAAACAACATAATCTCAAACAGATTTATTTGACCTATAGATGAAACCCTAACAGGTATTACTACTCTAAGGTTGAGAGGAAATGGGAGTAATGGCAATGAAGGGGTGACCCCACACTCCCCAGAGCTTCAGAACTGGAGCCTCACCATCAGATGCAGTTTAGCGCCATATCTAGTACACATTAACAGGATGTAGTATCCAGTCTACTATAGTACTTATAAAATCCACATAACTGTTTTGACTGTTGCAGTTGGTATTTTAATAGCAAGATTAAATCTTCCAGAAACATTATGGCTGTGAAAAGGATCACAGTAATGTTATCAAATATTATCAACTACTAACATGTACAGATAATCTTGTTGATGCTTTTATTCTTTCTGTTTTTATGTTTGCTGTCTGGTTGTCTAAATTTATGAGTTGGCACTGTTTTTGCATTTTGAATGTTGCCTATTGCTTTTACATAGACACACACATATATATATATATATATATATGCAGGCATATATATATATCTATATATATATGCATACACATGCATATATACATATATATACATAGATGTATGTAATGGAGGTGCTCATAGTGTAATAGTTATTATCGAAAGAAATGGACATGGCGACATGAGTTCAAATCCTGGATGAGTCTGAATGCATTTCACATAGCACTAATACCATTGGGAAAGGTATGAATCCAATTATTTTCCCTCCTGCTATGGGTAAATAATAGAGGAGACTGGGTTCTTTAACCCTGGTTAGGCAACCAATCTAGGAGAAGGAAAACTTTAAATTCAAACCTGTTAAACTCCACTTAAAAAGAAAGTGACTTTGTGTCACATCCTGTCTGTATGGATTGATTGGTAAATACATATATATGCATTGCAATAGCTCTCTAAATTAATTCAATACAATAAAATAAAATAATTTGTGCAATGCTTCAAGCAAATTATAAATTATATATGTATGTATATATTTGTAGATTTAGACTTGAAATATCTTGATACTAGTAATTGGTAGACATTTGTCTTGGCTTCTGCATGGAAACGCTCTGTTAATGCTGCCATTGGGGGTGTAGGAATGTTTCTTAGTCTTTGTACCTTAAAAACACTAAATAGCATAGAGAAAACCCAACTGAAAATTATGTGTGCTACATTTTGTGGAAACCCCTGCATGAAGGAAGAACTTGATGTAGTATTGAAAAAATTAAAAACAGAAAAGCTGCAGGTCTTGATAAAATACCCCTGGAAGTTAGGAGGACAAGAAAATTTGACAACATACTTCTCTGACTATGCAATACAGTGTATAAACAAAACACAATAGAGAAATGGATGAAAGGTTGCATCCTTCCCTTTGGCAAGAAAGGCAACCTTGGAATCATTAAGAACTACAGAGGCATAACTTTAACTGTTATAACTGGTGAGGTTTACAATACACTGGTTCTCAATTGTATCTAACCTGAAATTGAGAAAATTCTAAGAAAAAATCAGAATGGCTTTTGGAGGAATCACTCCACAACTTCACTGATTCTGATAATCTGTCAAATAATTGAAAGAGTATGAGCAGAGAATGTCAGAGCAACATTACTGTTTGTAGATTTCTCCAAAGCATTCAATTCCATACTTAAATGAAAGATGCAGCAAATACTACTTGCATATGTTCTCCCTAAAAAAACTATTACACCTATAAAAATGCTTTACAAAAACACAAGAGCAATGTTTTGCTCACCTGATGGAGACAACAATTTCAAATATAATGGATGAACATCATTTATTTTATAAATATGTTTATATGATATAAAAAAAATAAAAAAATAATTCATACAACCGGTCTTTTTTGATAGCAGGTGCTTAGTGAAACGGTTATCCTCATTGGAAATGGAAGCGACAACCTGAGTTCAAAACCTGGACAAGGTTATTTGAATTTCACTTTGTACTTATTCCTTTGAGAATGACATGACTCCATCTGTTCTTCTCCCAGCTATGGGTAAATAGTAGGCCAGACTGAGTTCTTTAGCCTTTGTTAAGTAACCAGTCTAGAGGGAAAACTCTGAATCTAAACCAGCTTTACTCTGTTTAAAAATTGACCTTGTTGATTAAAAACATGTACAACAGGCCTTTTCCAAGGTATAAAAGACATAAGGAGCAAACTTATTCTGTCACAGTGTTCCATAAAATGTCGGTGTGTGTGGGGGGGGTTCTAATTTAGAGCAGTCATCCTCCTAGACTGGTTGCCTACCAAAGTTAGAGGGCCTAGTCTGTCCTATCTTTTTACCAATAAGTTAGATAATATGAATTTATATCTTTCTCAAAGGTGTTAGTGTGAAATGAAACACAAACAGAAGGAATTTGAACTTGACTTGCTGATTGGATTTTTTGTGTTGATAATGGTTGTACCACTTACACATTCAACTTTAAGTAGAGTAGCTACAGAAAGCTGTTGATTATTTTTTCTCAGAATCTAGTCAAGAAAGATCACTTAATAAATTCTTTGTTAAAGTATGTTTCATGATAAAAGATTTTTTTTGCAAGTGGATGTTTTGCTTTAAAAAAATTGGTTGGTTGGTTGATTGATTGTTTGGGTTTTATGGCATATTAACCTTTGTAGGTTATTTAACGCCAAATCCATTTTTATGTAAATAATCAGTTCTATTTCAAAGAATTCAGTAAAGCATAAGCACCCAGTTTAAATGTCAGTAGAGTTTAATAGTGAAAAACATTTCTATTTCAAGCTATTCCATTTAGTCAAGCAGTTCTAATTCAGTTAATTCAGTTTATTATAAGTACAGATTTTGTTTACACATAGTTAAATGTTAAGACAGTTCTATATTAAACAATTCAGTTTAGTATAAGTACAGTTTCAATATCAAAAAACATTTCCATTTCAAATAATTCAGTTTAGCATAAGCATGCAGTTTTAATGTAAGTATAGTTTAATTGTTAAAAACATTTCTATTTCAAGCTATTCAGTTTAGTCAAACAATTCAGTTTAGCATAAGTACGCAGTTTAATTCTATTTAACCCATAGATAGAGCCCTATCAGGTGTTACCACGCCAGGCCAGAGTAGACCTGGGAGCAATGGCAATGAAGGGGTGCTCAGCATTCCCCAAAGCTCCAGCATCACTGGAACCTCACCATCAGATTGTTTATCGTCAGATTCAGGACACTCATTGGGGGAGTCTTACCTCTCTGCAGAGATGCAGTCAGTGTATTCTGCAGCCCCAGCTGACTGGGCAGCTTTAAAAAGAGTGTGCATACAACTCTAATAGTATTTACAATTGAGCAGATGATCTTCTTGGATTCTCCTGATATTCTTATGTAAGTTGTGCTCATTATGTGAGCCAAGCACCACCATAAACATTTGTCTCGTTTTCTGAAGTTTGATGGCTGATGGTATGTACAGACTGAACAGTTGGGTAATCAACCAGTGCTCAAAACTCCAAAGCACAAAGAGGTCCAAGTAACAAAAGTCCCATTTCTGAAATAGCCTCAAATGAATCATGTGTTATAGCTAAAATGTTTTAGCACTACAAATCCTGCCATTCTATTAATATAGTTTGCTAAATATTTTCATAATACTTCATAGCACTAAAAATAAACACAACAATAGATTTTGTTATATTTTTTGAGACATGAAGCCTTAGAAATAAATGTCACATTAAAATTTTACATCTCTGTGCAGAATGGATACTAGGGTAGGACAGTTTAAGGAGCCAATAACATTTTTTGACTGGAGGCCAATATCACTATTAGTCTGTACTGGCTGACCCATGGGTAGAGAAACAGATTATGCTTTCTTTACTCAGAGCAGTGCACAAATTGGATAAAGTTGATTTTCTTCAGAAAGGATGGTATTTAGCAGTTGGTCACAAAATTTCTTTCGCCAAAGTCATGCCAAGAATCTTGAAGCCATGCTAAAAATGTCCTCTTGATCTTTTACGAACAACAGTAGCATTCTTACCAAAATTTAATGTTGATGATTGGCAATTAAAAGAAGAGGAACTAGAAGGTAAATAACAAATGTGCAAAAATCTACTTTGCTCATTTAAAAATGAATTGGATTTTGTGAAGAGTTTTGGTGGAAAATTGTTATATTGTCATCTACAGCATCATAATGACACAATAATAAAGACAGACGCAGGAAGACTTCTTTAACAAAATATATACCTCTCACTTTATTGCAAGGGTTTGAAAAGGTTATTCAAGGTTTGCGTGTGAGAGGGAGCTGGAGACCGAACAGAATTGAAATATTTTGACCCCCACTCTTATGGCCGTCAGCGTTGTGTCTTTCTTGTTCTCCTAATGCTCAACCGGAGGCCCAGAGGCCCACTCTGCTGGGTGATGGCTTTCTTTACTGCATCTTATCAGCAACTTCTCTGGACCCCAACTCATCAGGGCCCCAAGGCCCCTTTGGCCTGATGTGGCTTTACCTACCACATCTCATCTATCTCCATCTCCAACTCTAACTGGAACTTCTGACTTCTGTCTTGACTGAGTTATATAATAGTTCAACGCCCACTCAATCACCTACTCAATCTTTGGAATGGCATGATTGATCGTCATCCAGCAGAAATAACTGTCATGCAGTTCACAGGTCACTCTCTTCCGGTGCATCAGTCTATGAGTGTACCATGGGAATTTTTTTTAACTCGTCCCATTTCGTCAGCCAATTTCTGCCCACGCGATTTCCTCTCATAACTGCCATTAGAATGTGTCACCTCCTTCCGGTGTATCACCTTGGAATGGCATTTTTGGCCAGGTCGAAGGCCAAAATACAACAAAATCATTTAAAAATATTGATGACACATTGATTCGATGTTGCTTACAAAAGTGTTGGTTTTATTATGAACAGACTTTTGCTTCGTAAATCAGAAGTTTTGACAATGTTTTATCTGTTAATTAGGTTAAGTTCCCAACAAAAAGAAATTGACTGAAATCTTACTCTAATTCTGTAAAATTTTATATCATTTTGAATTTGAAAAATTCATTAAAAACAAGGGAATAATCAGAATCCTTCTAGCGGTTTAATGGAAACAAGAAAGACATACAACAAAGGATCAGTCAGAAGCCATCAAGCCTTCCAATAGGATCCAGCAATAATATAAACAAGGGATCAATCAGAACCTATCTTGCCTTCTAAGGAAAACCTAAGATGATAAAAACAAAGAATAAAGAAGCCACCAAGCCTTCTTATGGAATCCAGGAATCACAAAAGAAAGAATCAGTCAGAAGCCATCAAGCATGTTAAAAGAATCCAGAAATTACAAAAACAAAGGAACAGTCAGAAGCCATGGCAATTATAAAAACAAGGGATCAATCAGAACCCATCTTGCCTTCTAAGGAAAACCTAAAATGATAAAAACAAAGAATAAAGAAGCCATCAAGTCTTCTCATGAAATCCAGAAATAAGAGATGACAACTTTCTTGGAGAAAAGTATTATTTCTTGTATAAAAAGAATTATGTAATATCATCTGATAGATGATTTCCACATTTTGAAAATTCTACCTGCACCCAAATAATTACAACTTGATTGCCCTTTTAATCTCTTTTCTATTTTATATTATTATAAATATCTCTACTTATAATTCCTCACTTTGGAGACAAACTATCCTTTTTAAAACTTTTAATTCTATTTTTATCTTTATTCAGGGTTGATTTATTTTGTAAAAATGTCTGTAGTTCTGGCAATTATCATATGTACTTTTGTTTTGTTTTGATATCATTAAGCACACATCTTTCTTCAAATTGAAAACATTTTTAATATTCCTGCCAAACTACATTGAACCAGTCTGTAATGCTGTTGTTGATCAGAACAGAACATTTGATTTTGTTTTACGTGAACTCAATTATATCAAACTCATTGAACTAATACCAGTTGTGCTAAAGACGGGCCAGTTTTGTAAACCATTCATACAAAAATAATTTCACTGACAAAAGATCCAGAGAATGACCACTAAAGTGATAGAATGTCCTAATGTGAGAGGTGACAAAAGTACGTGGTGCATTCAATAAGTTTTCAGACTTTTTGTGTACAGGCATTTAAAATTGCCATAGACCCTTGAAAATTCAGTATATTATTGCTATACATCTAATGAGATGACTGACCAATTCTTATGATTTCAGGTTCAAATGAACAGCGACAGCAGCAGCAATTGGAATACACCCTACTAAAGCCTGATTGTCACAGCTGGTGAATTTCAAAAATGCAATCTGGACTTCAGAAGAACAATATGCAATAAAATTGTTTTTAAACTTGGAAAAAATGCTGCCACAGAAACTTATGGAATGCTTCAGACTGCTGCTTTTGGAGCATCTTGCATGAATCGAGCATCAGTTTCTGAGTGGCATAAGAGATTCAAGGAAGGCACGGAGTCTGTGAGGGATGATGAGAGATGTGGGAGGAGTAAGGAAGTCAATACATCAGAGTTGATTGGCCAAACAGTTAGAGTTAAAGTTAGGCTTACTATGTTGAGGTTTTAAGGGAGTTCAGGAAGAGATTCCGTCGGAAGAGGCCAGCACTCTTCAAATTGGCTCAGTGGCATTTCCACCAGGACAATGTACCAGTCCACAACTCCATCCTTGTCACAGACTATTTGACCAAGATGGGTATCAAGACAGTTCCTCATCCTCCCTATAGTTCAGACCTTGCTCTCTGTGACTTTTGGTTATTCCCTAAGCTCAGAGACTGTCGTTATGAGATAATTGATGAGATGAAAGAGGCTGTGACGAAGGTCATTGACACACTCACAGAAGAGGACTTCGATGGGGCCTTCCAGAAGTTGTTGGAATGGTACAACAAGTGCATTGCAGTCGGAGGATCTTACTTCGAAGGGGACTAGAGTTTCATGTGTGTAAATCAATAAAAGTGCCCATACGAAAAAAGTTTGGAAACTTACCGCATGCACCTCGTACATCTGCTAACTGTAGAAAGTCTGGTAAAAGACAGGATGAAATGGATTTTTTTTTAACAAATACGTATGAACAATTTAAACATTTTGTTGATAACATTTGTTGAGCTCATTTTTCTGCACACTGTTAAATGGTTTCAAGTATTGCTATTTATCACTAATAAGTCTATTCAACATTACTCCTTCATTTGCACACAGTTAAGTGGTTCCAAGTATTGCTATGTATCACTAACAATTCAATTAAACATCAATCATTTGTTTTCACACTATTAAATGATCAATCAGTTCTATTTTTAACAATTTAATTTAGCATAAGTCATTTTTTGCACTCAGTTTAAATGATTTATCATTACTCATTTGTTCTTACAGTTTAAATGTCAAAGTCTTATATGACCCATAAATAGAACCATATCAGGTGTTACCACTCCAAGTCAGAGTGGACCTGGGAGTGATGGCAATGAAAGGGTACTCTGCATTTCCTAAATCTCCAAGACTGGAACCTCACCATCAGATTGTTTTGTGTCATATCCAGGACTCTTGTTGAGGTGGTCTTACCCCTTTGCAGAGATGCAGTCAGTGTATTCTACAATCCTGGCTAAATGGGCTGAGTGGGTTAAAAAGTTCATATGGTGACATCATATCTGTAGTTGTTGACTTGTTTGATCAATGGGATCCAAACACTGTAATATCAATGGAAGAAGTGAGTAGACCTCAAGGGGGACTATGTTGAAAAATAAACCTCATTTGGTCTCATTCTATAACTCTATCTTGGTCAGCTTATGAACTTTTCAGCTAACTCTTGCATAGTTATAAACATATGATATAATTGTTATATGCAATATTTTTCCTGGTGTTGCCATCACCATTTATCATGTACTGGTAACATTACTTCTCAGAAGCTGAAGATATTGCAGACACACTGGTTGGTTGGTTGGTTTTATGGCATGTTAACTCTTGTTGGGTTATTTAATGCCAAAATTAATCTTTTTTATCAAGTAACTATATAGTTTCAAGTAATTATTCCTGATCATAAATATAACTTCAAGTATCTATTCCTAATACAATGGGTAAATAGTAGATCAGACTGCACTCTTTAACCTTGGTATGGCAACCAGTCTCGGAAAAGGAAAAATCTGAATTCAAACCTGTTAAACTCTACTTGAAATTAGACTCTGTGTCACATCCTGCTCATGAGGAGGGGTTGGTAAATTCATATTCTTAATAAAAATAATTTGCAAACAATTCTATGGTTTCAAGTATTTATTCATATCTAATATTATTGTCATTTGTTTGCACACAGTTATATGGTTTCAGTATCGACATGACTGCTGCTTCGAAGAAACTGCATTTCATTTCATCGGTTAGAAGCAGCGGTCGTGTCGATACTGCTATATGGATGCATTACATGTATGCTAACTAAACGGATGGAGAAAAAGTTTGATGGCAACTACACAAGAATGCTGGAAGCAATATTGAACAAGTCCTGGAGGCAACACCCCACAAAGCAGCAGCTATACGGCCACCTACCACCCATCATGAAAACTATCAAAGTTAGGCAAACCAGACATGCAAGACACTGCTGGAGAAGCAGGGACGAGATCATAAGTGATATTCTCCTATGGACCCCCTCACATGGCTGAGCAAAAGCAGGGCAACCAGCTCGAACTTACATACGGCAGCTTGGTAAGGATATGGGATATAGCCCTGAGGACCTACCAGAAGTGATGAATGAGAGGAAAGAGTGGCAAGAGAGGGTCAGGGATATCCATGCTGGTGGTACGATAAGATGATGGTTTCAAGCATTCTTATCAAATAATTTGCAAACAATTCTATGGTTTCAAGTATTTATTCATATTTAATATTATAATTATTTGTTTGCATACAGTTATATGGTTTCAAGTATTCCTAATATAAATAATTTTCAAACAAATCTATTTGACCCATAGATGGGACCATAATAAGTCTACCTAGTCAAATTAGACCTGTGAGTAATGGGAACCATAAGGAGATAACTCCGCAGTCTCCTGAAATTCAGAACTGGAGCCTCACCCCTGGATGCAGTTTAACCCAGCTGCTGGAGGTGCAGTTGGCATATTCTAATCTCCACTGACAGAATGGTGACAGGCAATGTCTCTTACTCATTTGGAACTATATATTTGTTAGACTTTACTCTTTCAAGCCATCTGTGTGCACAAATGTGATATATATAAAACATATTCTCTTCTTAGGCTTCTTTGATCCTATTTACCCAACCCCTCCGCTCGGGCAGGATATGACACAAGGTCAATTTTTAAGCGGAGTTTGACAGGTTTGAATTCAGAGTTTTCCTTCTCCTAGACTAGTTACCTCACCAAGGCTGAAGAACCCAGTCTGTCCTACTATTTACCCATAGCTGGAGGGAGAATAATTGGATTCATACCTTTCCCAAGGGTATTAGTGCTATGTGAAATGCAATCAGTATTTTCCAGGATTTGAACTCGAGTCACTGTGTCCATTTCCTACGACGATAACAATTACACCACGGGCACCTCTTAGGCTTCTTTGATAAAGAATATTTATATTGAAAGAGAATCAAAGAGGTCTACATTTCTCATCTGGTCTGAGCTTCTTTCCTGCTTTTCACAAACCTGCTTGTGTGCAGCATTAAGAGTCTTATCAAAACATTGTTAGAAGTAAACAGGATATATTTTAAATCAACATTTTTATGAACAAAATATTTATATGTTTGAGCCTGCTTGAATTTTTGTGTTTGTAATTCAATCTTGTGCAATATATTGGTATTTTATAATGTTTGTATTTGTTTTGGGGTTTTGGTATTGAAAGGGAATATTCTACCTTTAGGCTGTGGTGTATCTGAGTAACCTGGTTTTATGTGGCAATGAAGCTGACACTTGTAAACTGTCTTCTTTGTGATTTATTTATGCCCACAAAAAAGTCTCCCAGAGAAGAAAATTTTAGTTGTTGGAGTTGACTTCTGATTGGTCTAAAAATATAATCTTGTTTTAATTTATTTTTTGCCAGGATGTTGAGAGCTGGCAAGGTCATATCTAAGGTTTGATTTGTTTTTTTTTTACTATTTGGAAATCAGGAGTGGCAAAGTTCTCTTCAAACTATTATCCAATCCAACACTGTATCCTTAGATAAAAGTGGTTGCCAAATAAGTATTGTTTTAAAAATGATTTCTGTAAAAGATCTGAAATATATCTTATATCTGGCATTGCTCATTAGGAAAATAGCTTCAGAAGTGAAGCATAGTTAAAATATTTACCCTAATTTCTTTTAATACAAAACAAGAAATTAAGAATAAAAATTATTTGCACTGTTTACACATGAAAAAGTATTTGTTGCCAAAAAAAAAATATTCTGATGCCTAAACAAAAGCAAATGATGTAGTCTCTTAGAATGACAGGGTTTCTGGGTAAACATTATTGCCTCCCTCATTGAGTGTCTGTATTGAAAGTTTGTTTGGGGATACAACCGTAGATTTACTAACATAGGATTAACCATAGAAAAACAGAGATAAGCAATATGTAACAAAAAACACTGAAAATCTACAAAAAAAATAATTTCATTGTTACAAATCATTGTGCCATTCATAAGGAAAATAAATAAATAAAATTCTGATATAGAAATTATTTCCAATATTTAAAACTGGAGATTTTTGACTTCTGGTTTCATTGAAAAACCTCCAATGTCAACTTCATATATTCTAGGTCGCAAGTGTAAGTCTTGTGAGTCTTCATGCAAATGACTACTTCAATAGTCCTTGTTCAACATGAAAATGACCCAAACAAACACAGAAACAAGGGTTTCATTTATCAAATTAGATCAGTATCTCCTTATCCCTCCAGTAATGGGTTAAATACTATCACTGCTGTTCTTCTTCAAGGATGGCTTTGGCATTAAATAATCCACAAAAGCTGTTAAACCAAGAAACTAAAAGATCAGTATTTTCCACCAGTCTCCACCACTCCTAAGAAAGTGTTCTGATTTGTGAGGAGGCAGTGACTAAGATTATTTTACTGTAGGGAGAGGAGTCACATTAAGAGCCTTGAAGGGGCTGTAAGTTTATATCATCATCAGGAAAGAATAGATAAAAGGAGGACAACATGTTATGCTGTCAAATTTGATTAAGTTGAGGTTAACAGTTTTACTATTAACTAAGTTAATGTCTATAACAGGTTGGAGGCTGGTTGGTTTTATGTCAACCCTTGTTAGGTTATTTCATGCCAAAGTCACTTCAACAATTTTGGTTTAGTTTGGTTGGGTTTTATGGCATATCAACCATTGTAGGTTATTTGATACCAAATCCTGTTTATACATATATATCATATGTATATATAATTTTTGAACACATTACATAGATAATATTTTTCAATGAACCTAAGCTCTTTTTGCACTCAGTCAAATGTTTTCAAGTATTCCTATATAACAGTCACAATTTAACATCAGTCATTTGTTTGTACACTTAATTTGTTCTATTTGACCCATAGATAGGACCATATCAGATGCTACCACTCTGGGTCAGAGTTGACCTGGGGACAATGGCAATGAAGGGGTATTCCACATTCATCAAATCTGTAAGGCTACAGCCTTGCCATCAGATGGTCTAATGTCATGTCCAGAACACTCATTGGTGGGGGCGGGGTTTACCCCTCTACTGAGATGCAGTTGGTGTATTTTACAACCTCAGCTGACTGGATTGTTCAACAATTTTGATTTCCAATTATATGCAGTACAAAAATGTATCTTCACAATCATCTTAAACAGGTAAATACTTCATCATCTCAAACAGATTTATTTGACTCATTCTGGTCAGAGTGGATATGGGAGTAATGGTAAAAAAGTGACTCTATATTTCCCAAAGTTGCAGAACTGGAGCCTCATTTCTGGATGGAGTTTAGTAGCATATCCAAGACACCCTTTCTTTTTAGATAGGGGTTACCCCTTTCCAGGAGATGCAGTCAGCATATTCTCGGCATCATAAGGCATGAAAGCTGGAGGATAAAACTGTCAAAATGCTGTGATTATCAATTAGAAAAACCAAGATGAGGTCACTCATCTGAGCACATCACTATATGATAATCTTTGAATGGATATATAAAAACAAATTACATGATAAATCGCTCAAACATTTCATTATACTAAAAAGCTTCAGTGGGTTCCTGCCTTGTCGCTTAGGACTGTAAAATACACCAACTACACCTCTGCAGAGGATTTTGACACTCACTTCAATGAGCATCTTGGGTGTGACACTAAATGGCATCTGATGGTGAAATTCCAGTCCTAGAACTTTGGGGAATGTGCAGTAGCCTTTCATTCCCATTACTCCCAGGTCCACTCTGATCTGGAGTGGTTGTACCTGTTAGGATGCTATCTGTGGGTCAAATAAAATTTTTCAATCATTTAATAAGGATTATTATGGTCAGTTATTTGAAACCATAGAGTTCTGTATACAAATTGTTTGTATTAGATAAGAATACTTGATAAATAGAATTACTAATTTTAAATAGCAATACTTGAAACCATTTAACTGTGTGCAAACAAATAATTTATATTGAATAAAATTGTTACTGTTGGATAGGAATACTTGCTATCTAACAGTAATAATCCTGTTTTATATATATATATATATATATATATATATAAACAAGATCTGCCTGAAAAGTAATAGGACTTGGTATGCTGTGTGAACTATAGGTGAAAGAGGGATAAGTAGATTGTATTATCCTCTAACATGATCTTAGCTTTAATCTTAACAGTAATCTTAGCTTTTTGCAACCATTTCATTTTTTCACATGCTTTTGTTTACGCCTCCTTTTCAGGTCATTTACAATGAGCATTGAGGAACAAATAAACCTAAAACTTTTAGTCCGGTTGGAAAAAATCCATTATAAACACTTGAAAATTTTTAGCAAGTGTATAGAGATAAGACCATTTTAAACACACGTTTTTGAGTGGCACAAGAGGTTCCATGTGGATCATGAGGAAGTGAGAGATAGCTCAAAGAGTAAGAAGCCTTCAACAAGCAGGACTTAAGTCAATGTTGATCAGGTTAGGCAAGTATGTGGCAATCAATGGTTGGTTATTCAAATGATCACAAGTCAGCAAGTCACTGAAGATTTGAGCATGTCTGAAAAATAATAGAACTGGGTGTGATGACTATCCGGCAGCTCCTGGCTGAGAGGAACATCACTGTACTGGAACAACTACCCCAATCACATTATCTTGCTTATGTAACTTTTTTCTTTTCCCAAGCTCAAGAGGATCATCAACAGAACCAGTTTTGAAGGCATGAAAGCTGTAATGAAGCTGAGGGACATCCCAAAAGAATCCTTCCAGTAATGCATAGAAGTGGGCAGAGAAGGATGAGGAAATGCATTAGACTCAAGGGGTATTAAACTATGAATGATTAAACTATAAATGTCTAAAGGGATTAAACATTAAACTATAGGATTTCAGATGTAATATTGAAGTGGGCAGAGAAGAATGGGAAAATACATTAGACTCAAGGGGGGCAACTTTCAAATGTTATGGAATAGCCAAGGGATTTCGGTTCATGCCTTTGAGTTTAGATAGGCTGAGAACCTTTCAACTCAGCACATGGGTTAGTTAGGTGCAACATTGAGGTAGTGTTAACGTGGGCGCGCGCGGGCGGATGAAGGTGTCACTCAGATGTCATAATAGTCTGAGACGAAACGCGGTGACAGGGTACGGGTGACGTCACGCACCGGAAGCGCGCGGAGGTTTGTGTGAGAATTTGAAAAGAGAGTCAGGTACTAGACGCCAAAACGAGAAGGATCGATTTTGGAGCTCGCAGGCGTGAGGCGAACTTGCACCCTATGGGGGCCGCACGAGATGGGGGCCAAATGAATAAGACAGCATAGAAGATTGTGTCTCTCCTCCTTACGTCGAAACCTTTAACTCAAAGTTAATAAAAAGGTTTCGTACCTGAACAAGAAGTCATGTGTTTTTGAATTCCGAGATTCCTATGTTCTTTATATGTTCTATCGTTATGAACATTATCTGTCTATTTCCTAAATCGCTGTATCTACCTATGGTACGCAAAGAGAAAACATGTAGATTATTGTTTGAAATAAATTGTTTGTGGTAGCAGTCCTTTTATGACAATTTTGCAGTCCAGCACATCAACTGCTAAGCTACAGGGACTTCATCTTCAGTCC
The DNA here is from genome assembly GCA_963585895.1 of Sepioteuthis lessoniana. Lineage (NCBI taxonomy): Eukaryota > Metazoa > Mollusca > Cephalopoda > Myopsida > Loliginidae > Sepioteuthis > Sepioteuthis lessoniana. Next base: position 108,492,353 of record OY757911.1, read on the forward strand.
TGTTACCTTTCAGACACACCTCATATATATGTACATATACATATATATATATATATGCACACACATGTATATACACACATACATACATATACACATACACACACATATACAGGGTGCAATGGGTAAACTGTCATCTGAATTTATGCAAAAATGAAAATTACACTAATATCTCAATTTATCAGATATATTTACCAAAATTACATGAAAATTTCTTGAAATACTAAAGCTTAGAACTACTGTTCTTCTAGGAGAATGGCTTTGGCATTAAATAACCTACAAAGGTTGATATGCCATTAAACAAAGAAACCAAACCAAACCTATAGATTAGATTTATTCAAAGAAATCGCGAGGGGATTTAACTACTGTCTTCTGATGATTTTTGAATTTCCTTGAAACCTTTTCAATGTTCTCCTTATTTAAATTGGTAAATGTTTCTGTTATCCTTGCCTTCAGTTCATCTTTGGTATTGCACAGAGTTTTGTTGGTCTTTCATTAAAGTGTGCCATGTACATGATAATCTAGGAAATTGCAATCAGGGGAGTTAGATAGCCAGATCTTAGAGGTGGTGTGGTTGCAAAAAATTTTTGAGAGCTAAGGCTGAGTTCTCCTGCCAGTGTGGCATGGCACAGAGTCCTGTTGCCAGATGTAGTGTCTTCCAGAAACTACCCTCTTGATCCAGGGCAGCTCTAGCCACTCCAGGCATTTGATGTAGGCATCTGTATTGACTCTGAAACCATGTGGGAAGTTGAATGAAGGCGTAATGTCATCATCACTTGTGACCACCCCAAATACTATGATACGGACTAGGTGATTTCATCATTATTAGTACATCTTATATGGTCAGTGTAAGCCAATAATTATTCTCTGAATTCACCATCTGATCCTGGTTGAATTTTTCTCCATCTGAGAAAAACCAAAGCATGTTCATTTGGAAGGGATGCTATTTTTGTTCAAAAACTTTGCAGAACAGCCTTTCCTCTTATCCTTCATCATCTGGGATAAAAATTAGCCTTTTCTCATCTCGTATGAGAAATACTGAATATCTTTATGTATAATCTGCTTGATATATATATATATATATATATATATACTCATACACTCTTATTTCCTTGACTATGGAATTGATTGACTTGCTGGGATCATTGTTAATCATGGCCTGGATGTCACCAACGTGGCTTCCATGCTGCCATACATTCATAATCACTATTGGACTCCAACTGTTTTTAAAAACTCTGCACCCAAACACTCTGAAATCTTCATACTAGAGCTTCCAGTGTGAATGTCAACAGTACAGCATGTCATTTCCAGATTTCATGAAGAGTGAATTGCATTATGATGCTGCTTTCCTCTCAGGCAGTGTCCAACTGACTCTAGTTTGCTGCACAGTAGACAAAACCTGAAACAAACAAAGAGCATGGGCAAAATTAATCATTCAAAATAGTAAAAATTTACTTATCACACCCTGTATATATATATATATATATATAGTGACAAAAATTATTTTGTGAGTCAATTAGTTCCTGACTCATGAAATAATTTTTGTCACTATTTTGCTCTACTTAGTATTGAGCACTTTTTGCACTTGTAGCTTAGCAGCATTTTACGGTGGTTTTTTCTTTTGACCAATCGATTGCATATCTGTTGATTTTTTTCAGTTGGTGTGACAAGGTTGGCCTTTTCTTTTTTTTTTCCAATATATATATATATTTTTTTTTTTTCCCTAGACAGTGATTCGTTGTATATTTTTATTTTCGAATTACTTGCGGGTTTATTTTTTTTCCCTTATCGTAAGTGCTATAATTCAGTAAGTTATTATATATATATATATATATTGGGTCAAATCATAAATAATTTCCGTTTTTTAAAAGTCAGTTGTAACTATGCATTTCAAACCGCCAATGTTTTTAACACAACTGGAAATTGCCTTATTCATCAATCATTCTTATTTCAATAGTGAAAGAGTGCACCTTATAATTTCATCTATGATCTCATGTCTCTAAAATGGAGAAACTGAAAGTGCATATTTGACATGTAATCTTGTAGGAGTTTAAGAATAATAAAAATGCTACAGAAACAAGAAAATTTGTAATATTTATGGCCAAGGTGTTATTATTGACAACCAAATCCCAAACTGGTTTTCAAAGTTTCCTTCTGACAATACATCATTAAGAGATAAACCCAAATTGGCACGTTCATCAGGTGACTATCAAGATGCTTCAAGAGAATTAAAAGTACTACTGCCTTCAATAAGTTTCTAGACTTTTTTTTACAGGCATTTAAAATTGTTGTAGACTCTTGAAAATTCACTATGTTATTGCTATACATCTTATGAGATGACTGACCAATTTTTATGATTTTAGATTCAAATCAACAGCTATAGTAGGAATTGGAATACACGCTACTAAAACCTGATTGTTACAGCTGGTGAATTTCAAAAATGCAATCTGGACGTGAGTTCACTTTAGAAGAACGATATGCAATAAAATTCTGTTTTAAACTTGGAAAAAATGCCACAGAAACGTATGGAATGCTTCAGACTGCTTTTGAACCATCTTGCATGAATCGAACATCAGTTTTTGGGTAACATAAGAGATTCAAGGAAGGCAGGGAGTCTGTGAGGGATGATGAGAAGTGTGGGAGGAGCAAGAAAGTCAGAACACCAGAGTTGATTGACCAAATAAAGAATTTTGTAGATAAGGACCGTTGTGTGTCTATAGAGACAATAAGTGCACAGTTTGATGTCAGTGTGGGAACTGTACAGACAAGTATTCGCGAGGAACTGAAGATACGGAAGATTTGCACGAAGTTTGTCCCAAGGGTGCTCAGAGAAGATCAGAAAGAATGTCATTGTCCTGACAGCAGGGAGATGGTCGAGCTGATCAATTCAGATCCCGCAGTTCTTGATGCTCTGGTGACCTGTGGTGAAAGCTGGATCTAAAGCTATGGCCCAGAGACCAAGAGACAGAGTTCCTAGTGGAAGCATGCTGGCTCTCCCAAACTCAAGATGGCCAGACAGGGCAAATCCACCCATAAACTTTTGATGATCCCTTTTTTTGACAGCACTGGCATGATCTACATGCACTGGGTTCCCACTGGACAGACTGTCAACAAGGAATACTATGTTGAGGTTTTAAGGGAGTTCAGGAAGAGATTCTGTCGGAAGAGGCCAGTACTCTTCAAATCGGGTCAGTGGCATTTCCACCAGGACAATGCACCAGTCCACAACTCCATCCTTGTCACAGACTATTTGACCAAGATGGGCATCAAGACAGTTCCTCATCCTCCCTATAGTCCAGACCTTGCTCCCTGTGACTTTTGGTTATTCCCTAAGCTCAAGGAAAAACTTAGAGGCTGTCGTTATGGGACAATTGAGGAGATGAAAGAGGCTGTGATGAAGGTCATTGACACGCTCACAGAAGAGGACTTCGATGGGGCCTTCCAGAAGTTGTTGGAATGGTACAACAAGTGCATTGCAGCCGGAGGAGATTACTTCGAAGGGGACTAGAGTTTCATGTGTGTACTATCAATAAAAGTGCCCATACGAAAAAAGTCTGGAAACTTATTGTGTACTCCTTGTAAAAGTAAAGTTGGCAACCGTAATTGAGGGCGACCAGAAGGCTCCCTTTTCGATGGCTACCACACCGAGGTGTAAGGGAGGGTGCTACTTCTTTCCCTGGATTGCTACACTTTACCCTTGATACATACTGTATATTGCTGAGTGTTAAGCAAGGATGTATTAAGTACCATTTAAAAATCTTTGGTGTGATTCGACCTGGGATTGAACCCGGTCTCCTGGACCATTAGCGAACACTCTACCCACTAGGCCAATGAGAATTAGTGGAATGCAATCCATGCAAAAATACTCAAGAATTATCATTTGACCTCAACACATCTCAATCTACAATCTGCCTCTACCTGAAAGAGATAGGAAATGTGAGCAAGCTTGGTATTTGGCTTCCTCTTACTCTTAAAAGAATAAGGAAAATCGCATAGCCATAGTGATAAGTTTTCTTTCAAGACAATAAAATGATCCGTTTCTCAAGAAAATATTCACAGTTGACAAAAAATGGGTCTTTTACAACAATGTTCAATGCAAAAGGCAATGGAATGACCAAGATGAATCTCTGAAGCCTATCCCAAAGGCAGAGCTTTATGGAAGAAAATTATGCTGAGTGTATGGCAGGATCACGTCTGTATTATTCATTTTGAGTTTCTTAAACCACAATCAGACACTCAATGCAGACTTTTACTTTCAACAGCTGCAACGTGTGTATGAAAATCTTCAAAGAAAACACCCGACACTCATCAATAGGAGAAACATTGTGCTTTTTGATAATGCAAGGCCGCATTGAGCAAGAAAAATATTGGATGTAGGCTGGTCTGTTCTACCCCATTCACCATATTCCTCAGAACTTGCATCAAATGATTTTCATCTTTTCTGTTCTTTACAAAATGCTTTGAATGAGAAAATTTTTTCCCAAGATTAGATAAAAACATTTGTAGTAAACTACATGAGCTCGAAACCAGCTGAATTTTACTTCAGAGGAATTGACAACTTACCTCATAAATGACTAGAGGCGATTCAAAATAATGGCGAATATACGATTGAAAATAATTCATTGTTAGATTATTGATGAATAAATTATATTTTACTAAAAACAGGAATTATTTATGATTCAACCTAATATCTATCTATGAGAGGGGGGGTTATCTCAATGTTCCTAAACTCAAACCTCCGTTTGACCTTGTCACTAAGTAAGCTTTGTAAATAAATAAGACAAAACTATTTTGATCATGGTTAAATAATAAATAAATAAATAAATAAATAAAAATAATAATATGAACAAGAACAAGAAGCTAAGCTTATAACTAATCAAAAGAGAATGAATACAATTTGTATGAAAACAATTAAAAAAAATATCCGTTTACGGCTTTTTTTAAAAAAAAATGAAAACTTTTGTTTTAAATAATAAAAAAAAATGACCTTGCAATATTTTCCTAAAAGCTTTAAAAGAGTTTAATTTTTTTAATTAATTTTTTAACGTACCAGTTTTGTAATGTATATAAATAAAAATAAATCTTTTAATTGTCACTGACAACTGAACTGAACTTAAAAAAAGGAAAATAAATAAATAAATAATGATGATAACGAATACCGCGACACGTATGTGTAACACATTGTGAGCCTTTAACGGTGGTAGACGTTAAAACACGGATTCAGATTGATAACCGTGGAGCACTTGGCTCGTTACCTAAAGTCAATAGTTTTTTTTTTTTTTTTTTTTGTTTTGGCACTTAACTTGTGAACCAGTACTAGTGATGGGTTGTTGTAAATTAGTATATAACAGTGAAAATTGTAAACAAGCGAAAGTAAAAAAGAAAGAAAAATAAGATTATAAAATATTGCATTTTTTTATATAATCAAATCTTCGATTAAAAAAAAATTGTTACTCAACCGGTTTTTGAGGTTTTGCAAGAAAATTTTATTGCTTAATAAAAAAAAAAATAAAAATAGTAATTCTTTTTTTTTTAATAATGATGTCTTTATGTTTAATTAATTCAAATTATACGACTTGAGACAAAAAAGTAATTAAAAAGAAAGTGTTTGACTAAAAGCGGAAAACGTTTATTTAAAAAAAAACAACCCTGATAATAAGCCTTTTTCTTTTCAGTTTGTACCTAGTTTACACAGTGGGACCCCCCCCCCAATACCCCATAACTTGTTTAAATGCTGCAATTTATCTGACATCCCACCGTGTCAGAATATGGCACAAGGCCGTTTCATAGCGGGGGCTGTGCACGAATCGAGACAACTTGCTTAAATGCAGAATGAATTCAAATAGAGATAAATATCGTTAATTGTTTGTTTACATTTCCGCGGTAAAAATATTTTACTCCCCACCACATACGCAACAATCAACTACGCAAAGATTATGTACACATTCGTATTTTATTTTTATAAGTAAAAATTTAGAGAAAATAAAATAAGGAAAAGAAAAATTTGGATTTTCAAATGTAATTCTTAATTTTTCAAAAACATGGTATAGATTTTAAAAGAGTTTAATTTTTAGCTGTTTACAGAAATGCGAATTATTGACGCAGCGGGTAGGGGGAACTGTCATTTACACTTTTTCCCAGAGAAGGGATTTAAAGAACGGAGTGTGGGATTATTCAGTAAAATTTCCCACACTCACACAAAGTTTTCACTCAATGAAAACCAAAGTAAATAAATAAAACAAGAAAAGAAATTCATGAAGAAAAAAAGTGGGAGAAGAGAAAAAGTTTTAAAATTTGTGAAAAAAAAAAGAAAAAAGTCTGTCGAGGGCGATGAAGAACCAAGGGTTATGAAAAAAAAATTGTCGTTATAAAAAGAAAGGGACGAAAGAAAGAAGAAAGAAACCTGTGATGATAGAGTCTGCTGCAAACAAACTACGGGCTAATAAGACACAGTAACAGGAACGATTCAGTGTAAAAATTGGATAATAAGTATATGAGAAATGCAAGAGATAAGGGCGAAAAATAGTAAGACAAAATAGAAAAGCTGGAAGGCAAAAAGTTCAAGGGGGAAAAAAAGAAAGAGGGTCGTGGGTGAAAGAAAAGGGGAAAAAGTCAATAAGAGGAATAAGGTGGGTAAAAGAAATCAAAGGAGACACAGTGTAGGAGAAAATAAAGGGTTTAGGTTTTGTTGGGGTGGGGAAATTGTGTGGGAAAAAAAGCTTACTGAGGGAATATAATAATGATGAATAGAGAGAAAGTCATGAATGGGAAAAAAATTAAAATTAAAAAAATAAAGTGAGTAAAGAAAAAATAGAGGTTAAATCTACTAACAGGATGGTGAAGAAAGTGAACAAAACGATCAAATTTGACTTAAAGAAAAAAGTAAGTTTAAATACTAGTTAATAGACCAAGAAAAAGAGTTATTACATGGGGAAAGTAAAAAAAAAAATTGAGTATTGGTTTGAAAATAGAAACTAAAACGGCAAGTGCTTGGTGAAATGAAGAGACACATAAAAGGCAAAATTTGAGTGGGACTAGAAAGAAAAATTAGTGAGAGAAAACAGAGAGGGTCAATGCGAATAAGGAGTAGGCAATGAGATCTACTAAAGATATAAAGTGAGTGAGAAAATAGAGATAAAACAAAGGTACACTGAGTGGGTAAAGTGAGAGTCAAGAAGAAGAAGAACAGAAGAGTGGCCACCGAAAGTGGGAGGCAGCAGGCGATCAGAAGGAGTGGGAGGTTAGAGAGGCCAAGATGGCGTCGAATCGTCGTCCCCAGCTTCCGAGCAATTTAGCTTCGTCTTCCACAGTGACCACTGATCCAGGCCGGGAATTATTCGAAGCCTGCCGAAATGGAGATTTGGCTAAGGTCAAGAAGCTGGTCAACGCACATAACGTTAACGCTAAGGATACGTCCGGAAGGAAATCGTCGCCGCTTCATTTCGCAGCAGGTAAGAAAGAGGAGAGAAGCCATCAGCGTCAACCGTTGTTTTACTTCAAAAAAGAAAAAGGGGAAAAAATGCAGACCCAAAATTTCTTTATTCACTTAAAAATCCTTCCCTCTTTTTTTCTTGCCTTTATCGTTAAGAAAACATTTTCATCTTCGCTTAAGTTCTTTTTTTATGACGTAAGCTAAAGGTTCACGAAGCTTCTTCGATGCATTTGTAAACCCTTAGAAAGCATTTAGTTTTAAAATTCGTCTCTAAATACATGAAACTGGTTCAAAAATGGGTTATCAGTTTTTCATACTCAGCTTGTAATAAAACGATCCCTCATTTTTAGGCCACTGTTTGTATCTTGTGTTGGCATCTTAAATGCTGTTTCCTGTTTTGTGTATATGTTTATACATAATTAATGTTTTTCATTTCATATGGTATTTTAATGAACAATCGTGTGAGAACCTGGTTGTCATTATTCTAATATCCATCCATTTCTCACGGTGGTCGTTTTATTCGTAATCGTTTCGAAATTAATTTTTTTTTCTGTTGCCATTGAGGGTTTGTTTTATTTGTGATGTTAAAAGTGACAATGACGGTTAGCGTTGCTACTCGTGAGTTGCGTTATTTCAGTTTCGATCCCTGATCGAGATCAATTAAAAAAAAATAACAGAAGCAAACAAACCGTAATACTAATTTAAATCTCAAAACTCAAGATAATTAGCTTTTGATTTTTTTTTTTTTTTTTTTTTTTTTTTTTTAAATATTACTTAAATTTTTTGTTTTAATTTTTACTTTGTGTGAATAAATACGTAATTGAAATTAACACTAAACTAGCCGAGTTAAATTAATCATAACCCTTACGGTCTAATTTTATTATATAAAGAAAATGAAATTATTTAAAAATATATTTCTTTATTAAGTAATTTTTAACTTTCTGAAACAATTTAAGACCTTAATATAAAATGAATATACTGTAAAGGAATTAAAAAAAAAAAAAAAAAAAAACCAAAAAAAAGAACTACGAGGAAAGCTGTAAAAAGTGTTGTTAAATCCTTATTTGCTGTTAATCTTTCGTTTTTAACAATTACAACTATTTCCTTCCCTGCTAAAAAATAAAAATGTTTTGAGTTGTCTTCCGAAAATATCCCAAGATTTTTCAATTAAGGAAATTCTCATTTTAAATGTTAGGTATCATTTTTTTTTTTTTTTTTTTTTTTTTTTTTCCTATAAGAAAATCTGATAATTTTCAAGTAATTATCTATATATGAATAAATATAAATTTTTTTTTTTTTTTTTTTTTTTAAACGAAATAATAATGATCTACAAGATATTTATTACCCTTTCTGCAAATGCATACAGATTCATTTTAAGTTTTCTCATATTTAAAATTTTTATTTTGAAAAACCTTTTTTCTGACAGTTGATTTTTTTTTTTTTTTTTTTTTTTAGATGTTTTAAACTAATCTAAAAAAAAAAAATCTTTTCTGATCAAAAACTAACAAAGAAAAAAAATTATCTATTTCTTAGAATTAATATTTTTACTTTACAATTCTAAATTATCTAAGTATTTTGTAGCATTTATTTCGGAGTTCTGTAAATGATCTATCGTGTTGTTCTTTCTGCTGAGTAATTTGTTGTCCTAAATATTTTCCAGAATTTAGTCGTCAGATTTTATTAAAGTTTTCATGACCATAAACCTTGATATTGAAAATAGGCATAAAAATTACCAATTTAATGCATTTGTCTTTTTTTCTTTATAAATTTATAATCAGGATAATTTAAGGTAAAACAAAACAAAGCAAATTGTTGAATTTTTAGTTTTTATCAGCTGTTTAAGATTTTTTGAGCCCCCCCCTCATTGGACATATTTTGATAATTTTTTTTTTTTTTCACTAACTTTTGTATTATAATGATTTTAATCTGTGTGGAAAACTTAGCTTTGCATAAATATCAAATAGCTTTGGCACAGCTACACGTAGGTGCTATTTCTATTTTTTGATTATCACATCTTTTTCATGAAATATTTTTTCTTCTCAACCTAAAATACCTCCTAAAATGAGCAACTGTAACATGATATTTCATTTAAATATTTTGATTCTAAAAATAACACTGAATGTTATATTTAAAGAAAGAGGGGCATATGTTTTTATTTCATTATTGTAACGAGTTGATGTTTGTTTTTGAATAAAAAAACTGATTTTGAGAGTTGCATATACAATTGGTTAAGTGGAGATTAAAATACTCAAACATAATTATTGTTCCTTATGTACACATTAGTTTTGCAAAGAGTTGTACATGATAAAACAAACCAAGAATTAATTATTCCATCTGATCTATTTTGACTACATTTAATATACTTTCTAACAATAATTCTGTCTTGTTCAGTAATATTCTATGAGATTTCAATAGAATTATTTATAGTCATGTGTCTGTTGATTTTAACTGTCACATTGTTTTTGAAAAAATTAAGTGTCATTATCTGGCAATGAACAATCATGATAGTGCTAGCCAAAATTAAGAAAAAAATTTTGAATGAACTCAATAATTCAGTTGAAAACTTTATTTTTTAAAGATTATCAGGATCAACAATTAACTTATGAAAGTCCTGTGAGCACATCCGCTAAATAATTCCTAGTGGTTTTTGCCAATAGGGAGTTTTAAAAATTAGAATAAAATTTTTTTTTTTTTTTTTTTTTTTTTATACCAGCAAAAATATTTTCCTTGTTTTTAAGCATTTTTAAAAGATTTAAAATTAGAAACCAACTAATTTTAAAATGATTTCAACATTCACATGAATTATCATTTATTTCATAAATTAGTCTTATCATGAGTTATATGGACTTTCTCAAAGTTCTCAGTAATCTTTGATTAATCAAAAAAAAAAAAAAAAAAAATTAACTTTTCTGATTCAGTCAGTCTTAACATTTGAGATTCAAATATTTTCTGCACCGATCAAATTTTACAATAACATTACCTACTGTTGTTCTTTGTGATCTCAAGATCTGATCATTACACGATGTACAATTGTTATTTTACTGTTTGAAGTGCCACTTATAATTTTAAGTTAGTTTTAAAACCAATTTTCTGATATAACTTTATCTGGAGAACATTGTAAAGATTTTTTTTTGTCTTGTAGTCTTACTATAATTACTTCATAATTTTGTACAAATGTAAGCTGCTACTTGACTTTTAAGATTAATTCAAAATGAACTTTTCCAACTTATTTGTCAACTTTGATCCAAATTTTGTTTCTGTTGACAGTTTTGGTGAAATACACTTTATGTAGAATAACAATGATTTGAAATTATTCTGTTGTTTTTATTTACTCGTGTTTTATTTAGAGGATATTTCCCATTCCTATTAGTCACAATGAAAGGAAAGTTTTTTCCAGCTTTAATTATTTTCAATTAAATGCTGTGATGTCAGCTATCACTTTTCATTCACAAGGAAAAAAAATTAGCATTGACTCACCCTCTTTCAATCAAGTACCTGAGGTATTTTTCTCAAGTGCATATCCTAATATATCTTGAATTTTTAAAAAAATTTTATATATAAATCTGATTTAACAGTTTAATGAGAATAGTTGATTAACTTTATTTCAAGTATATATTTATAACCAAACAATTTTTAAAATCTAATTTAACAGAAAAATGGTTTCATCAAAGAGCTTATGTAGCTCAAGAAATATGAGCATGCGTTTGTGTATTCATTTTAAAAAAAGTGAGCTAAATATAATACCACCTTTTTTTAAATTCATTTTGCATTATATCAATTATCAATATGCTTTATTCATTTAAAAAATTCCTTTTTAAAATTAACAATTCAAGAAAGTTAAAACATAATTAAAATGAGTAGATAACTTATTTGAAAGTTTATGGAGTCTTTTTTTTTTTTTTTTTTTTCTTTTTTTCTTGGTATTGTTTAATATTCAAAGCTGATACTTAATTTTCTGTTTTTAGGTTGTGTGTATGTGATTTAAGGATGTTCTTTATTCGTTTTACAATTTTATAACTATTGTACTAGTCCCAAATGCTAAAAATGAATGTTTTTATCTTGTTTAAAGAAATCAAAAGTATTTATATTGATAAATAAAATATTCATAGACAAGGGTAAATATTGTCATAATATTCTACCAGACTTCACAAAAGCTAAGTAAAAAAAAACAAAAAACAAACATTTTTTTGATATTCCAGAAATATTTTAAAGATTAAAAACATTTTTTTTTTCTAAGTTATAATTTGAAGTAAAAGGCATAATTTCATATTAGCAAGACAAGTATATCTGTTAAACTTTACTTTAGTTTCATATTACTACAAAAAACCCTTTTAAGTCCTTTTCTGTTCAAGTACTTAATTTCTCATATTTTCCTTTCTTTCTCTCTCAGCATAGACATTTTTTTTATGATTGATGTTAAAGGATTGCAGAGATGCATGTAAACTAATTCTGCAAGTTGAAAGGTCAAACTTGTCAAAAACTCTGTGTGTGTTTAAGGATCCTGTTATAGGTTGATGCTTTTCACTACTTCACAGAATAAGTCTGCAGATCTTTTTTGCCTAATGACTGTTTCTTGATAATACTTATTTATTTCTTCTTTTTTAATCAATTAAAGATATATACTAATTGTGACAAAATTAAATAAATTTGACTTATTTAAAGCTGGGTAGTTTTAAAAACTTTTTTAGTATTAACTTTAAAATTACTTTTCCATTTTAATATTATGATTACATGCATACAACTTGAATGCTTACATAATAGGAATTTTTTTAATGAATTCATTTCCTAGTAAATAGTGATTTCTTATATGGAATCTGTTCTTTAATGCATTATGGGTAAATAATGAATTTATTGAAAACTTGATTTTTGATACTGAATTAACATGATAAATATTTTTGCACTTTGGTATTGTGTGCTGTCTATGGTCATCAATTGAATAATCTGGTAAAACTAAGTAATAACATAATAACCAGGATCAGGCTCTTTTTAATGTTTTTTAAAACATGGTTAAGCATGTCTATGCTGTTATTTGTAAAAATAATTGTATGTAATTTAACTAATGCAAAAAGATATATTTTGTGTATAATTTTAGATGTTAATATGATTGGAAAAAGATGAAGTTTTAAAGATATTTTCAATAAGTTGGTCATTTTGTATGTATTTTGATTTTTAGCTTGAAAACACACACATACACACAATGTGGAAAAATTTTGAAGAGTATTTTGCATATATTCTAAGAGATAATTTTCTGTCATGATATTGGTCTGTTAGTGAAATTTCAAAATATGCCTCAATCTGATATATAGTATATGCAATGTTAGATTAAGCTATAGACATACTATTATCATCATTTATTTTCAATTAGTCTTGTATTGTGTTCTTTCTAACTTGACCTCGCTTTAAAAAATCAGTATTTAATCTTTAATCTAACTTGGTTATTATATACATTATTTTTATTTATTTTTTTTTGCTGATGATTAAACCTGGTATTGTTCTGAAACAGAATTGTAACATTCATAGGGTTTTGAAAAAATTAGAGGATTGTTGCTTATATGTTGTGAATGTTTATCTTTATCTTTTTTTTTTTTTTTTTTTTTTTTATAACAACCCAGACAAAGTATATTTTATTTTTTCTCTTCTATATAGTATTCTGTTTATAAAGATTGTGATTCTGGTCAGATAACAGGAAATTTGATTATATCTGAGGTTAATATTTTTTTATTCTTAATCATTTAAAGGAAATTTGTCTTTTAAATATTGTTTACTCTCTCCAGTTGTTGTTTGGCACTTATACATAAAAGGTACTCTCCCACCTTTTTTTTTTCTCCTTTCCCTCTATCTGAAGCACTCTACTCAATATTTCTCCTCCCTCATTCTCTCTCACATTTTATTTTTTATTTTTTGTCCTTCCAATTTCAACTAAGATTCCCAGGGATTGGGAGTTAGATAGGGGATACCAATTCATCAGCTGTTCATAAGGGAAGGGCAGTTTCTTTTGAGATAACCTTTCTTATTCTCTTTCATTTAAAATTTCATTTCCATTCTGCTTTATATTCTTTACAATGCTCAATTGTTATTGTTCAAAGCATTGTTATATGGCCCTATATATCAGACTACCTTTACCAAATTATAAACACATCTGCTTGGAGCTGAGGTACCTTTTTTGAGCTGAAAATGATTTTTCAAACACTTAATTCTTTTAATCACTTTTTAATTCCTTCAAGGAAAATTGGTAATTCTGGGGATGTATTTAATATTGTATATTAATTAATTCAAATTTGATAAATTCTGAGATATTAGAATTAAAGTAATGAGGAGAGATGTGTGTATAATGAAATATAATAGAAATTAAGAGGAAATATTCTTTACTTTTACATTTAAAAATCATTGGAAATTAAAAGTGAATTGTAATAAAACATTTGGTATTTATTTCACCAGTTATTAAAGTTATTTATTAAGAAAATTGCCATTATAAAAAGTAGAGGAATTATTCATTTTATTATAAATATACCCTCAGCTTATCTCAGTTAATTTTTGGGCTTCACTAAATAACCAGTATATTTTACTTCATTTACTTTTTAATAATTTGTCATGTAAGTATCAACTCAGATGTTTGACTTTGCTCTTTAAAAGAATTTGCAGCATTTTTTTTTCTTTTTTTTTCCATATACTGATTATAGATTAGGCAATTATTTTATTAGTTTTTGAATTTTTCAGAAATATGTTGCTTTTCTCTTTTGATTTTTTTTTTTTTTTTTTTTTTTTTTTTAATAGATTACTGAATAAAATTTCAGGGTGGATAAATATCTTATATAGGATTAACTTAAAACCTATCTTGGACTTTCACTTTGCAGACTTTTTTTATATTAAAGTGACATAAATTTAGTACCAAGGTAGATTTTTTTGTTTTACATTATCAACGTAGAATAAGACTCTTACTAAAAAATTGCTTATTATAAATCAATTAGTTACTGAAAAATATCTGGACATAAAAAATCAATAACAAACAAAAAAGCCCCCAAACCTTTTCCCTATCATAGAAAAGCAATGGTTACTGATTTTTAATAAATATGCAAGCCTTATTAAATTTAGCTCTTACAGAGCGATCAGATTGTGTGTGTGTGTGTGTGTGTGTGTGCGCACTTTGGGGGGGGGTTAAGTTGTAAAAATCTATTAAAATGACCAAGGAGAATTGTAGGTATTAGCATTTTTCCTAATCTTTTTAGTTTCAACTTTTAATTGGGAAAATCATTTCTATTGCAATATGGATATACAAAAAGTTAGTAATTGTTGAAAAAATATCTATACAATTTTTTATCATATTTTTTTCACATTTTCAAATAATATTTTTGTTTTATATCCCAAAGAGCAGAAATATACCTTGCTATTAAATGAGATGAATAGCAGTGGGTAGGGGAAGCAGGTGTCTCCACTTAACAGCTGCTTTTAAAGTTAACTTATTCCCTTTCATTATGTTTCACAAGGCATATTTTGATGGTGGCTAAAGCCAACTAGTTTTCCTTTTTGAAGTTAAGTTGTTTAAGAGTTAGAGCAATAAACCTCAAATAGCTCTGCCCCTTCCCCCCACTTTATTTATTAATTCATTTTTTCCTTACAACTAAAGAACCCATATCACTAAAAAGCAGTTTTATAGAAAATATTGGTACCTTGTATTTGTATTAAGATTTAGTTAATGAATTAATTTGGGAATTTTCAAATGATTATAACTCCTCAAAAATGTTCTTTCTCTCTCAGGTTTTCTTGTTAGAAATAGATTGTTTTTTTTTTTTTGTTTTTTTTTTATTAAATTATTAGAATATATTGTAATTATGGTTTTTGACTGAGATTGTTATAGTCTTAATATTTCAACCCTGGTTAAAAGATTGTAATTGCAATACTGATTTTCAAGTCAGGCACTCTTTCTCTCTCTGATTGCTACACTCCTATTTTTCTTATGTTTATTTCCTCATGTCAGAATAAGTTAAGATTAGTAAGTATTTATGGTCAGTTGGCATGACAGATATTGAACAAATTATTGATTTATTCATATTTAGGAGTACACAGAAAATTGATGAATAACTTTTACAGTCATGAGCTTACACTGTAAATTCAGACATACCAGCCAGCAAATTGTTAAAAGTAATATTTTGAAAATATATGGTAAAAAGATCCAAAGGATTAGTTTTAAATTGTAAACTATTGAATTTTCATTAATTTTGATGGTTCAGGATTAATGTGTTAAAAAGTCATTAAAATTTGGTTGTCATTTTTTTTACTTCTGTATGTCTGTATATAAAGCTTAAAGTAAAAATACTTCATGAATCTAGTACTAAATTGTGTGTATGTATAGGCAACAAGTCTTAATGAATGTGATGCTTAACGGATATTTAAAAAAAATCTATTTACAAGAGAACATATATAAGGATTAAGAGAGTGTAAGAACTTGCTTTTGTCTTTTCCTCTAGATTCAAGTGCTTTTGACATTTCTCTGGCTATTTTAGGTAAACAAAAATTGAATTTTAAAAAAATTCAATAAGACTCATGTCTATTCTTAATTTTATTTTTAAACAGAATAAACACAAGTAAAAATACTTTTTAATTTATTTTTATATCACATAAATCTGAAAAACAGCCTAACTTTTGAGAGTTTTTTTTTTTTTTTTTTCCTTTGTGAAAAACTTTAGGTTGTTTTTTAATATAACTAGATGCCAGATGTGACGTGATTGATGGAATTGGCAATCAGAAAGCAAACACTGACTTAAAACGGCCTGAGTAAAACTTATTTGTTGTGAAATAAACTTTTAGATTATTTTTCTTTAAAACAAAAACATAATTTTTCTAATAACTTTTTTCTTTCTCTGAAATAGAAAGATGCTATTTTATCTTGGAACCTTGTATCTGAAAATCTCTACTTTGATTTGAGAGATTTGCTTCTTTGATATCTATTTGTAAATATTGAACTTTGGTAAGGTTTCAGATCTTAATTGCTATCTTGAATAGTAAAGATGATTACTTATTTATTTTTATTTTGTTTAATGTTTTGTTTAAGCCCAAAAGTCAAAAGTGTATTTTATTTTTTCTTCAGAAAAGATTTAAAACTAAATTTTCCTTGTCACTTGAAATCATTCTATTTCTTCATAAAATGTAAATTTCCTTTAGTGTGTGTTTTTTTTTTTTTTTTTTTTTTTTTCTCTCCCTAATTTTCTTTCAGGATTTGGTCGCAAAGATGTTGTGGAATACTTACTTGAGTGTGAGGCCAACGTTCATGCTCATGATGAAGGAGGACTTATTCCATTGCATAATGCTTGCTCATTTGGCCACGCTGAAGTAGTACAGCTGTTACTGCGACAACAAGCTGATCCTAATGCTAGGGATAACTGGAATTATACTCCGTTACATGAAGCTGCCATTAAAGGAAAGATTGATGTTTGTATAGGTGAGTTCATTTGGTATTATAACTCTTTTGCTTACTGTTATTTGATCATATTGGTCTTTAAGCTTTTTATACTATCTATGGTTAAATAGGTCTCTAAATTTGAAGAATTGACAAGAATAAAAATAATTGACTTATTTATTCAAATCTCTATTGTTAATGCTTAAGTTTTTTTGAGTTATTTATTTTTATTTTATTTTTAAAAAATTTTTTTTTAATTTTTTTTTTTTTTTACTTAGGAAAAAAATCTTTTATCGAAAAATTACATGACGCATTTCAAGTTAATAATTTCAGTTAGAAAAAAAGTTTATGGTATAAATTTTCATGTAAATTTCAGATATTCTAAATTCTAATTTATGAATATTTTAGCACTTCATATATTCAAGAATAATACTGAATTTTTATGTTGGACTTGGCCAATTTAAGCACAATGCTAGATTAACACAATGTGTGGAATGAACTATTACTTTCTTTTATGATTATCTCCTGCTACGTTGCAATGAATAATTCAAATAATTTTTTTCAATTGTCATATATTCTTGCACAGTGTAATAATAACATTGTTTTTAATCTTAATATTGAAGCTACAATTTTAATTTTTTTCTTAGCAAAACTCTTAAATGGCTTCTTTTATCTTACACCTTTTGTAGGTCATACTAATTAATACTACTAAGATTTATCAACTTCTTTTAACTTGCCAGATCCATGGAAATTTTATAGTTTTTTCCAAATTATAAGAATTAGAGATTTGTAAATGTTGCAATCATTTTTTTTTTTCCAAAAGTGATTTATTCTCTGCCATTAATATAAATTGACTTAGAATGATCAATTATCTTAATAACAAATTTTAAAGTTAATGTTCACAACAGTTGTTCTTTCATTTCAAGCCTTTTGATTTTCTTTGTTGATATCTTTTTTTGTCAACTCCGATCTTTGTTGCTGTATTTCAGTGTATTATAAAATAGAACAATTTTGATTGATAAAAATTGATTGAAAAAAAACAAGTTTGGTCTGCCATTAAGGAAAAAAAACAAACCAACCGTACCATAACCTCTGCTATATTTAAGAAGCCAAGTGTCAAAAAGAAAGAAAAGTCATGATCCCAATTGTGTGTGAAAATAAATGTTCTAAATATATAGACTAACATTATAAGAGAAAATAACAGATGATCATTTTGCATGAAGTAAAAGATGGCATGAAATAAATCAAATGACATGCTGATAAATTAATCTCATTATTGAATGACACTGGTGCATACAAATATATTGGAATATTAAAAAAATAAAACCAGTTTAGTGCCAGGAATATCTTGGGGACTAAGCTAACTAGATACTTGTTAAATGTTGTCTATAATAGAATTAACGTATTTTGGAATAAAGAAAAATACAGGGAATCATTTTAAGAAAATGTGGAAAAAAAAAAAGGAAACAAAAACATGAACCAATGTGCTCAATATGCCAAACTGCACTCAGTGAAACGCATCTTGTCTGAATGCACACACATGATGTAAAACATAAATATTATAAAAATAATATAAAGAAACTGAAAAATGTTGAAATCAACAAAATAATCACCTTGGCATAATGGTTAGTGTTCGCCAATAGCCTGGGAGGAGACTTGGGTTCAATCCCAGGTCAAGTCATACCAAAGACTCAAAAAATGGTACTTAATGCTACCCTGCTTAACACTCAGCATTATAAGGTAAGGATCAAGAGTAAAATGGAGCAATCCAGAGAAAGGAGTAGTGCCCTCTCCTACACTTTGGTGTAGCAGCTATTGAAAAGGGAGCCTTCGGGTCACCCTCGACTACAGTCATCAACTTTACTTTTTACTTAAAAAAATATAAAGATAAACCAACAAAAACAAGACTGTTTACAAAGCATATATCTATGAAGAAAAATCACCAACTAACCCTTTTCTTGTATCCTAGCTATTCCTTGATAAGCAAAAATGTTTACCAACAAACAATTTACTTACAAATCATCTACACAAAAAAATTGGCATTAAATAACCCTCAAGAGTTGATATGCTATTAAACCAAATAACCAAGCCTAACTTTTTTTTCCTTCCCACATTAAGTTGTTAGGACTATATAGCATTCTGAATTGAAGAGTTTGTTCATCAGAAAAACTATCATGTTACTAACAATTATTCATGAATGTAGTTTTCCTAAAATTAACACCTTATAATAAAAATCAATTTTACTTCTACAACTAAGATAAAGTGACAGTCTGTGATTTTATAGAAAATAACTAATTTTTTTACACGCAAATCTATTTGGAAATGTGAATTTGCATTTTTAACTAAGTAAAGCTAAATTTGAAAAAAAAAAAGTAATTCTAAATTTCTTTTCTCCTCTTATACACATGTTGATACAATCCTTACATGAGTTTTATCCGATTGTTTTATATATGGACATCAACAAGATAATTCTTATATGGTAATATCTTAAAATTTTATATATATATATATATATATATATATATATATATATATAATGGTATGATTGGTCAGTTGTTGTTCAAATTATGCTGAAATGAAAATAACACTGATATTTCACTTGATCAAATGTAGTTGCATGAAAATATTTTGAAATACTGTAGATTAAATTTGTTAAAAGAAATTCCCATTGGTTGAAACCACAATTTCCAGATGACTTTGGAATCTTGTGCAAGCCTTTCTGACTGTCTCCCTTGTTTGAATTGGTAAATGCTGCTATTGACCTTACCTTGAGTTTATCTTTTGTTTTGCACAGTTTTATTGGTCTCTTCTTCAACTGTGCATAATAATCAAGGAAGTTGCAATCTAGGGAATTAGGTGACCAGATGTTAAAGGTGACAGTATTGTAAAATTTTTCCAAAAGCCAAGACTGGGTTCTCCTGCTTATGTGGTAGAGTTCTGTTGCCAGACATGGATCTTCCAGCAGCCACTCTTCCTATCAAAGATAGCATTACTTCCTCCAGTCACTTGATGTAGGCCTCTGTGTTGAGTCTGAGGCCATATGGAAAATGTATAAAAATTGGCCTTCTCATCTTGTATGTGAAATACTGAATGTCTTCATGTATAACCTGCTTGATAAGAAACTCAGACCCTCTATGGACCCGATTGACTTTCTAGGATTATTGTTAATCATGACCTGGATCTCACCAACAAATTTGAGAATTCTTTTCTTCACAGAACAATCAATGAGGCTTCCAAGCTGCTGTACCTTTTAGAACTCTTCCAACTCTTTTCAAATCCTCTTCACTGTCATCAGATTGACACCCAAACACTCTGAAATCTTCATATTATAGCTTCTGGTATGAATGCCAATCAGTATAGCTAGTTTCAAAATTTCTAGAAGAAGGAATTGCATCATGGTCCTTACAGACAATACCCAATTGACTCTAGTTTGCTGCACAGTAGACAAAAGCTGAAACAAAGCACATGCATGAAATTAATTTAAAATGGCAACAATTTACACATTGCATCTTATATATCAATCAATGGAGGTACAATTATAATTTCCAGAGCAATTATCTCTATTAGAATTGAAAATATAGGTTTCCAAGTAAATTATTATAGCAAATCAAAATGAATGACAAATGACTCCAGTTGTTACAGTGGCAATAACCATTTCTTGATCAGATATGTTAAAATGACGTGTTATTTTCTCCAGTAATAAAGTAATATTTTAATGTATCTAACTCTAGTGGGTAAAAATTGTTGCAAGTTCAGCTCAATCCCTCCAATAATTTTGCTATCTAGGGTCAGAACACGTACATTTCAATCAATATTTTCTTTACCAAATTTACTACAAATCACTCAACTTTTGTATATGGTTAACAGGTACTTACTTCTGAGCCCCAATAGATTAATAAAGTTTCTAATATTGTAATACACTGTCTACTTCTTAATAGTTTATTTTATCAATACCATCTAGTAGATTAGAAATTGAAAAGTGTGAGTGTGTGTGAGAGTGTGAATATAAATATATATATATATATATATATATATATATATATATATATATATATATATATATATATATATATAATGTGTGTATATTTAGGCAGCATTTCTTCGTTAATGCAAATTTCATTAAACATGATAGACATTTTATGCCTACATATTTTCTTTTGGATCCGTTCGAATTCCCGTATTACTTTTATCGTATTCGGGAGGAATTGATTTAGGTATTGTCCATAGTTGTATGTATCCCTAGTACTTTCTGCCCGACTTTGGGCCATCATCAGGGTAGAATCTGTTACAAAAATGATGTAACTTTTGTTTTAGCAAATTACTACTACATTTAAAAGCAAGCGCCATAATCTCCAACAGCAAAGACGTCCTTACACAGTAGTAATTTGCTAAAACAAAAGTTACATCACTTTTGTAACAGATTCTCCCCTGATGATGGCCCAAAGTCGGGCAGAAAGTACTAGGGATACATACAACTATGGACAATACCTAAATCACTTCCCCCCCCCCCCCGAATACGATAATACGGGAATTCGAACGGATCCAAAAGAAAATATGTAGGCATAAAATGTCTATTATGTTTAATGAAATTTGCATATATATATATATATATATATATATATATATATATATATATATATATATATATATATATATATATATATATAATGCTATCAGACATTGGCATAAGTTAGTTTTCGCCAATGGCCTGGGAGACCTGGGTTCAATCCCAGGTCAAGTCATATCAAAAATGGTGCTTGATTCCTCCTTGCTTAACACTCAGCATTATAAGGTAAGGATTAAGAGTTAAATGGAGCAATCCTGGGAAAGGAGTAGTGCTCTCTTCTACACTTTGGTGTAGTAGCTATGGAAAAAGGAGCCTTTGGGTTACCCTCGACTACAGTCACCAACTTATATATATATATTTACAGTGGTCTATACACAAAAATTCAAAGCAATCCTCAGATGATGTGTTGAATACTAGCTTATCTGAGAGTTAGCAACAGTCATGAGTTTTTATTGTGTCATTATCTTATTTTATACTTGAAATTATATATATATATTACTAGTATGACATAAAAATTTGAAAAAAAAATTTCTAGGTGGAAATAACAAATACGATTAACACTTTATATTTATTTTATGCCCTCCAAAAATTTTAGGCATGTAAAATAAGCTTTTTTTTTTTTTTCTATAAAAATGTGTTAAACAACCTGAAATCTTAATTTAAATATTCATTTTATTATTTTTTTAGATTGCACAATATCTTAAAATACTTGTGTATATGATATGAGAATTGAAACTAGATTTTATACTATTTGGATTGCAAATTTTGTATTTCATTTAATGGCAATCAGTGTATGTATAAATAAATACTAACTAGCAACTGGTTTAATTTTAATTTAATGACAAGGATAACTTCTAAGCTCATGTGCTACTATGAAATAATTATTTATTTCTCTGTATAAATGTAAATTGGTCAAAGTATTTTAGTTATCAACTTATCTGGATTGTGTGTATGTATTGTTTCAAAATTTATTCTTGTACTTGTTTTGGTAAATTTATTGCTAAGCTTACATTTTAGCTATTATTGGTAAACTGATTTGACTGTATTAGACCTCTTCTGATTATAGAGAAAATGTCAACCTTTAAATTTTGTAGTTATGTCTGAAATTGAATTTAGAATAAACATTATTTTAATGATTCCCTTTTTAGTGATCTTGATTTCTACTAACAAAAGTACTTAAGGAAGTCAAATTCCTTGTTGGTAGTAGAATTTAACCTGAGTGGATAATTTTGTTATATTTACTTTTAACAAAGATGAAAAAGAAAAGATTGGCAAATGTAATTGGAAAATTCTCATATTTTCAATATAGTAAAAGTATTTTAAAGATTTTTGGATCAAAATTTTCTCAATACTTTTTCTTTTTCTCTTGTCTCCTGAGTTTATTTGTTAGTAATAAGAATTTCTTCATTTTAATTTGTCCTTCAATGCACATATGTAATGCTTCCTACTTGGAAGTATCTGTTTCATTTATCAACCACTAACACTATGTACACTTGGATTCTCAATTAAAAATCTTTTTCACTTTGTTTAAATAAAAATCTTAAAGAAATTAAGAATTTCTAGATTTATTAAGTAGAGTATACTTAACCAAAGTTAATGTATTGGCAATAAATGCCTATCATCAATTTTTGTAAAAACCAACCTATTTGTTTTTAGATCAGTTAAATAAATGTGGATGTTTTATTCCAAGTATAAAACAAAACATAATTTCTCAGTATAAAATTTGGTTTTCATTTTGTCTTCTTAACTTATTAGATAATTGTAACTACACATTTATTTTACTTATTTCCTTGATTAATGTTGAGAAATGTTTGCGTACATGCAACCACTTCAAATGTTTACTTTACATGCTTTACTAAGTAGTATAGAAAACCACAATTGTGGGTGGGTTGGTCTGTAAAATACAGCTTGGCTCAAAATATGAGACAAGGTAAAAATTCTCACTGTGCCATAAAAAAAAGTGATGCGCCGGAAGAGATTGACCTATGAATTGCATGATAGCTATTTCCGCTCGATGATGATCACACCTGCCATTCCGAAGATAGCGGATGTGACACATCCCAATGGCCAATAATCGAAAGAAATCGCGCAGGTGTGCTCAGCTGATAATATGGGACAAGGTGAAGGTCCCACTTCAATGATGCACCAGAAGAGAGTGACCTGTGAACTGCATGACAGTTATTTCCGCTCGACGACGATCACACAGGCCATTCCAAATGAGCGGAAGTAACACATCCCAATCGCCTGAGATCGGAAAAATTGTAGAGGCGTGTCTTTATCTCTGCGTGGGAGTTTGAAGGTAATATAAGGCCGACGAATTGAACAGAAGACAGAGAAAAAAGGATCCCGCTGTTCACGAAACCTCTCTCGTCGTCACGCTGTGTGCGTTGTCTCTGCCATCGTCTCCTGACGTCGAAAAGTTCAAGCCTCATCGACGAACGATCCTAATTCCTCTCCTGACTGCTCCTACTTCACACAAGCGTCCGTCGAGAAAATAAATATATATTGTTATATACAAATTCCGTGTTGTCATTTGTTTGACCAGAGGGCGGAACGTAACAGGTCGACTGGGGCTGCAGAATACACTGACTGCATCTTTACAGAGGGGTAAGACTCCCTGAACAAGTGTCCTGGATATGACACAAAAAAATCTGATGGTGAGGCTTCAGTAATACTTGAGCTTTGAGGAATGCAGAGTACCCATTCATTGCCATTGCCCTCCAGGTACACCTGGAGTGGTAGCACTTGATAGGGTCCTATCTATGGGTTAAATAGAACTGTTTGACATTTAAACTGTGTTCTCATGCTGAACTGAATTGCTTGAAATAGATAGTTTGATCATTTAACTGTGTGTAAACAAATGACTGTTTAGTTGAATTGTTTGAAATGACTGATCACTTAACTGTGTGTAAACAAAAAACTATTTAAACAAATGACTGTAAACAAGAAACTGTATTTATGCTAAATTTAATTGTTTGAAGTAGACCTGTTTGATCATTTAACTGTATTCATATTAGATAGAAATAAGTGAAACCATTCAACTGTGTGGAAAAAAAAAAATGAGCCCAGGCTCAGTTAAAAATATTAATCATATGTATAAAAAGGATTTGCCATTAAATAACCTTGATATGTCACAAAAACCAAACCAAAAACACAATTATGGGTCATTTAATTAGGATTGAACTCTCTAAAATAAGAAAAATGATTAAGAATGGCTAATTTACCATTTATATGCTGTTTGATTCACAATATATGATCATTAATAAAATTAGTAGATTAGTTATAACCGTGCACAAAAATTAGCAACAAATAAAGAAACTTTCATTAGCTTACCATGAATAATATCAATTTAGTATATTATTCATTTTATGAATGAGACTTCATCAGGTCAAATTTGTGTATATTTTATTTAGATACTAATGAACTAGTAATACTTTTATTTATTTTATTTTTATGATCAAAATTAGTTTGAAATTCAAATTTCTATTTGTCTTCAGTACAACTAACAAAAATGTCTATGCTAAATTTGTTTCTCTCCTTTGAAAGTATAGTAATTTGCACTTATTTTTGTTATAATGAAAATGAACCAAATTTATTGATGTAGAAATGATGCATTCATAATTTTGTGCTGTATACTCTTAGTAGTTGTACACATTTTAAGAAAACATTGAAATTTCATTTGTCGGTGTTAAATGTTGAGAAAGCAAGAATTGAATTTTGTTTTTATTTATGAAATTTTTTTATTTTGCATTTTAAATGAACGCCTTCACTTAGTTGTTGAAGTATTCTCACCAGAGAAAAATGATATAACATATCTGATACTCCTTGAGTAAATATTTTACAAGTCATATTGAGGATTTTCTTATAAGCTGAATGGTAAATGTATACTTAAACGAATTATACATTTTGTTTTCAGTCATTGTCAGTACTTGAAGTGTAATTTGGATATTTCTTGATTCTTTCTTACGTTATACATGAAACAAGTATATTAATATAGTACATTTTTAATTAAATACTTTCACTATGATAGAAAATTTCTTAAAATCATTTTGATAACATTTTTTTTTTTTTTTTTTTTTTTTTTTATAAAGTCGTTTTATATTCAAGTAACAATGTGTGCTCTCATTAGTTATGATTTTTTAATACTCAGTTACTGTAACCAAGGCCAGTTGGCCACTATCAACAAAAAGTTACAAAATGACAGATGAATGGTGGGGATGTAATGAAGGAGTATTGTGACAAAGAAATCCTAATTTACACAGGTTAAGACACTTATTAACCCTGGACATAAATAACCAGGATATAGATATTTAAAGAACAGAAATGTCCATTGCATTTATAAACTCTACCTGAGTATTCTGAAAGAATACTGTGATCCACACAGGAATAAACTGTTTAAAGAAGATTTCTGACTTTTCTTTTATTATTTTATTGCAATCACACATTACTTAGATTCATTTCTTTTCACTGTTGATCAAACTATAAAAAATTTGTATATATTTCTGAGTATAGTGTTCTGAGAAACTTCAGTTATCATCTTTGCCATTAGTATTTAATGCCTATTTTTATAAAATGGAAGATTTATAAGTAGCGGGGGTGGGGGGACAAAGTAATGTAGATGAAGTGTTTCAGACAATAATTTTCTCTGAAAACTGGCTTGGAAAGTTACAGTATAGTGAGGAAAAAATTACCAGATAGGAACTTTTCCACAAAATAAAAAGAAATTATTTGTGATTATTACCTTTTTTATCTTATTACACATGAAATTTTAGAATTTAATCACTTTAATAGCTTAGCGCTGATTTTTAAAGAAGAAAGGAAAACCCCTGCACAAAAGAAATGAGTTACTCCCTTTTCTAACCTATTTCAGCAGCAACCCTGTGACCTGATATTGTCATCTAAACATCTTATTTTAGCAGTGATGCAATACAGGTCTTAAAATAACTATTCATGACCTGTTACTTTGCTGCTGCTAATATTAAACTTAGAATGCAACTTTTTTATTTTATTTTTTTATTTTTAAGAGTGACATTTGGCATGATTTTTTTTTTTTTTTTTTTTTTTTTTTCTCAATGTTTGTAACTGTTTGTCTGCTATATTGTCTAACATTTTTGTGAATTTTTGAAATGAAAATATCTTTTGTTCTGATTAATTTGATCAACAACTTGCTGGTGGCTTAAAAAAATTGTAAAATGTTTGAAGTTATTAAACTTAAAAAAAGTGATCAGGGATAGAATAATAAAATGTATAGAAATAATTCTAAAAAATTAAATGGCTTCTAATAAATTAGGGAATTGAAAATGGTGAAGAGTTTAATAAAGGTCCTGATTAAATTCACCATTTGAAGAAAAAAATGTTTCAAATTTGAATTATTTAGGCTTGTATTAGGTGACTGTTCACACTATTCATCAGAAAGGTGAAAAATTTAACAAGTTTATATCAAAAATAAAGTGGGGGGATATATATATATATATATATATATATATATATATATATATATATATATATATATATATATATATATAATCTCTTCCAAAATTTGATCAGGTTTCCTAATAAAATTTGATAGATTTTTGTCAGCACTTAATATCTATACTATTAAAGTATGGAAGAGCAATTTTTTTCTTGATGAGGAACTCAATTAGGTTGTGTAAAATTTTAACCAAAGTTTAATCTTGGAAAAACCAATATTTCACTCTATCTCGAATCAGTCAGTTTTGTCTATTTAGTTGGATTCCAGATCATTCTATATGTTAGATTTTTTGCAGCTTTGTTTGAAGTAGCCAATACTGTTTGAAAAAACTATCATTATAAAGCATTAATAGCATATTGCGATGGGTGGGGTGGGTTTTTTTCCTGAGTTTTCATTAGACTAAAATTTTTGTAAGCAGTGGGAATTAATGTTAAGTTTATTTTGTTATTCCTCACCATGAAAAAATCTCTAACCTTGAGGAAAACTATTGAAAAAGACTTGTTTTTGGGGCCTTTTCAGAAAACAATTTCATTTTTCTTCAACTTCCTTATTTTAAAATTATGGACTTTTTCATGGGGACTAATGAAAAAGACCCAGAATGAAATGTAAATAGTTTGTTTCTAAAGCAAAATAAATTGTAGTTTTCTTTTTTTTTTTTTTTTTTTTCAAATTTTATGTATAAAGATATAAAAAAAAAAGCTTCTTTTCAACCAGATTAAGAGGTACATTAAGGGATGGCTGCTGAAAAATAGGCCTCTTCTGAGCATATGTCAGTAATATTGGTCATTTAATTTTTTTTTTTTTTTTTTTTTTCAAAAACTTATTTCAATGGAGGGATTAAAAAAAATGTTATAATTAACTTTGCAGAAACTTTAAAAACAGTTTTTTAATTAGTTAATATCTGAAAGCTTTTTTCTTTTTCTCTTGATAATTTGAGAGTTTTTTATATTGTTGAATATTTCAATAACTTGTTTTCTTCTGTATCCAATGAATCAAATATTATTGATTTGTAAATTATTTGCTTTTATTTACCAATAAATAAGAATAAAATAATCTAAAAAAATTTTATTTATTTTTTTTATTTATTTTTTTAACCAACGCAACAAAAATGAAACAAACGTATTTACATGTATACAGAAACCTTTTCCAATGAAAAGTTTAAAATTTTGTATCTACAATTTTTAAAATATTCAATTTGTATTGCTTAAACACTTGCTGGAAAGTTTCATTGATCACTTGAGCATAATTTTGATTAGTGATGATTTATTTTGCATTTTTTAACTTTTACAAATAATACAAATATAAATAATTATTAGTTAAGATCTGGATGACACCATGATTAAAAAAAAATATATATATATATATATATATATATATTCTGAAATGTTTTATTTTGAGCAAGTCTTATAAGAAAATTCCTCTTCTGACTATGAATAATCACTTTTTGTATTTAAATTAATGATTTATTTCTTTTTAGTTCTGCTACAACATGGAGCTGACCCAGCTATCAGGAATACAGATGGAAAAACTGCTTTGGATTTAGCTGATCAATCTGCAAAAGCAGTTCTTACAGGTAAACACTATATTTCTGTGTTGAAATATTAAATCTTATTTTATTGCTAAAACCTGAAATCAGTTGAAGCTGTTGTAGTGAATCAATCTGTGGCAGTGATATAAATAACATTTTCCATGAAAATATCTTTTCTGATTCTTTTGTTTTTAATGTGTGATGAACCAATTTAGAAATACTAAAAATATTTTAGAACCCATATTAAAATTAACTGCAATATTTTTTCTTCGTCTTGTAATATGTAAATGATTTTATGGTCTTTTACTTAGTTGTGGCACAAGGCTGGATGTATGAGACTCAAATTCACCAGTAATGGTTTGCTAGTCTAACTTGGTAACCATTACACTACACAAGGCACCCTAGCAGTATTTAATGTACCATCCAACAATTTTAAAAAATAATTCCCTGTTGAATTGGAGGTCTTATACACCATCAGATACAGTAAACTTTTTCATAGTATAAAAAAAATCTTTGTGTTCATATTGTTCATAGTATCTGGCACACATTATTTTAATAAACGGTGAAATTAAAAATATCCACAATTTTCTTTATGTACAAAGCAGTTCTTAAAAGCACTGTAAATTTTCTGAATGTATTTCATAATTAATGACAAAATAAGAGTAATTTCATTCTTCATTTCAAACAGCATTTAAACTCCTTTGACTTTCCCCATCTTAGGTATTCCATCAAATGATTAATACATTCAATGTTTAAAAGAAAAAGAATTGTATATTTGTAGCGATGACTAAAAATACAATAAGCAATCCTATTTCTATGATAAACTACTGTTTATACCTATATTGGTCTTTTGTATAGATCAGTGTTTGTTTTTTTTTTGGGGGGGGTTGTTTGGTCATTAGTTGACCCCAGTGTTTTGAGGGGTGAGAGTTCCCATGGTGTAGTGATTACAACATTGTAGTAAGCAAGTTCAAGCTGAAGTTGTGCTATTATGTCCACATTTAGACTAATATCTTTGGGAAAGGTATGAACACCCTTATCTCCCTCCCATTAAAAAAAAAAACAACAAAGTAAGCAGATTGTAATAACACAGCATCATTTAATGGCATATAAAACACATTTAAAGACGCTTTAACTAAGGCTTTCTGTTATTCTGTGCTATTGTAGTGTAATTTGTAATACATTTGATTGCTTAATCTGATATGATAAAGTAGGTTCTCTATGTTAGAAATAGAGCTAACACTAAGCCGGCAGAGCATAGTGTCTGGGTCTATACAATATGAGGTTTGTGATGTAGGATATAATATTTAGAAACATTGATTTTTTTTTTTTTTTGATTTTTTTTCTTAAACTGTATAGATATGTTAACTTATCATACATTGATAAGTTTCATTTATTAAAGGCAATGCAGTTTTTCATTACAATTGGTATATATTTTATACCTCCTGTATTTATTGGTGGTAACTTAATATTTTCATAGTTGAAGAATTTGTTCCAAGCTTGTTCTATTGAAAATTATCTTCAACCTAGAAAAATTATTACTTCTGTATTAGGTGACCAATATAATGAATGTTCATTTGGATTATTGTATAAAAATAAGAATTTAAAAATTTTTCAACATTAACTTTATTGAAGAGCATATTTTCATGATTTCATTCACTCAGAATTTATTTTTCTTAGCAAAAAAACCAAAAAAAAAAACTGCTCTAGGCAGTTTTTTTTACAAAATTCTCTGGGGGGGGGGGGAAATTTGTAATCTGAATATGTAATATCTGATGAATAGAGCAGATGAGTAAAAACTTCCTAAGCTGTAACAATTTTTACTATCATCAAAGAAACAGTACAACACAATCATGATGAAATATTATGCCCTTTCTCTTGACTAATTGCAAACAGTTTTCTTCTATTGAGTACTACCTTCTGGTTTGAGCCAATCATTTGATTTTCTGGAAGGAGCTTACAGTACAAGGCTTCTTTCCAGTATCATTGTGTGTGTGTTATATAATCATCCCTTTGTTTGAATGAAAACTGCCTTTTCACATAGTTGATAGTGGTTTATTTCATTTGTATTCTCTGTTGTTGTGAAGCATTTACTTTTCATTACTTGTGAGAATTTGTTTCAAAAACCATAGCAAATTGTACATAGAAATATAGTCCAGTATTTTTTTCTACTTATCAAGAAGCTACAGATCTGAGCTAGTGAAAGTGATTTTCAATGCTTGATCTGGATATTTTGAATATGTGGGCTCTTTCCTTCATTGTATGACATTGATTATTCATAAATATTATCTATTTGATTGCTTTCAACTTCAACTAGTTTATTTCAATGTGAAGCACTGATCACCAAGAAACTTCATAAACCCCTTTTGATCCATTCTCTCATTCACAGTTCCTAAACAAATTTATTGCGTGTTGGAGTTGAATATTTATTTTAAGTTAGCATAATATGCTGAAAATTTTCCATCTTAAAATCAATAACAAAAATACATCAATTTTGACAAAATTATTCTAAAAATGCATACTGATGTGACAATTATCACAATATAATCAAAAACAATCTTTTTGAATGAAATTGATTGAAATTAAACACTCCTAGGATTATCTAATAATGACAGAATTAACTTTTTATATTTCCCAGTATATAAGCTGATGTTCAACTATCAGTAAAGTTATTTTCAAAAAATCTACTTGCACACATATAGCCAGTATGTGGATGGAGTCAAGGAAATTGACCCTATTGACTGAATTTAAACATTTTCTTGTTTGTGTTTCAACTTCCAATATTGATTAGTTTTGTATTTAAATCACAAATAAGTTGTTTAGAAATTTTTGTTGTTATGCAATTTAGTGTACCAAGAACAAATGAATATAGCAATCAGCTGGCTTGCTCTTATTGCCATGAAAGTGTTAAGTTTTAGCTGGTGTTATTATTGCTAAAAAATAAAAAATGAATTTTCATGTTATTTTGTATAAGAATTTTAAAGAACATTGTTTCTTTTTGTCATTGTAATAGTAGTTTTTTTTTTTTTTTTTTTTTTTTTTTTTTTCATCCTTGTAAATGAACAGATATACAATTGTTTATACATTTTCAGACATTTAAACTCTACATTAACTCTAAGGTCAAATGCATTTCACTATCATTTATATTTTTGTCTTCAGAGAGCCACATTACTGCCATTAACTTTTACTAGTCAGTGCAGATACTTTTAGCTAGGAATGCTGGTTTACTTACTCTATGCCATACACCTTGGTTGCTTGATTTCTTATCACTGGCTGTTCAGCATTATAACTTAATTGCTGTAACGGCAAAGGAGCAATAACTGTGCGTGCGTGTGTGTCTGCGTGCATGTGCTGACAGTAAAGGGTTGGTATAAGCATCTCTTCATTGTTGTACACTCACTTTTACCTTGCCACTTTAAACTTCTTGCCTCTTGTAAATCAACTAACTGGCTTGTTTTCTTCAGGCTTCTTGTATAATGCTTTCCAGCTGATGTTGGATGACACAGCAGGTTTATTAATCCAGTTGGCCTTTCTACTGAGTGGATAACATCACAACTAAATTGTTTGCTTTTTAACTTGACCTAATTTGTAACATATCTGCTTCTTACTCATACTAGCAAGTTGCTTCAGGTGCAATCTGAATAAAATGCCTTTCATTTAGTAAAATAACAAAAGGAGGGGATTTTGTATTTTCAAAATTCAGCATTTTATCTAACTTATGTCTATTTTTTTAATAATGAACATACCTAAAAAAAAAAAAAAGAAAAAAAAAGTGAGCTAAATTTAGAAGTGTTTTCAAAACAATTTCTATAGTACTATTTATTTGCTCTATTAACCTTTTTATTCAAATAAAAAATTTCCTCAGATGACTGTCAAGTTGAAGCAATTGTGATTTGTTTTGACTGTTGTATTCATTTTTTGTTTTTTAAAAACAGTTTTTATGGTTAAAAAATAAGATAGATTTTATGTTTACTTCAAATTTCTATTCATACAAGTAGCTGATTAGTTGTATTAGAGAAAGTACAAAAAATACATCTAATGTGAAAGCCAAAAAGCAATAATTTTTTTTAATTTGCATTTTATGAATTTTTATTTATGTAATTTTTTTTTTTTTTTTTTTTTTTTAAAATTTAATGTTAGATTTACACCTGAAAATAATGGATTTACAAAATAATTGTTATAATTATCAGTTATTAGATGTTCATATTTTTATAGTTTTATAAACCCCTCTTTTTCTTTCCATCTATTTGTTTATTTTTTTACCTCAAATATTTGACAGCTGAAAGTTTAAAAAAGTAGTATGTAGTTAAAGGGATATTATGTATAAACTGAATTTTTTTTTTTTTTTTTTTTTTTTTTTTTTTCTGTCTATAACTTATCTTGGTAAGTAGATTTATAAAACTAGCAGAATAACCTGGTGTTACCTGGAGTAAAATAATTCATTATAATGAATTATTTTACTCCAGGTAACACCAGGAGTACCAGGGACATGTACAAAAATCATGCACTTTTTATTGCAGGAAAACTTAATTCTAATAAAAACTAAAGAAAAGTATGAAAATGCCATTTTCCAGGTTGTTTTCATGTTTTATACATCAAATAGATCCTAGATGTTAAAGAAACACAGGTTTCAGTGTATGGAACTGTAATTTGAGTTACGTTAAATTTTGTTTTTAGTTTGTTTATTATTGGTAATGTTATGGTAAGATACCAAACTTTTTCTAAAGTATGGTGACCCAAAAGCTGCTTTTTTTTTTTTTTTTTAACATTGATAAATAAAAAAAAATATTTGATACTTTTTATTTTTCTCCATTTTATCAATCCCAAGATACTCTATCTGTCTCAATGAAGGCAACAGTTTTCTATTCAAAAATGATTTATTCCTTAAAAAGATTTTTTCTGTAATCTGAGACTGGTTATTGGTTACCTGAAATTTTGATGCTGTTTTATTAGCATTAAATAGTTCATTTATCAATTAATTTATTTTTTATTTATTTATTTATTTATTTTTTAAGCAAAAAACCCAACACCACACAAATATACTCTACTTTTTGTATTCAAGAAATAATTTGTAATTCATATTTTTCCTTGTCTTGAAATTTTACATTGTTTTTTGAAAATATTTGACAATAAGAAAAGAGCAAGCAAGTAACATTATGAATTTAATTAACAAGCTTAAATTAGATTTTAATTTCATAATTTTTTTTTTTTTTTTTTTTTTTTTTTTTTAAAGAGAAGTATTTACAACTAACAGTATATATGTGGGGGGGGGGGTAATAAAACTTAACTTTTTAACTTAATTGAATTAAGAAAAAAAAATATTCCTTTCCAAAGATATGTACATAAATTGACAGCTGATGAAGAAACCTTAAGGGGTTAATTCTGGGAAACTGTTTATCTCCTGTGTGCCTTGATATTGCCTTCTATATTGATTCTCTTGTGGGCATCCATAAGTGAATCCTATCCTGATTTAGATATCTGAAGCCAGCAAATGAAATCTCTAAGCCAATATTCTGTTGCTTGAACATGGTAAATAAATTTGGAAATATTAAGTTTGAACACTGATGCTATACTTATCCTAGATAGTCAGGGAAAGACTTTTTGAACCTAGGCAGAATGCACAGATACTACATTGATCCTAGAAGTGCTAATCCACTTATAGATAATACCATCATTTTTATTCTTTTATTGAATACATATACTAGCAGATACCCAGCATTACCAGAGAAAAAAAACTTAAAATATGACAGCAGATAAAATATATACGATAATAAATTTCTAATACTTTTTTTGGTGGATGGGCTGGGAAATCTGGACTTTTAGATTCTCTCTCAGATAAAACAATTATTTTTGTTTAAACAATGCAGTAAATTTTGCACAAAAGTTATTTACCTTTTAGAGGATGAATGTTATAACATGAAAATAAATTTGAAATGTAAATTTCTCTTTAAAAAAAAAAAAGAAAAAAGAAAATCCCTAGTAGGGTTATGTAAAAGTGTGTAGTAGTAAGTAAAGTTGGCGACCATAGTCGAGGGCGACCCGAAGGCTCTCTTTTCAATAGCTACTACACCGAGGTGTAGGGGAGGGTTCTACTCCTTTCCCTGGATTGCTCCACTTTACCCTTGATACATACCTTATTGTTGAGTGTTAAGCAAGGAGGTATCAAGTACCATTTTTAAAGTCTTTGGTATGACGTGACCTGGGATTGAACCTAGGTCTCCCAGACCATTGGCAAACACTCTACCCTCTAGGCCAATGAGTGTGTACACTAGTACTATTTGACAAAAAATTATTTTCAGAAGAAAGAAAATGACAAAATATATTATAAAAAAATTTAGCTGTAGTAAATCACTATGCCATTCATTGGAATGAAGAAAATATTTCCAATATTTAAATCTGGAAATGTTTGTTTTATTTCTGGTGACTTCAAATGATCTGATATGAACTTCTTATAGTCTGTCACATCTGAAAATTTGCATAAATTAGCAATGTCCTTTTAATGTGAAAGTCGCATGAACAGCCACAGAAAAATTTAATTTGGGTTTTAATTGTAAAAAAAAGTCTAAAATTAGTCATAAAAATTACTTTTGCATATTTTAAAACTTGCTTTCAGATTGTTTTTCATGACAACTTTTGTTATCTAAAATTAACTTTGATTGCACTATAATTGATATTTACTGACAGAAACATTCTGTCTCTAATCTTCTAAAATCAAAATAACCATTATAGAAATATGGGATTTGATGAAAATTAGTTAACTCGATGATTAATTAACTGGATTTTGGAGGGAAAAATTACTTCAGATATAGTAACAAAATACAGGTTGGGTCAACTTGTTTCAAAGATCAAGGGTATTAAACCTCATGGGACATTTGAATGATAAAAAATGACAAGAACTGAAATTAACCCACAATGTCAAATATATTCCGAATATAAAAAAAACTGTCATATAATGTATAGTTCAAACAAAATTACATATTTCATTTTTTTTTTTTTTTTTTTTTTTTTTTCCCCACAATAGTCTAATAAAGTTAGGTTTGGTTTCTTTGTTTAATGACATAACAATCTTTTGTGGGATGATTTTGTGCCAAAATCATCCTTGTAGAAGAACAATGATAATACTATTTAACCTATTGCGGGAAAGATTAAAGGGTTTATACCTTTTTTTTGTGTATTAGTTCAAAAGTGAATGTAATAGTGCAACTGGATTTTGAACATGCTATGATGTCTAGCACATTAGCCATTTTCCCTTTAGATAAAATGCTGTTTTAATTTGGTATAGTACTAAAAGTAATACCTTGATTTAACATCAGTTTTTAGTCTGTTAAACTATCATTTAATAATTTAAATCTTTTAAATATACAAAAGTGTTATTAAGGATAAAATGTCTAGGTGCCTACTTAGGATTGAAAGGTCTTCAATATTTTTTTTCTATTATTTTGGTTCCATTCTGTTATTGAATACCAGTTTCGAAGAGTTTATTAATTCAATTTGTGAGGCATTGTAACATACTTCAGTTTTCTCTTTGATTATGTATGAATAAGCTTTGATGTATGAATCTATTTGATTCATATCTATCTTGCCTGAAATATTACAAACTTTTCTTTTCTATATTTCATCCTACTCGTTAATATCATTTTTTTTTTTTTCCCAAAAAATAGCAGCCATCATTTAGCTGACTAAATATTTTTATTCACTGCTCATTTTAAATGTTTTTATTTATCAAATTTTGATTTTCTTTTTTTTTTTTTTTTTTTTTTTTTTTATATAAATAATTTCTGTACATTTCTCACAAGTGAAAACCTTTTTCTTCAATTATATTTTGTTTTCTGCTTTCTTGATATTTTCCATTAGATTTTATTTATTTATTTATTTATTTTTTTATACTGCCAAGTTAGGGATGGGTGGAAGTTTATTGTCTATATTACTCAACTATTGATCAGTTCCTCAGATTACATCAACTCATATTGGTGAGATATCGGTGATTGGTAAATGCATTGAACTGGAAGACCTCAATTTTGAATGTTTAGATAACTTTAATATCATGATTTCCTTTTTAATCAGTTTTTATCAATCCTTAAAAAAAAAAAAAAAAAAAAATTATACAAAGTTCTAACAAATTACTTGAAATTTTGTTTTTCATACATAAATATTGCCTATGAACTTTTCTAGTTAAAATTTATTGCCATGTAAATGTTTGCATAACAAATACTTTAGAAAAGATGTTTTGAAATCAACTCTTGTCCCAATGTATTTTAAGAGAACATGCTGTGTCATTTTTGCTAACAATTTTCAGGCTATAATTTATTACATTGATTGCCTAAAAATCAATTTAGTATCAGTTGTTTGTATCACTGGAATATTGGATATATTTATTCATACATACCAAGTATAACCTTCAGTATGTGTATAGTATTGGTTGTTTATTTTTAATTGTTGCTATAAATAAATTATACTTGGTCCATATTACCCAAAACTAAAGGAATTGGACTTTTTAAAAAAAATTTTTTTTTTTTTTTTTTTTTTAAATCAAATTTCATAGAAAGAAAATCAATTTTAGTATTCTAAGTAGACTTTAAATGATGTCCTCTTTATTAATAATAAACTTTGTGTAATTTCCAAACTGTAGAATTCATCTAGATTTTATGCTATAAAATTCTTTCATTTATTTCTTTTTATGATTTTGAATAACATTAACAAGCTCCTCCCAAAATGAAATGTCTGGATTATATATATATATATTTCAGAATTTTGTGATTTGATTATACTTTTTTAAAAATTGAAAGAATGAAAACTAATATACTCCAGGTTAAAGATAGCCTGAAGCCAAACTTTTTCCAATGCAGTTATCATTTGGGAACAAGAATAGTTTTGGTAAATGGGCCAAAGCCTAACACATTTACTAAAAACGTTCTCACTTCTCAATGATACCCACATCAGAAAAGTGAGATCTAAAACATTCTGGCATCACAACGCTTTTGATCTGGACTAATAGGGAAGAAATAAAAATTGTGTTGTGATGATATTTGTATTTGATCTAATTTTAAGTTTCACATTAACTTTCTACATTTACCATTACCTCTTAGTAGATAGTTGATTGATAAATGTTAAGATTTAATTTTGAGTTCTCAGAACTTGGGCCAAACAAATTATTTTTTTAAGTTTCATTGTACAAAAATATCTTGTGTATAGTAGAAAATTTTGTTAATTTTTAAAAATGTTTTTAAAATATTTTCTCATTTTCAGGAGATTATAAAAAAGATGAACTTTTAGAATCTGCACGAAGTGGCAATGAAGAGAAAATGATGGCTTTATTAACTCCCTTAAATGTAAACTGTCATGCCAGCGATGGCCGCAAGGTAAATTAAACCATTATTTTACTTTTACTTCCGCTGATGAATCTTCAGAAAATGAATTTGCAATTTAATTTAGTAGCAAATTCATTTAAAGTCTATAATGATGATAGTAAAATTGTGTTATTGACTAATTTTTATGTTACCATTAGTATCCATATTTCCAGATATTAATTGAATATAAGTGAATTTCATTTTTCTTTTTAAACTTGGTAGGGATTCTGATTGTAATAGCAATTAAAGATTTTATTGTTTTTCTAATTTGCTAAAGTTAAAATTTTTTTTTTTTTTTTTTTTTAACCAAAGAAAACGAATTTTTAATTAGATTTAAAAAAATTTTTTTTTAAATTCATTTATATATATATATATATATATATATATATATATATATATATATATATATATATATAATTTATTTTAATTTTTTTTTTTTTTTTTTTTTAAACTGGCAGATATTTGGTACTCTTTGATTACAAGGAATCTCTTATAAATATTTTCTTCTAGATAATTTTTATAGACTAGCAAAAAAACAAATATCAAATGAATCCTCCTCCCACCACTGCTAAATCAAAATTAAAACTTGTTTACATCAACTTTTTTTTTTTTTTTTTTTTTTTTTTTTCCTTTTCTAATTATGAAAATTTTGCTCCTGACAATTTGCTAATTTCTAAAATGTTATTTTTATTTATACCATAATTAGTCACGGATAATAATACACATCCCTAACTTTTGGTGACAAAATTCTGGAAAAAAACATTTCATGTATAATATGCATTGTCATTCTGGAAATTGTAGCAGCTAAATTTATACTGAGTTTAACATTAGTATAACTTTTTATCCAGTTTGTATCGACTAAAAATAAGAATTTATATAGTTTGTTTTACAACACAAAATTTACTCAGTATTTAGAGCAAATAAAAGGACATGTTCACATGAACATGTTACAAACTTTTAGTGAAAAATGAATTCGCAATAAAAGAAACAAACTATAAACACACATTCCAGTTACTATTTCTCTGTAGCAGTATAAAACAGAAGTGTTTATTACACATTAGTTAATTTGGACCATACGTATAATTTACTTTTAGTCATGCTATCGTGAATATGATGCACATGTCCAGACAAAAAGGTAATATTTAGTTCTCGTGTATAATACACAGCTCTGACTTTTAGACTTTAAAATCTGGGGAGGGGAAGTATGTGTTATATACGAATGATTCAGGTAAAAATGAATTGAAAAAAAATTTTTTTTTTTTTTTTTTTTTTGTTCAAGAGTTTGTATAGTTTCTTATTAATGCATAGTGATATGGTGAAAAAAAGAAAAATGCAAATCCTGTTGTATTTCATTGTTCTTTGCAACAACTTTCTTACAAAATATTTGCTATTTTGGTTGCAGCAAGATCTGTAGAAAATGTAGTTGATGAAAATGACAATAAGTTTCAGTTACCTTAAATTTTGATGAAGGTGATTATCTGATAATATTAGAATATTTGTCAGTGTCAAAAAAAGATTAAAACAAGATATTCTTAGGTCTTTTTCTAACGATTGCTAGGCCTTGTTTCATAGGATAATTTGGTCTGCTCTAGTAACAATTGATATTAAAATGTGGCAACACTAGTCATTTTCAGTTTTCCATAGCACTTCCATATTGTTCATTGTCTTTTCTTGCCAAAACATTTTGGTTGTCATTTACAAATTTTTCAAGTATTTTTATAAAGAATCGTGACATTTTCTTTTTTATACTTGCCATCACTATAGTGGCAACAAAACTAGAGGTTTTTGCTTGTTGAGGCAGTGCAAGTGTACATAGCTGACAGTGGTTCAGAGGAAGAAATTGTTGATAATACCTGTAACAATGAATGAATATGATGGTGGGCTACATGATAGTGTTGCTTCAAATTAATTTGGTCTTCACAAATATTAGTGAAATGAAAGTATATTGGTACTTTAAGGTTAATAACATTTAAGTAGTCAAGTTTTTATTTTTTTTATTTGTTTATTTGTTTAATTTGTTATGTAATGGTAATATAAGTAACTATTTAATACCAAGTACACTTTATACCTTAATATTTCCCCTGTTCTCTACATAGCTAATATTTTCACAAATTTGATTAAGAACAAAAATAGTGTTTAGTTGATATTCATTTTAATATTTGAAAAAAAATTTTTTCATTATTTGTATATTCAACAAAATATAATCCAACATGATAGTAATAATAGAATTATTTAGCTTATTCTCTAAATAAGGATATGCTGATAAGTTTTTGATATATAGAAAGTTTAAATGCCAATTAGCATTTACTGAAAAATTGATTGTACTTGTTTTAAATCTCACTCTAATATGATTACAAAGATAAAGCTCTTATCGGTATGTTGAAGTTAAATTTAAAGACTCATCCAGGATATGGATTTAAGATATTTGCATATATAAAGTAAACGCATAGACTTATTTCTTGATTTGTGGCCTATAGTATTTGGTCAAACATTTTACAGCATGAGTTGATCTATATACAAAACGCATAATGTTTCATGACCTATATCACTTTGCCCAGTTGGCTGGGGTTGTAGAATACACTGACTGCACCTCTGCAGAGGGGTAAGACCCCCCCCCATGAGTGTCCTGGATATGACGCTAAACAATCTGATGGTGAGTTTCCAGTGATGTTGGGGCTTTGGGGAATGCAGAGTACCCCCTTCATTGCCATTGTTCCCAGGTCCACTCTGGCCTGGAATGGGAGCACTTGATAGGGCCCTATCTATGGATTAAATATAACTAACTGCATACTTAGGCTAAACTGAATTGTTTGCATTAGAACTGTTTGACTAAATTGAATAGCTTGAAATAGAAACGTTTTTGACCATTAAATTGTACTTATATTTAAACTGTGTTTATGCTCAACTGAATTATTTGAAATGGAACTGTTTTTGACATTGAAACTCTACTTACACTAAATTGAATTGTTTAATATAGAACTGTTCTGACATTTAACTGTGTGTAAACGAAATCTGTACTTACCTGAATTAGAACTGTTTGAATAAACTTAACAACTTGAAATAGAAATGTTTTTGACAATTAAACTGTGTACTCATGCTAAACTGAATTGTTTGAAATAGAACTATTTGCATAAAATGGATTTGGCGTTAAATAACCTACAAAGGTTGATATGCCATAAAATCCAACCAACAACTTATTTCACTTTTGAAAATACCAACTATAAAGTGTCCATATCATGTATAAGAAAAATGCCTAAGAAGTTCCAAAGGACCTGCAATGTAACATCAAGTTGTCTTTCTCAATAAGATCATACAATGCATTTTTTACATTTTTATAGAAATGTCAGTCATGCACAGGAGAAAACTACAGAACATCTTGTTTAGCTGTTGTGGTTAAAATTAT
This sequence comes from Sepioteuthis lessoniana, assembly GCA_963585895.1. NCBI lineage: Eukaryota > Metazoa > Mollusca > Cephalopoda > Myopsida > Loliginidae > Sepioteuthis > Sepioteuthis lessoniana. The sequence continues at coordinate 108,533,494 of OY757911.1, forward strand.
AAGATGAAAAATAGTTGCCCCTTCAAAAGCTACTTTTAGAAACTTCAGTTAAAGTATTATCTGAAATGAGATAACCATATAAAATCTTTCTACAACTTTCAAAGAAAGAGGGGTATATCTATTACATCAACAGGATAAACAAGGAATTATGATGTAAAATCCATAAAATTCAACTTGTGATGGTATAAAAAAAAAATACTGTGGATTTTTAACCCAACACAAACCATTGCTCAAGAAAATTAATCTTGGCAATTAAAGTTTCTTTTTTCTTGGTTGGGTAAAAAAAAATTTTCAGCCAAATCTGTTCTTACTTGTCTAAACAGGAAACATTAGTAGATCTATTCTTGTAACTTTATTAAACTTTAGTATTTTTTGAAAAGATGAATAGTAGAAAAATACAAAGTCATTTTTAAAGACCATCAGATGCAACTTACACTTTAGAAAAGCATAAGAATCTTTTGATCCAAAACAAAAGCAGAAGATAATTTTAAAAAAATAAATGTAGAATAATGAAAAATCAGTTCTGAAATTCTGACAATTCTGTTTTAGTAAAAAGTTTTATTTTGCATTTTAAAAGCTTTATTTCAGCATTTTGAAAGTTTTATTTTAGCGTTTTACATTTTGAAAGTTTTTTACATTTTAAAATTAACCAATGAATTTTATGTTTAATGTTAATAACAAAATTAAAATAATTCAGTTCTATCTGTTTATGAATTATTTGTTGTATCTAGCAATCAAAACATCTAAGCAAATTTGTCTCCCCTCCCTCCAGATTTCTCTGTAGATCTATTTTAGGTATGGTTGGCAACATTTTAACTAAATGATTGTATTTTATTCATAGTTTCTGCATTAGTCAGTGCAGATAGGATTATATTCTCTGGCAACTAGCTGCTAATTCACAATGATGACTATTATTTATCTTTTTATTTTTTTTTATATTTAAATAATCTCTACTTACTGTTTTGTGTTTTAATCTGTTGATGACTGTTAATGTGTCATTATTGACCTTGCCAATGATTCTTTACACTAGCCGTATAGGATTGTCTGTTTGGGTTAAAGGTGGTGGAGAAGTTGCATTAAATTAGTAGAAAAAGTAAAACAGGTTATGTTATGTGTTTGCTAATTATTAAGTCACTAGGTTAATTCTAATTAAAGAAATTGGCTGACTATTTTATACTTGGTCATTGTATGGGTCTTGTAGGCTTGTTTTACTTGCAGCTGAATTTTCTCATTTTTGTATTTCCATTTATAGAAATGGTATCTAATTTTACTTGACAATAAAGATATTTTTCAAATACTCATGAATATTTAATAGTAAAACAATTGCATTACATCTATCTATAGATCACTTTACAATTGTTAATTTAAAATCTTTGTACATGGTCTTTTCCACTGTTATTTTTTATTCTTGCAAAATTCAAACTGGACATTTAATTTTTAATTATATCCATAATGCATTCTAACATATGTAAATCGTATTTATTTAAACCTTCATTGATTGATTGTATTACATTTTGAATAAAATGTTGGCAACACTGATATGAGTAACACTGTGCAATGACAAGTGTTTTTGCACATATTAATAAACATCTGGCTGTCATTTTAGTGATATCACTTCTTAGCCAATGTCACAAATTTTGTATATGAGCCACAAAATATTTTTGAGTAATGATGAAATGGTAAAAATTGTTCATATGCTTAAATGAAGGAAAACTAATTCTTGAAATTGTTAAAACTCTTACAAGAGACCATCAAACAATCGAGAAATTTACCTTGAACTTGGTTCACATACTGACAAAGGTAAGGCCAGTAGATACTTATCTCATACTCAACAAATAACTTTTTTGAAGATAGATACGTAAGCACTCACTAAAAAGTAACGAGCCCAGTCAGCAGAGGGGTAAGACCTCTGCTCCTAATAAGTATTCTTGATATGTCATTAAACAGTCTGATGGTGAGACTTCAGTAATGCTGAAGCTTTGGGGAATGTGGAGTACCCCTTTATTGCCATCGCTCCCAAATCCATTCTGGCCCAGAGTGGTAGCACCTGATATGATCCTATCAATGTGTTAAATAGAACTGTTTGACATTTAAACTGAATGCAAACAAATGACATGCTAAACTGAATTGTTTGAAATAGAACTTTGATCATTTAACTGTGTGTAAATAAATGACTTTTGTTTAATTTAATTGTTAGTGATACATAGCAACACTTGGAACCATTTACCTATGTGCAAACGAATGAGTGATGTTGAAATAGAATTATGTGTTATATAACAATAATTGAAAACATTTGTGTAGAAACAATAGCAATACGAGTGTGCAAACAAATTAGTTCTAACTCATTTAAAAATGAAATAACTAATAAACTAATCTCTTAACTATCATGTTTATCCATTTAAATGTGTGCAAACAAATGATTAATAGGAAATAGAATTGTTCATATTAGATAGCAATACTTGAAACCATTTAAGTGTGTGCAAAAATACTGTCTCGTTTAAAAGTTATCAAGAAAATGTGTTTACAAATCATACATGTGAAAACAGGATTTGGCATTAAATAACCAACAATAGTTGATATGCCATAAAACCATACCAGACTAAAAAGTAACAAAGTTATCTGTCACTGTTGATGCACCAAATGTGTTCAAAACTTGGAAGATATTTCCTTAAGTGTTTAGGAGCATGTATTAAACATTTGTCCTATTATGAATCAGAAATATCTTGTTAGACATTCTAACCTGGTTGAAAAATATCTGAAAATAGACTTTCAGTAGGTGCTATTTGCAGATGAGTGCAAAGTGATGCTGAATGGTCCTGATGGCTGGTTAAAAAAAAATGTATAATACTTGGAAGATCCCATGACTATCTGGGTCAAGTGTCTGCACAGAAGCAGAGGAATTATGCTTTTGAAAGAAATTGGCCAGGAGTTCAGGAGAATTACTTGTGATGTCAAAAAGGAACTGTTCTATCAACATTGACTTTCTAAAGATCAATCTTCAGACATGGCTCAAGAAGCTACTGGCATTCAAACTTGCTAATGCTTCCTTTCATTGCAATTGTTGAATAACTTAGGGCTAAAAATGACTAATAGCTTGCATGTTTACGAGATCTGAACCCTATAAAAATTCTTGAAGCATTGAATATTGAAAATTGCCTTTGTATGGGTCTCAAGCAATTTTCATCCTAGAATGAACTTTGGTAAACAATATAAGTTGTTTGTGAATTCATTACAATTGAAGAAGTTCTGAATTTAACTTCTATGAACAATAGGTTACAGAAAAATAGACTATATCAGAAAATAATATTGCTTTTTTATGTTATTTGGCTTGTTTTTTTTTTTTTTTTTTTTTTGTTTTTTTTTTAATAAATCATTGCTGTGTTTGATCTTTCTTTTATTTCAAATTGATTCATTTTAGATGATTGCATATGAATTGAAACACTTTAAATAATCAAATTTCTTCCATTATAAGATATTAGTTTTATCATTTTATTGATTTGCATATAACTTTGGCATGCATTGTAAATTGAATTGAAGGCAACGTTCTTTTGAATGTCTGTACATATTGAAATATCTCATGAACAAAAATATATCATCATCATTCATCATGTCGCGCCGCCTGCGCGGATATCCCTGACCGTCTCTCGCCATTTCTCCCTATCATTCATCGCCTCCGGCAGGTCTTCAGGGTTACATCCCGTGTCCTCACACAGCTGCTGTATGTAGGTTCGTGCTGGTCGTCCCACTCTTGCACATCCATGTGTGGGGGTCCACAGGAGTACATCACTTATGAGCTCGTCCTTGCTTCTCCAGCAGTGTCCTGCGTGTCTGGTTCGTCGAACTTGTATAGTTTTTGTGATGGGGGGCAAGTGTCCGTATAGTTGGAGTCTCGTGGGATGTTGTCGCCAGGACTTGTTTAATACTGCTCTCAACATTCTTGTATAATTTCCGTCCAGCCTCCTTTCCAGCCGCTTCGTAAGCGTCCATGTGGTGCATCCATATAGCAGTATCGACACAACCGCTGCCTGGAAGAAACTGCGTTTCATTTTATCAGTTAGGTCCGACTTCCATATGATCGAGAGCCTATCGATAGCTGTCCATGCCTTCGTCAGTCGTGTGTCGATGTCTTTCTCGGTTGATGAGACGCTGCTTCCTAGGTAGGTGAATTTGTTGACTAGTTTCAGAGAGGCTCCGTCTAGTGTGGCAATGTTGCCCATTTGGTTGTAACACATATATTCGGTTTTGTTTGCATTGACATGGAGGCCAATGCCAGCTGCGGCTCGTTCCAGACTATGCAGTAGTGTCTCTGCTTGATTAGGCGTATTCGCTAGAAACGCCAAGTCATCAGCGTAGTCGGCGTCCGTGATTGTTTTTGCGGGGTACCTTTTGCTTCTTCTCTTAGTCAGCTCGAAGCCATTTTCTCTGATTTTGTCGATCGAAGTCCTAAGCACATAGTCTAGACAGATGATAAAGAGGTACGGGGCTAGTGTGTCTCCTTGTAGTACTCCTGCAACTATGTCGAAGTATTCCGTGTCTCCATCTGGTGAACGTACTTTCACTTTGGTGTTTCTGTAGAGAATCATTATCGCTGCTACGGTTTCTTTTGGTAGGCCGTATGCTAGTAGGATTTGCTCCATCTTCCCTCTGTGTATGGAATCGAATGCCTTGGTAAAGTCGACAAATAGTAATGTCGCCTGTAAGTTTTTTGCCCAAACGCCTTCCAGGATTCTACGGATGGTCAGTATTTGTGAGGTCGTGGATCTATTTCTCCGGAAGCCATTTTGGTTTTTCCTAAGGATGTTGTCTATTTTGGGTTCTATGCGGTTTCGTAGTAGGGCATTGCAGATTTTGGCTGCTATGGATGTAAGTGTTATCCCTCGGTAGTTCTTGGCTAGTCCGAGGTCGCCTTTTTTAGGGAATGGAAGGATGCATCCCTTCGTCCATCGTTCTATCCTATTTTGACTATAGACTGCGTTGCATTGCCGGAGCAGTATATCGTCGAATTGTCTCGTCTTCCACACTTCTGGGGGGATCTCGTCTAGCCCCGCCGCTTTCCTATTTTTAATTCTTCTGAGAACCGAGTCTAGTTCTTCTTTGGTGAAAGGACCTAGTTTTACGTCTAATTGCTTACTAATAATTCTGGTGATCGGTTCATCCGTTATTTCCGGTGGGTTTCCTAGTAGATTTTTGAAATGCTGTTCCCACAGTTTTACTCTTTCTTGTTGGCTTGCAGCTTTCAATTTTGCTTTGGCTGTGCTCTTCCTTCCACTTACTTCGTTTATTGTTTGCCAGGCTATCCTGGATTGCCTATCTTCCACCGAGTCTCTAATCTTATCTATCTGATTTTGTACGTATTCTGCCTGTTCTTTTAGGTATATTCCTGTTAATTGATGTTGTGCCTTTTCTAGTTTTCGTGCATTTGTGTTTGTTGGGTTCTTTCGATAGCTTTTGGAGGCAGTCTTCACAAGTGCACGTTTTTCTCTAGCCTCTAGCGTTTCCCAAGGGACTCTATATTTAGTTCTAGGCTTTGTTGGAATACACTTTTCTGCCGCCTCCAGGTGTGCTTCTACAAAATTTTCATATTCGTCATTTGGGGTGCCTATTTCTGCCTTCTCTTGTAGTGCTTCGAATCTGTTTCTTAATTCTAATGCATACTTATCTCTAATATCTCTGTTGTTGAGTAGGGCCCAGTCATAGTGCTTGGTCGTCGCTTTACGTGTGGCGTTTTTTCTTAGGCTTAGTCGTACTTTGGCCGTAACTATTCGATGATCGGAGGACACACCCTCGAAAGAGGAGTATGCCTCGCAATTCATCGCACTGTTTTTCCATTTCCTGTTTATAAGGACGTAGTCTATCTGTGCTTTACTCTTATTCGCGTATGTGTAGGTCCATAATTTCCCCTCCCTTTTTTGAAAGTTTGTATTGAGGCATGTTAATCTATTTTCTATCATGAAATCTATTAAATGCTGTCCATTCCTGTTAGACGCGCAGTGTAGGCTGTATTTGTTGTGTCTGTTTTTCCCGATTTGTGCATTCATATCTCCGCCAATGACTAGCAGGTTGTGTTTCGGAATGCTACGTACTAGGGAGGATAGATCTTCGTAGTGTTTGAGTTTAGTTTTAAGTTGATTTGTTTACCTGCTCCTTTTTTAATATATATATATATAATATATATATATATATATATATATATATATTTGATATGTGGAGTTGAATAAAATTAGAAACTTCACAGCTAAAGTTTTGTATTGATGAAATCTGCTCTTGTAGAACCATTCCCAATTGGTAACTGATATTTATCATCTTTGTCTATACTGTTAGACACCAGATGAAATATACTCAAAATTCTTCACTTAAAGTCTATACTTTAATATTTTCTTTTACACTTAAAATTAGAGGCTATTATTTTGTAATACAGGATTTTTGTGAAGGAACTTGAGAAATAGAAATGAAAGGGGGGGGGGAAAAGCAAAGAAACTTTTATAAAAATTGTGCTAATCTAAAAAAAAATTTCTTGCGGTTAAAATATTCTATTTTTTTCTTTTTTTTTTTTTTTTCTTTTTTTAATTAATTTTCTTTTATTTTTTTCGCATATCCTGTACTTTAATTTATCTTTTTAAAGTTGGGAAATAAAATCACAAAAGTTCTATATATTCAACAAAATTTTTACTATTCAAAATAAGTTGCAATCTAGTTTTATAGTTTGAAACCTCTTTAAAGTTAACTAATCAGTTAAATACCTTGTTTCATATTAACAGCATTGAAAATTAAAATAATTCTTTGAGAATCAAGAAAATCAAAACTAAAATTTATTTTTAATTTGAAAATATGCGTAATTCTTTTTTAATTATATGCAGTCCTTGTCAATTATTTAAATTTCTTTTAACTTTAATAAATTTTATAATTTGTAATGGCTATTGTTGCAGAAAAGATTGAGTGAACTGAGTTTGAATTCTGGCTGGAGCTCTGTGTGTTCTCATTTTGCTTTTATAGCTCTGAGAAAAGCCATGGATTCACCTTTGCTCTGTTGCATATGTCTTAACAAAAGGCCTAATCACTGGTATGGCATGTTTGATATAGAAAAGGGTAGTTCACTCTTAGATATATATATATATATATATATATATATATATATATATATATATATATATATATATATATATATATATATATATATATATATATATATATATATTTATATTTTTTTAAATTTTTTTTTTTTAACAGATGAGAGATAGTAGCAAGCAACTCTTTATCTTAAGTATGCTGTAGAAGAACAATCTTACATGGTACCATGACAATATCCTGGTCATATTCATATACATCTATTTAACGCATAATTCCTGAAGTTAATTTTTTGTCTTTTTTGATGAAGTGTTAAAAAAAAATGTACCATGAAAGAGATTATAATTTGTAGTAATGCCTTTATTCATACTGTAATAATCACCATTTTAAAAAATAAAAAAAGCTCATTAATTCTTATCTTATATTTTCACCTTTTTGGAGTCTGTTTCTTGAGTCATTTTGGTAATAAGTTAATCTTGCAGCTTAATAGCAATGCTTGTGTGCCATACATTGTGTACTTATGCACAACCATACGTTTCTGCTTGCCTGTTACTTCAACCTTTGCTGCTGATTCATTCTTTATCTACTCATCATCTGAAAGATACTATTTATTTTTCCCTTATATAAAATGTATGTTCAATGCATTTTTTTTTTTTTTTTTTTTTTTTTTTTTTTTTTTTCTTCTGGCAGTCCACACCACTTCATCTGGCAGCTGGTTACAATCGGACTCAGATTGTCAAATTGTTATTACAACACAGAGCTGATGTGCATGCTAAAGATAAAGGGTATGTTAAACTTTTTTTCCTTTTAAATTTTTATCAATGTTTTCTGCTGGGAACATAGATTTTTCTTTTTTTTTTTTTTTTGTATTGATTATTTAAACTTTTTTTATTAAAAAAAAGAAAAATGTTGATGTTCTGACATTACAGTACATAATAAAGTTTTTCTGAATATTTTCTAAAACATCACATCTTTAAGCTATTTAATATAGATATATATTCTAAAATGAAAAAGTATTTTAGAAAATTTCTTAATACTAATCAAAAAAATAAATGTTACATTTAATATGCAATGCTAGATAATTATCAGCATAAGATATGCATGTAGATTAGTTTGAGCTGGTGTTGGTCCAATAAGTTCGTCAACACAGTCCATTATATTTTTCTTAACTGCTCTTTAAAAATGTTGACCATTCATGTAACTGATCTCAAATGATAACTTTGAGTCATAACATTTTTCATTTGCACAGATTTCAAAGTTTTTGTGATACATGACAAATTAATACACATTTATATGAATTGGAATAGAACTAAAGATTTCTTTCCCATTTACATTTTTTTTTTTTTTTTTAATACAAACATGAACTCAGAAAATAAGTAATTTTCAGTTTAAGTCATGCTTAAAGTACTGGTTCTTAATAGATCACTTATGAAGTTAAGCACCAATGAGCCAACTCAATTTTTAGATGAATGAATGCTTAGAAACAGCAGGTATTGTCAGTAACATGAGGCCTGTGTGCCAAACTAAGCAAATCTAATTAAATTCTAAGATTGTAGGTACTGGAAATAGAATATATCTCTATATAACACAAACACACAATATAAAATTAGGATGCTATGTACAAGTATTTTGTTAACATGATGTTTGAAGAGAATCTTGCTAATTTATTTTATTTTTATTTTATTTTATTTATTTATTTATTTATTTTTTTTTTTTTTTTCAGAGGTTTAGTTCCTTTACATAATGCTTGTTCCTATGGACACTATGAAGTCACGGAAATGCTTCTTAAGGTATTAATTCCAAGGATATTTTCTACTTTTTACTGAAAACTGGATATACAGCAAGTATTCTGGAACTCTAAACCATTGTACTTATTGCATGGGAAATAGTATGTGCATTTTCTTTTAATGACTATGGATTTTCAATTGATATGGATTAAGAAATTCAATGTTTAAATTTCCTTGCATCTTCATACCATTGGAATTTTTGGGGAAAAATTACCTAATATTTGGACCTAACGTTAAATGCAGTGAAGAAAAAAACGAAAAAATATTTTAGTACATATTCTTGAATCCATATTTCAAGACAATTTAAGAGAAAAATTTGAACTGAATATAGTTTTTTTTTTTTTTTTTGTTTGTTTTTTTTTTTTGTTTAATTCATAATTTTTAACTACCATTACATTGTAAATATGACAACACAAATTTTGGTTTGTTGAAGATTGCTAGAACCTAGTGAAACCTTATCAAAATTACCACTTATATATAAAACTTGATTCTGTTTTGTTTTTTTTGTTTTAACTCTTAATTTTATTTTCTGCTGTATAAGTATAAAAAGAGCAGTGTAATGGCTGATAACCATTCTAGTGGTTTAAAAGAGCAAAAGACTGGCTTCTCTTTACGCCGAATACATGGGAGTAAGTCTAGGCTGCTGTTTCTGTTAGATAAACAGGTTTATCAAATGAAGTGCAAAATTATTAAGCATTTTTCTATTTCCACAACTACATGTGGCTTTCATAATAGGTTAAGAGCTAGAAATGGGGTTGGTTGCGGGGATGATAAACTGAACCCACAAACAGTGTCTTGCAATTCTCACTCAGGAAAAATGCACTCTACATCTAAAAATTATCAAACAGTTGAGGTGAGTGTGTTTACTTTATTTTTATGTATCAAAACTATGAAAATACTTGAGTCATTTTAATTTTTATTAACAATACAAATTATTAGATGCTTGTTGATTAGTGTAAATTTGCAAAGAGAATGCTGTTAGTTTTTGTGTATTAGCTGAAACTTCTTTATAAATATTTAAAGTTTTTGCTAAGAGCAAAGTAAGTATATTTCATCAAATTAGATAACCATTACTGACTTTAGAAGAGTCTATTAATGGCTTTGCTAACTTTTTCTATTGAAAATTCAGTTTATTACTTAAGGTCCTCTCCAGTTGATTTTAGTCACTTTTATTATCAACTAACATGTTAAGATAACATTCATATTTAGTTTTTGAAATTTTTTGTAATGTTTAATCCTTTTTTTTTTTTTTTTTTTTTTTTTTTTTGTGTAAAAGTAAATTTTGCCTCACTTTTTATCATGTAAAATAAGAATGTGAAAATATGTACAAATGACTATATTACTTTGAAATAGAAAAATACTGTGATTTCCTTTGGTCAGTATCACAAATTCCATCCAAGACTCTCAGTCAGCTTAACTAAGGCTATTACCTGGTTATACTTTGAACTGCTGTGATCTGTTCACTTCATTGGTAAAAAAAATGGTACTAATGGGTCTTCTTTTTATGCATCTTTGTAGATGCAGATACAAACTGTTAAGTTATAACATGGCTTGTGGGTTAGTACTGGAGTGGAGAAGTTAGTCATAAAGGCATCAGTTTTAGGGGACTAACAGTAAGTCTGTCTGATTCTTACAGTCTTGTCACATCATGTAAAGTACCCTCACCGCTAATGAAGAAAGTGAGGATGAAGTTTGAATGAATGCTGTAAAATAGCATAATTGGAAGGATTACAAAGCTAATTGGTATGCACCTATGGAGCCAATCTTGAAGAACATTAAAGTAAGAATTTGTGGAGACTTCAAATATCTGAATAAAGCATTAAACTGGCAAAAGTATATCATTCCAACACTCAATAACACTTTAAACTAATCTTTAATAAGGACAATATTACCAGTGAGAATCATTTGAACAGTATTTTCGATAAGCTATTGACTGATTTTAAAGTTGGACAAAGTTGAAGCTGTGGTGAAACATGATTGAGATTCTGGGACATCACATTATTAATAATGGAATAAAGCCTGATCCCACCAAATGTCATATTGACTATACCTGATCCATCAGCTGTCTATGGACTGAGGTGGATATTGGGCATGATTAATTTTCTAGGGCACTATGTTCTCTACTTGTCAGTAACTCTTCAACCAATAACAGAAGTGCTGGAACGTGACAAGGAATGATCCTCATGAGAAACAGAAACAGCACTTTCCCAGGTTAGGGAATTGCTGTTAAAAGAACCTACTCTCAAATTCTTTGATTTAATGACACCGACAATTTGTTCAGGTACAGAATTGGTTGCGTTCTCTTAAAAGGGCATGATGGAGTTCCAAAATTGTGATTTACTACTCTCAAACTTGAGTGCTAGTTGAAAAAGGCTTTACTCAGATTGAGAAAGAATGCTTTATTTTTGGCTGTGATAGTATACCAAGCCACTGCAACATCAACAAGGATGAGCCCAGCTGAACTTGCATTGACTTAGTATAATACTATCATAGTCCACTTTCAACCTACAAACATGTTGACTATAGTTTAATTTGACAGCATCAAGTGAGATCAAAGATGGACTATAAGAAATATTCTAACAGGCATCATAGAACCCAAAATCTACCAGAACTTTAACTAGGTGATATCATCTAAAAATTTGATCAGTGGTTTAATCCAGCAGCTGTACTGAATCAATCTGCACTATGCTCCTTTCTGATGCAAATTTTGGATGGTGTCTAATACAGGTAAATAGGATGGATCTTTGCCTTTCTCATAGTAAATCCAGTCCTCAACATAATCTTGATAAATCAGTTACTCACTTTTCTTTTCTAAAACAATTTGACCCCTGAGTCACCTGATATTCCCTATAATTCTGAAATACCTCAAGGCTTTCACCCAACTTTTAACAAAATCCCTAACCATTGCCATCCAGCAGTGTTATCTGCCTGGAAAATATGCAGTAAACAAGTTGTCTGTACTCCTGTGTGATGAAGTAAGATAAAGGAGATGTAAGATACTTTGGTAATCTTAGTCAACCCTCAATAACTTCTAGTTGGCTACCACAACTATTAATCATAGACAACACTATTTTACATAGATATGAAAAGCTGATCAGATTTTTTCAAATCTTTCAAAACTCTATCTAGTAAATTAGTATAGAAACCAGTTCAAATTTTGGTTAATGCTCCTTGTGTTCACTTAGCACAAATGTTTTCTTAGAAAAGGTATGAATTTACACTTCTTGCACCATCTCATTGCTAGATATCTTTATAAAGAAATGTCTCTTAATCTTTTTAATTGATGCTTGAATGTTTCAGTCAGTTTCATTTATTGGAGATGTCATTGTATTCAGAATGGCAGTTTTCTGTTTACATAGAGATAGAAGTAAAACTGTAAAAGAGAAAAAAAAAGTTAAATTCAAAGACTTGATGTTTCGCTTTGCCTATTACATTTCAACTGATAATATATAAGTAAAGTTGGTGACCTTTGTCGAGGGTAACCTGAAGGTTCCCTTTTCAACAGCTACTACACCAAGGTGTAGGGTAGGGCACTACTCCTTCCCTGGATTGCTCCATTTTATCCTTGATGCTTACCTTATAATACTGAGTATTAAGCAAGGCGGCATCAAGCCCCTTTTTTTTTTTTTTTTTTTTTTTTCTTTTTTAGTCTTTGGTATGACTCTACCTAGGATTGAACCCTGGTCTCCTGGACCATTGGTGAACACTCTACTCATTAGACCAATGGCCTAGTTTATACATCTGCCATTAAGCAACAAAATTTACTTCTTGCATTATATAGAGTGAGTGTACATTTCAAATGCTTTAGCCAGTATTCAAAAGAAAATTTGATGTTACTATATAGTTCACAAAACCCCTAGATCTGATACAAAATAATTTCATTTTAGTCAACTAGGTATTGTATAAAGTTAGTTCATTTAATGTCTCTTACTCATTTGACCTTTTTTTTTTTTTTTTTTTTTTTTTTTTTTTTAAATGATCTAATTAATCTACTTTATAGTACAAAGTCTCTTGAGTAGCATCAATCAGTATGCAATGGTTTTTTTTTTTAATCCGTGAAGATGATTTGCAACATGATGCAATCCTTTTACTCCCTCACTAATAATACTTTATCGTGTCTTGGTCTAACTCAAATTAAATTTAACTTTGGAGTTTGTTTGTTTTTTTTTTAATTTTTTTCCCCCTCCCTAGGCTGGCGCCAGTGTCAATGCTATGGATCTGTGGCAGTTCACACCATTGCATGAAGCAGCATCCAAAGCACGAGTGGAAGTTTGTTCTCTTCTCTTGGCCAGTGGTGCTGATCCAACTCTTGTGAACTGTCATTCCAAAAGTGCAATTGATGTTGCTCCGACCAGAGAACTACAGGAAAGACTTCAATGTAGGTATTTTTATTTTCAACAATAGAGAATTATATATAAATTTTTTTTTTTCCCTCACTACACATTAAATATATTCAGCTTCTCACAAAATCTTTGTTTACATTTAAAATCGTTATCTTAAAGCCTTTTAAAACTATTTTCATAACCTGTGAATTTGGGAATTATATATAATGATTATTTTTTAAACATTCGCTATATTGCAGATTAAAGAAATTTGGTCACAATCAATTTTTTCAAAGAATGATTTTTATCAAAAGCCACTTGTCAATAAATTCAGATCATTCCTCAGATTAATTATAACACCTAAAATAATAAAAATGTCACTTTATGATCATAAATAAAGAGAAAAATATCAATTTGTATTTCAATTTACTGTCTCATTAAGGCAATTAAAACAAAACTAAGGATGTTGAAATAGAATTAGCTAAAGCCTGATTTACTACTGATGTTTTAAGATATAGATCTTATATAAAGGAATATATGAAAATGCAAAATTAACTCTTTCTGATACAACTAAATATTTGAATGGTCTAATTCTCTTCTGGTCTGTTGTAAGTCTACATTTTCATAATAGACAGTATTTACCATTATTGCTATACATTGTTCTAAAATTTCTGTGTTTATTGTGGTAGGTGTTTATCTATATACATGTTTGAAAAGCATCAAATGTCTCCTTTTTGTTTTAGATGAATATAGAGGTCATTCACTTCTTGAGGGAGCCAGAAATGCTGATTTAGCCAAAGTTAAGAAGTATTTAGCATCAGATATTGTAAACTTTAAACATCCACAAACAGATGAGACTGCTTTAGTAAGTTTGGTATTTTCTCACTGACTGAACATAAACTTTTTTTCATTTATTTCAATCTTACTTGTTTCTACTTTAATTTAAAAAAAAAATTTTTTATGTTATATTTTTAAATAGTGGCAATTATTGATTTTTGATAAATTTGCATGTATTGCAGTGGTGCTCTTCCTGCTTTTTTTTTTTTTTTTTTTTTTTTTTTTTTTCTTTTCAAATAATAATTTTTTCTTATGTTAATTGTTTCAATGAAATATTTCTTGTATTAAATTTTAGTTTATATGCATTATGTATTTCATATACAGGTTTGAGAGAGAAAAATTTGTTTTGTATTCAGGCTGTAAGATGAAAAAAATATTTTGTTTTGTTAAGCATACACACATATTCTAAGCATGTTTTGTTAAAGACCATAGATATGGTTCTTAACAGTTTATTGATTTTTTTTTTTTTTTTTTTTTTTCTTAAGATTTGGTTCAACTTTATACAGAAATTGAACCAAAAATTAAATCTTATTAGACTATAAGAAAAAATCGATAAAAAGCTGTTTTTAAAAAAAAACAAAAAACAAACCTTGCTTGGTTTTTAATGAAACATGCTTTGAGAGAAAGAAAAAACACGCACACACACACTCAATCGCGCAAACTAAGTTTTTACAAAAAAAAAAAAAATTTAATGACAAAAAGTAAAAACTTAAACCATAAAAAATACTCTACCAGACAGTCGTAGTAAGACACTGACAGCAATAATTCTACAAGCAGTCATTATAATCTTCTTAGAGTTAAACCAATCTTGATACTGCAAGCAATAGGATTTTTTTTTTCCTCTATAAATGATTTTAATTACACTATAATTCTTTGTCTTCAGGCACCTTTTGATGTTTATTTCATTTACTTTTCAGCATTGTGCAGCTGCTTCGCCCTACCCTAAGCGTAAACAAGTGGTTGATATACTTTTACGAAAAGGAGCATTAATTAATGAGAAAACTAGAGAGTGAGTTTTACTTTTTGATATTTATAAGATTTCTTAAGATGATGGTGTTTTCTTTTATTTGGAAGCACTTATCAATGTTTTATTTTCTAGCATTTGAAAATATTTGAATAGAATATACTTTAACTATCGTCATTAGAAGAAAAAAAAATGTGCAATATATCCAACTGTCTTTATCCCTGAAGGAACTAATTATATTTGAGCTTGAGATGATAATTAGCCCTTCAGCTGAACAATTCTGATTAGATTACATCATTATCATCATCAAGGCATGCTTGACAGCATGGATTTCCTTGACTCTATCTTATCAGTCTCCATTAGTTGTTACTCTTGGCAAGTCTTCTAGATAGCATCTAGTGTTTGCACAAAGCTGATGAATGTAAGCTTTTGCTGGTTGGCCAATACTGGCATGTCCATATGTAGGAGTCCATAGAACATCACTCATGAGTCTGTCCTTATTTCTCCAGCAGTGCTTAACATGTTATGCTTGGCAGATTTAAGAAATGAGATTAAGTAGCCATACAGTTGCTGTTTTGTAAAGTGTTGCTTTCAGGATTTGTTCAAGACAACATGCAACATCCTTGTGTAGTTCCCATCTAGCTTTTTCTTCAGGCATTTTGTTAGTCCAAGTAGTGTAACTATATAGTAGAACTGACATGACCATGAATTCATCTTGGAGGAGGGCCAAGTAGGCTGGGGCTAGAGAATACACCGACTGCATCTCTGCAGAGGGGATAAGACTCCCCCTTGAGTGTCCTGGATATGACACTAAATAATCTGATGGTGAGGCTCCAGTAATGTTGGAGCTTTGGGGAATGTGGAGTACCCCTTCATTGCGATTGCTCCCAGGTCCATTCTGGCCCAGATTGGTAGCATCTGATAGGGTCCTGTGGGTTAGATAGAACTAAAAGGTGTACTTATGCTAAACTGAATTGCTTAAAATAGAACTATTTTGACATTTAAACTATACATATGTTAAACTGAATTGTTTGAAATAAAACTTTATATGTATAAAAATGGATTTGGCATTAAATAACCTAAAATGGCTGATATCCCATAAAACCAAACCAAACAGCTTGGAAGAATTCCCATTTTATATTATTAGAGGGATCAGATTTCCATGTGGTCATTAACCTATCAATGCCTTTCCTATGCATATGTTGACATCACTTTCAGTAGATGAGATCTTGCTACCAAAATATATGAACCAGTCTATTAATTTCAGAGGCTTGCAATTTAATGAGATGATCTTGTTTCAATATCCTTATTTTTTCATTCTTCTGTTAATAACATTATAAACAATCTTTGTCTTATGTTGCAGATACTTTTTGACACCTTTACATATTGCTGCTGACAAATCTCATTATGACGTGATGGATATACTTTTGAGGCAAGAAGCACAGGTAAAATAATTGTACCATGTGTTGGATTTTGCTGATGTTCATCATGTTTGCCCATGTCTTTTTAATCCATATTTGTTATTTTACAGGTAAATTCATTAGATAGCCTTGGTCAGACTGCCCTCCATCGTGTAGCTCAACAGGGTAATGTCCAAGCATGTCGATTGCTTCTTTTTCATGGTGTGGATCCTACAACTATGTCATTGCAGGGATATACAGCAGCACAACTTGCTACAGAGAATGTTAAAAAAGTACTCAGAGGTAAGTAATGCTTAATAAACAATTATAGCAGTCTCAAAATATATTACAATAAATTGCAATTCTAAATTTTTTTAAATTAAGTAACTGATTTAAAAACTTTGTTTTTCTCCTGAAATCATTTTATACTACCTGCACCCATAGAAATTGCATGGTATAAATACATAATTGCACAGGTTTAACCTATATGTAGCATTCTGAGAAAGATGGCTGTTGATTTCTCTTGAAATTTTACAATTGGGGGGAAAAAAAACTTCAATTGAGAAATTGAAGATTCAGTTTTATGAAATTTTATTTTTGAAAAAAATTAATAATTGATTAATTATAAATGAATTTATAATACAGCTAACATTACTGGTTTGTGAAAAGGGCAAGGTTTATAACAAAACTATCACAGCTGGGAATAATTATAAAAGTTATCAACTAAAAAAAGGTTATTAAATCATGATTGACAATAAATAAGTTATTCAATCTTTCTAATAATGTTTTCATAAGCAATTTTTAAAGGAAAATATGCAAATTAGCTAACCACATTTATTTAAAATTACAGCTTTTCTCAAATTATATATCATAAGCTACTTGTAAACTTGTTTGAGGCAAGAAGAAAGGTTGTTTTTGGTGTAGAACCTGGGCAAACACAGCCACTTTCTGGATTATTTTTCTATAAAAGTGTGTGTGTACACAGCTCACAACCACTATTCAGTAATTTCAGATTATCATTTTTTAAAGCACCATTTGGGAATGTCATAGATTTTTGTTTATCATAGTTTTACCATCCTGTGCTATATAGTGCTGATATTAAATCTAGTCCCTCAGTGTCAACTATTGCTATTCTAACTTAATTTTACTAAATTAACACATTTATGTGAAAATTTACTTGGAATATTTCAAAAGAATATAAAATGAAACCGCATTTTTTTCTTCCTCTGTTCATTCTATATGTATTTAAAAGCTTTTTGGTTTAATCTTCAAGAGGGGCCTTCTGTTGGAGTTCCAGATATAGACCTTCAACTTTTAGAAGCTGCCAAATCAGGTGATCTGGATCTTGTCAAAGTAAGCGTTTGTTGTTTTGTTTGTTTTTTTTTTTGTTTTTTTTTTGCAATGATTTCATTTTCATTTACACTAACATGTTACATTTACTTATATATACACACACACACACACACACACACACACACACACACACACACACACACACACACACACACACACACACACACACTAATGAGCCAAAACATTGACCTAATAAGTTGTTGGTTCTCAGTGTAATTGTAAAACAGCTTTTATGTAATCAGGCATGAACTCAAGACTTTCAAAGGTTTCTTCTAAAATCTACTGCTAGGCTGTTAACAGTAGATCCTTTAACAGCTGCACATTATGTGGTGGAGGTATTGAAGAGTGAACTTGCTGGTCTAATGCATTCCAAAATGAGATTAAATTTTGAAGAATTTGTCGGACAAGGTAACACAATGAAATTTTTATGTTCTTGAAGACATTCCTATACAATGTATGAAATGTGGCAGAACACATTGTCCAGCTGAAAGATTTCAATGATGTTGAAGTAGATGGTACATGACAAAGTACCTTTTTGAATGATAGAACTCAGTATTTCCTAGCAGAACATTGTCCTAAAAATCACAATCCCTTCACCAGCTTGTTGTTTTCCAACAGTAAATCTTGGTGCCATTGATTCATGAGGATAACAATGCATATGTACCTTGTTATTCATCTTTTTCTTGAGAAAACAAAACTCATTGAGGGGATGTCCTCATGGTGTAATGGTTAAAGTGATGGACTCCGAAATCATAGTAAGCGAGTTCATACTCCAGTCGCGCTATTACGTTCACTTTCGGGAAAATACCCTTGGGAAAGGTATGAACCCCCTTATTCTCCCAGCTATGGGTTAAATAGTATCACTACTGTTCTTCTAGGAGAATGGCTTTGGCATTAAATAACCTAAAGAGTTGATATGCCATTAAACCAAACCAAAACTCATTGATGTAATGTCTGGTTCCAATGTTTGCATATCTACTGAAGACTTTCACAATGGACATTGGTTAGCATGAATACTCTGACTCATCTGCAGCTATGCAGACAAGGTTGATGTACTGCGAGTTGTGATGCATTCCTTCCTTTTACATATGCAATTTAAGAAAGCACTTGTGTATGGTTACCGTCATAGGAAATGAATAAGAGTTCAAATCTTGGATTAAGCTGTTGGCATTTCGCAGTGTTTATACCCTTGGAAAAGTTATGCATCCAACTGTTCTCCCTCCAGCTATGGGTAAATAGTAGGGCAGGCTGGTTCTTTAATCTTAGGATGGCAACCAGTCTTAGAGAAGAAAAACTTGGAATTCAAATGTTAAAATCCACTTAAAAGTTGACCATGTGTTGCAGCCTGCTTGTGCAGAGGGTTGGGTAAATGATATATATAATTTGTACCACAATAGCTTATTTGTTGGCTTGTACTTGGTGGGTAAATCCCCTTTTATTTTTTACATTCATAAATCTTTGTTGCACAGTGCTTTGTTAGCAGTTAAAGAATTTCTTAGATCATTGTTGGTTAGCACTCTCCACAACTGAATGAGAACCTCTCAAGCCATACTTTTTGGAAATGCTCTGATCTTCTGGCTATAAAAATTTGACCTATATCAATGAAGGAGGATAATCTTTGTGCTGGACTGCAGCCTCAAAGTGAGTTGGAACTCCAGTTGTAACATTCATTTTTTAACTAATACCCTTAAGAAAGCTATGGGTTAAATAATTACTGCTGTTCTTCAAGGATGGCTTTGGCATTAAATAACCCATGATGGTGGATATGCAATTAAACAAAGAAACCAAGCCAAACCTTTATCAAAGCAGTTAGAAACTTCTGCCTATAACTGCAGTATTCAACACATTAAAACAAACTAGTTGAGGCTTGCTTATATACCCCTGAACTTGATGTGCACAGTTGTGAGACAGTTGCTGTCATTCTTACCACATATTATTGGTCATATTTTTGCTCATCTCTAAAATCTTTAGAAAGATGAAAAAAATGAGTAATTAACTGATAATCATGTAAAAACTATAAAGATTTATCTGCTTCAGTGATTTGAAGAACCTGCAATCATTGGCAAATGGGTTGATATTTAGTTAAGATTAAGACTATCAAAAAATAGATTTACTTAACTTTATAGTCAACACTCCATTTTTCAAAGTGAGGTTTGAAAGATGGAAGAGTTAGTTGCTTCCCTTCTCAATATCCTGTGTGTATCTTTTTTTTTTCTTTCCACTGTGAATAGCAGAAATAATATTTGTTGTAATATTAGTGAATAGATTTATTTTAGCTTTAATATAAAAAAGATTATTCACTTCTTCATTTAAAAATCATTTTGATATTTTGGGTAGACTATTTTCAAATTTAAAATAGCTTTAATGGGAATTTTACTGTTTATGCAAACAATATTTTCTACTCTTGAAATAATGAGTTTCCAGTGTTTGATCTAAATAACCAAATAGTTTTATTTTCTGTAATGATTCTTTCCATGAATGGTGTGTGATTATAATTTTATTGCTATTTGATATTTCACTTCTCTATTTAATGTACCAACCCTTCATAATTTTGGAAACTTTCAATGTTTTCTTTTCAGAAATTAATAACTGCTCAACCCTCAGCTGTCAATTGCAGAGACTTAGAGGGCCGACATTCCACTCCTTTACATTTTGCTGCTGGCTACAACAGAGTTAGTGTAGTTGAATATTTATTACAGAATGGTGCTGATGTTCATGCTAAGGACAAAGGGTAAGTCATCTTGTAGTTGTCTAACATTTAGAAAAGTTGAAATGGTCTTTTTTTTTTTTTTTTTCTTTTTTTTTTTTTTTTTTTCTTTTTTTTTTTTTTTTTTTTAAGTTTAAATTTCAGTTTTCTTTTTAAACTTTTTACCCCCCTTTTCAAGTTAAAAAAAAAATTATAGTTTTGAGTATTTATTGCTATTTTGGTAGTATATTTTAACTTGCCTCTATAAAAACAATAAATATTTATACAACTTTATATTCTTGTTGGTATTCAATCACCTGTTGTAAATTCTTAGAGCATGGACCTTGTTTATATTTTATAGTAGTGAAATATTTAAATTTAGATGATAAACTGTATCAAAATGTTACTCTATGAAAGTTTTAAAAATTATCTTTGTGTGTATATATATATATATATATATATATATTTTTTTTTTTTTAACAAACCCATCATTTTTATTATAGAGGCTTAGTTCCATTGCACAATGCTTGCTCGTATGGTCATTACGAAGTAACAGAACTTCTTATCAAGGTGAGGACATAATTATATTTTTAAATTGTTTTATTATAAAGTTAAAAAATAAATTTGATTTTAAAAATTGGGCTTTTGAATTTCTTAAAAGTATAATTTGATGTTCATTCTGATTATTCTTTGTTCATCTTCCACTGTTGAATTTTCAAGGTGGATTGTGAAATAAAGATTACTCAATTTTAGCTTGATAACTCTTAACTCTTTCACTGTTTTGAGTGCTACATGTGGCTCTGTTTTTTCTGACACATCTGAGGGTCATGTGACTCTCGCACCACATTTAAGATAAAGTGTAAAATCTTGTGAAAACATGAATCGACATCTAATTTGCTTTGAACAATGAAAGGGTTAAATATTCATGTGTATAACACTACTAAGTTGGTTTAAATGTTGAAAAGTAGAAAATTTAATTCCCATATTTTGTTGGTTTATCAATGATATGTGTGAAGATAGATAAGACATTAGAACTTATTTGTTGTAAATGTATTATATTCAGAGATTACCCTATCTTTGGATCATGAGAAAGACTAAAACAGTTGCATTAGTTATAGGCATATTTTTCCTCTCTTGCTAGCAATAGCGAAAAGATTGTCTTGTGTTTGTACTTTACATGTACCTAATTTCTGCATTATGTAGTAGTAGTATTAGTAAACAAGTAAAGGAAATGAACACCCACATAAAAACCAGAACCTCAAGTATACAGAGTAGCAGCCTACTTATGATTCATATAGGCAAATTGCAATAAAACAAAAGTTTAATGGAAAGGGAAGCTATCAGAATTGCTACTATACTAATATAATTATGTAAGAATATCTATTCAATTTTTTATAATTTCAGTATCTTTTCTATTGTATTTTGTAGCATGGAGCTCATGTGAATGTTGCTGATCTTTGGAAATTTACTCCACTTCATGAAGCTGCTGCCAAAGGAAAGTTTGAAATCTGTAAACTTTTGCTGAAGGTAAAAAAAAATCAATATTTTGAATGTTGCTGTAGCTCTTTTTCTGTTAATCATCTGGTATTTTGTTGTTACTGTTTAATTCAAATAAAAATAGATAATGTGCTGTGAGATGTTAAATGAAGAGACAAATTGTGTGAGTTGGTAATTATTTCATTACATTTTTGATTGCAAGCAAAAGTAGTACACACATTACTATTTCTAATTGAAACTCACAAAATCATGATTCAAAATCAATATAAGTGTTGCTATGGCCTACAAAGGTAGCTTTTCTGCTTGTTAAATATATTTTTATGACCAAGTATTTGCATGCTAAAAAGCTGGAGTTGTCTAATTGCATAATAAAATTCATATTAAATTCTTTGCAAATAGTGAAAATTGTTCAAAGTTGATATTGATGGATAACTGCTTATTTCATTTTTATGGGAGAATACTGGTTGCTTAGTCTCTGCTTTTTAAAATTTACCATGATGGTGGATATGCATATGAAGGCCTGTGATTTTGACCCTTGATTTTATACTGTAGCAAACAATTTTTGTATGCTATCTAGATATTTTTAATCATATAGAAATATAACTATTGAACACTATTCTCTGTGTGTGAATTTATAAAATTATCAGCTTAATTTTTTTTTTCTCTCCCTAATCAGAATGGAGCAGACTTGAATAAAAAGAATAGAGATGGTCATATACCTTTAGACCTTGTGAAAAGTGGTGATACTGATGTTCAGGATCTTTTAAGAGGTAGTAAACTTTTTCTCATCAGCTAAAAACGCTTTAAATTACCTTATATATATATATATATATATATATATATATATATATATATATATATATATATATATATAATCTCAATTTTAAGTAGATGTTCTCTTTTGTATCAACTCATATTTTGATAAATCATTTGCTCAGATATATAAATTTCCTCTCCTAATGAATTTCAACTGTTATATAATATCATCGAATGCTAAGTGTTTTCATATATTTTACTATATTACAGGTGATGCAGCATTATTAGAAGCTGCTAAGAAGGGCAATTTAGCCCGTGTCCAGAAATTGGCTACAAAAGACAACATCAATTGTCAAGACACACAGGGACGCAATTCTACACCTTTACATTTAGCAGGTAACTGCTTATTGAAAATCACCAGTTTGTATATAATTATTTATCAATGAGATAAAAAAAAAATTTGCATCTTTTTATGTTTTAACAAAAAAATGTTTATATTTTACAGTTTTTTAGATGTGAATTTGCCTAACCAGAATCTAATTTTACTTGGGTTTTAATTTATTCCCAATATTTTTGTAAATATAATTACCATTTGTGATTAAACAGTATCTAACTACTGGATTCTTGATGAAATGTGAACAGTTCCAATTTCGTTGTTGAACTGACACTTTATTATTTGCAATTCATTTAAGATCTTTTCAAGGTTTAAAAATTAACTTAAGTTCTTTAGGCTTTATTTTTTTATTGGTGTTTAAAATGTCAGACAGATCAAAATTTGAATTAATATGGAAAAATAAATTTGAAAATTTATATGCTAGGAAATTTTTGGTTTGTTTATTAAAAACCCAAAGTCAAAAATAAACATGGAATTTGCTTATGTGTAAGATTCATATGTAGATTTGGCAATTTTTTACTTTTTAAAATGACTAGTTTTGACAATTATTTATTGATAGTTTGAATTACTTTGATTGCATACCCTACTTTAAAATAAGTAATTGATGATTTGAATCATTATTCCCAATTATCAAATAGTAGCTCCTGACAAAGAGTTTCATCTTATCCTGAACTTAGAGCAAAATAACCTTGTATTTGCAATGGTAGAACATTTAAATCTTTGGCTTAATTTTCATTGTCACATTGATGGGAACTTTTTCTGAATAACAGTAAAAAAAAAAAAAACTTTTTTTTTTTTTCTCAATGTTATACTTTAGTAGTACAAACGAAAACTTAAGGTTGAGAATTTTTAATCTATCATAAGCTTGAGTTACTGATTTTAATATCTATATCATTTTATTGCATTGTAGTTAAAGTGCATCCCCCCTTTCTTTCTTTTTTTTTTTTTTTTTTTTTTTTTTTTTAAACTAAGATATGTATTTATAATTCTATCTACTTTGCATCATCCTGACATGTTAATTTTTCTGAAAATGAAATGTTAAATTATTTTCTGTTGCATTTCAATGTTTTTACTTGATATTTCATGTTTTTGTAGCTGGTTATAACAATCAAGAAGTAGCAGAATTTCTTTTGGAGAATGGAGCAGATGTGAATGCTATGGATAAGGGAGGTTTGATACCTCTCCACAATGCTTCTTCTTATGGCGTTAGTAATATTCCCTTTTTTTTCTTTTTTTTTTTTTTTGTATGATCTGTTTAAATACACTTGTAAGACTGGTTAGTGTTTAAAATCCAAAAACTTATCTTGCTAATTAAAGAAAAAAAAATTTTAATTGAAAAAATTTTTTAAATAATGGGAAAATCATTAATATAGAGCTAGCTTTTTATTTTTAGTAGCAATAATTTTTACCTTTTTATCCTACCAAACATATAAACAAGAATTATAGAATGATATAATTTTTAATTGTGTTCTACATATAAGGAAAAATGTTAATATCGAGATGATTTGGTTCTTATGCACAGAATTTACTTGATAATTCTTTTAAGTTAAAAGAATTCATTATGTTGAATAAGCAATTAGAGATGCATTCAAGGTTGTATGAATCATTTAAGAATTCCACCACTCTTTTTTTTTTTTTTTTTTTTTTTTTTAATAATTAGTTACCATTATTAATTATAGTCTACTACTAATTTTACTGACTGTTTAACACATGAATTTGATATTATCTGGTTTTCTGAATTGTGACAACCTTTTAAGTAATATTATGAACTATATTCATTTTTTTATATCTAATAAGCCACTAAACCATGAATAAATCTAGCAGAATGTTTCTTAAGGTTTAAAAATGCTTTCTGTAAACTGAAACTTATTGATAGATTAAATTTACAAATATTCAGAATGTATTGATGCATTTAGAACATTGTTTTTGCATTGTTCGGAGATATTTCTAAGCTTCTACCTTTTTTAAGGATTATTTTTAGCTTTCTATTCACTAAGCTAACAATTTTTTTCTTTTCACAGCATGTAGACATAGCAGCTCTTTTAATTAAATTTAACACTTGTGTCAATGCTGTTGATCGTTGGGGTTATACACCTTTACATGAAGCTGCACAGAAAGGTAGAACACAGCTCTGCTCTTTATTGGTGAGTTTATATTTTATCATTCACTGTATTCAAGATATATGAAAAATATATTGCAGTCTATAAGCATTTACATAGTTTAAAAAGTTGTTTTTTTGCTTTGGATTATAAAGGGAGAACATTTTATTTCACTTTTCTTATTTTTTCTCTTCACAAGTTGGCTCATGGCTCTGACCCAGTTATGAAGAATCATGAGGGTCAAACACCATTGGATCTTGCCACTGTAAGTCTCTTTCAGCTGTTTGTGATACTCGCCTCAAAATTGTATTTGCTTATTGTGAAAAACTTAGTTTAGTAATAATTGATTAGTATTAGGGCTGAGTCAAATGTTTTGCAATTCGGTAGCTTCAGATGCTTTTGCTGAGGTTTTTAAGGTGACTAACTGATCTGAACTGTGAGATACTGAGCCCACCTGATATCCTGAGTGCTACTTGACAGATATGCCTCTGGCTTAGAATACAGTTTTAGACATATCTGACTTTACCTGATCATCGAGGTTCTTGCAACCTAAATTTCTTGAAACCTCTGGTTACTGTACTGGGATCAACTGTGCCTTCATCTGTCACTCAACAAATGTTTTTGGTTACTTCTGCAGTGTTATAGCCCAGTTTGAACTCATAAAGCATAAGTTCTCAGATTAGGTTACCTTGCATGTTCATCTGTACAGCTTTCAAATAACACATGGAGTGAAGCTATACCACCAACTACCACAATACCACCAAACACTGTACTTTCCATAGCTTGAAATGCTTTAGTCATGTAATATACACTGCAAACTTGCACATACCAAAATATTGCAAAACTTCTGATTTATCCCTATATTTTCAAAGGAAATTTTCATTCATCAAAAGCCACTGCAGACTAATAAAAATTTTGCAATGAGAAGTAACAGATTAGATTTGTATTTGATATACATATAAGATACCCGACAAAAAAAATTGAAAGATTACTATAATGAATTAATTTACTAAACATTCTGAGAATAAAAATATTTTAAATTTAGAATGAAGTGTTTGTAGTTTTAAATAATACTATAATTTAGATAGAAAGATTTTAAGAAATTTCACTTAACTATTTTGTTAAATTTACCATAATAGTAAACTTGAAATTACTACCAATAATAGATTTGAGTTGCATTCTTGTTTCTTATACACTGTAATTTGTGTGTGTAATTATTATTTTAAATTTTAGGCAGAGGATGTGACAGCTCTCCTCCAAGATGCAATGCAAGGACAACCAATACCCAGCACTCCTTTGACAAAGCCTTTAAATACAGTTTCTTCTAACTCACTGTAAGTGTTATTACTTGAATCTTTGCAAAATTGGTCAAATGTACTGTATATTTATTAGTCATATTTCTGGTATACTTAGGTTATCAGAAACTTAATCTAATTGCTTGTCATGTCTATTTTTATCTTATATTTGAGAAAGACCTTGTGCCAAATGGAATAGTTGACTAACTAGGGAAGTGAATTGATTAAATTTTAATATAACAAGTAAAAAAAAAACAAACTAAAATAATAATTACTATTTAGCACCAACCAATTTGAAATAACAGAATGTTGTCTATTTTCTGATTCTCCTTTTAACAATTTGTTTTATCAATGACATTACTTAGCTAGTTGTCTAAAATGTTTATAGATGAGGAAAACTATATACTTTCCTATTTTTTATATTTTATTTCTTGTCTTCTCATCATTATCAGCTACAGAAGTATCTCAAAAAAATATTTCCTTTAGCAGATTTGTAGGATGTTTGAGTAATCCAAGTTATTTAAAAATTTGTTGGATAATTTCCATGTTTCATATCAATTTTGATAGGAATCTCAGATTTGCTTGTATTTTTGCCTCTGTATCATTTGATAGAATAAAATTGTTTATTTTAACAGTCCTGTAGCCAGTCCTGCTCCAAGTGCATCATCAGTGGTAGCAACAACAGCAGAAGGAGCTGTTGGTGGTCTTCCTCAAATGGCTCATGTTGGTGATGGTTGTGCCGAGATGTTACCCAATGATGTTGAACAAAACCTTGAATCAATGAGTGTGACTGTGTTTTTATCAGGCATCGGATTGGAGAATTTGTGTGACATTTTTGAAAATGAAAAAATTACCATGGACATTCTTGTTGAGATGAAACATGATGATTTAAAAGATATTGGCATCAGTGCTTATGGCCATCGGTTCAAAATTTTGAAAGGAATAGAGAAACTCAAAAGTAATCAAGTTGTTGGTCCCAGTCTGCATAATTCATTACCTCAGCAAGGGACAATCCTCATTGATTTATTGCCTGATGATCCTGAATACATAATGGTAGAAGAACAAGTAAGGAACTTATAAAGATTTTTTTTTTTTGTTTTTTTTAATATATTTATTTTATGAAAATCTGATTATATAATTTATTAAAAAAAAATTATTCTTTGTGTGTGAATCATGGAAGGAATAGTTTCGTTTACAATCAAGATGGTCTCATTATCCAAAAGCATTGTTTTTCTTAATTTACTGTGAAGCCAGTTGTATTGACTAGATTACATCGTGATTGTACAAACATTCCTATCTTGTTCAAGATGTCGTAATAATTTACCCACCCTATTGGTAGGGTTTAGAATGTCCTGACTGTATCCTCTGCAAATGAGTTACCTCTCTCTTTCCCTCCCTCCCCCCCCCCAAGAAAAATTGGAGAGGCGGGGCTCCTGGGTATCA
This sequence comes from Sepioteuthis lessoniana, assembly GCA_963585895.1. Lineage (NCBI taxonomy): Eukaryota > Metazoa > Mollusca > Cephalopoda > Myopsida > Loliginidae > Sepioteuthis > Sepioteuthis lessoniana. The sequence goes on from OY757911.1 coordinate 108,561,392, forward strand.
CACTAAACTATATCTGGTGGTGAAGCTCCAGCTCTGGTTGCCCATTTGGCTGGGGCTGTAGAATACACTGTCTGCTTCTCTGCAGAGGGATAAGACTGCCCCCACCCCACCGAGTGTCCTGAATGAGATTAAACCATCTAATGGTGAGGTTCCAGTAATGCTGGAGCTTTGGGGAATGTGGAGTACCCTTCATTGCCATTGCTTCCAGGTCCACTCTGTCTCAGAGTAGTAGCATTTGATCGCATCTTATCTATGGGTTAAATAGAACTAAACTGCATACTTATGCTAAACTGAATTGTTTGAAATGGAACTGTTTTTGACATTGAAACTGTACTTACACTAAACTGGATTGTTATATATAAAACTGTTTTGACATTTAACTGTGTGTAAACAAAATCTATACTTATACTAAAGTGAATGGTTTGAATTAGAACTGTTTGACTAAACTGAATAGCTTGAAATAGAAATGTTTTTTGACAATTAAACTGTGTACTCATGCTAAACTGAATTATTTGAAATAGAACTGATTATTTGTATAAAAGTGGATTTGGCATTAAATAACCTACAAAGGCTGACATGCCATAAAACCCAACCAACCCTCCAGCTTTGTGGAGTGTAAAGTATCCCTTCATTGCTATTACTCCTTGGTCCACTCTGACTCAGACTGGTAGTACCTGTTAAGGTCTCATTTATGGGTCAAATAAATCTGTTTAAGAATCATTTGTATTCAATAGAACTATGTGCCAAAAAAACTTAAGAAATAACTGCACAAAAGATATAAATATGAACATACAATAAACATGATTACTTAACCTCTAGGCATGAAATAACATCAGACAGGTTAGTATGCTGTTCAAAAATCAACCAACCATTATAATTTGTATTACGTGGACACCTAAATTTATACAGTTGGTCTACATAGGTGAAAATAGTATTTTATAATGTATACAAATCTCAGACATTACCTGTGACTTTTTTTAGATTAAATCATTTGAAAATTAAGGTCTTGGCATTTTACAAATTCATCTAGCCTAATAATCATTTTACAGTTTGTATATTTTGGAAAATTTCCATTTTGCTTGCATTCAAGTATTTTGTTGAATAAAATGGAAATAAAAATTAAATTTAGCCATACAATTTTAGCCTTAAACATTTAAATGTGCTTGTCAAATTCATTAGTGTAAAATAAATAAGTTTTATGAATAAATATAGGTTTAAAATGTTGAATTCTGATTCATTGAATTTTTCAGATGCAAAGCACAGTTCGAGAGCATAAAGACAATGCTGGAGGAATATTTGACAAATACAATATCATAAAGGTAAGTTTTCTGTTGGGGTAATGATTTAAGAATATGAACAAAATAAGTTTTAGAAAAAAAATTTTTTCTATTGCAAAGCATCTTGTATTCATATGTGTACTGATTTAAAGCAGAATTGTTTCTCTTTTACTTATAAATTGATCACTACATTATTCACTATGTAAAAGGACTTTAAATTTTGAATTTGTGATACTTATTAAATTTAATATTAACTCAAATGAACATGATTTGCTAAATGAAGAGCAACAATTTAAATCTTGGCTTTTCGGCCACCTAGATTTTGAACTCCTTTTTAGAATTTAAAACTTTTAAAATCATTTAATCTTTATATTATACTCTGATTTATCTGAACTTGTGTCATCATCTTGGTTGTTATGGCCACACCATTTTAAATATTATACCTGCTGACATTCTTCAAGTGTATTGTATCTGGTAATTTCAAACCAAACTCTTTATTGAATTCATAAGAGATTATTCTCATTTTACTGTCTACATTAAAGGTTTTCTTCTTTCGCTAGATTCATTTTTATGATGTCATATTTTGCAATAATTTATTTAGAAAATTCACACATAAATGATTTACCATATTTAGTAGCACATAAGACCCACATTTAAAAAAAAAAAAAAAAAAAAAAAAATCTTCCTAGGTCTTATGCCAAGTTTTTATTTATGATTTTCTTTACTGGTAGCTCTTTCTTTTTCTGCTATTGTTAGACTGCTTGTCTTCTGTAATGTTTTACTACTGTATTTGTCTATATATTCCGTAATGAAATAGGGAGGGTGGGGAATTCTTCTATATTTATTTGTCTAAAATTATTTTGGTGACTTATTAATGAACTGACATTATTCTATTTGTAGATCCAGAAAGTACGTAACAAGCGATTGAAAGAGCGTTACCAGCATCGTTTACAAGAAGTTGCCGAAGAAAATAATGGAAATGGAAATGAACGCCTTCTCTTTCATGGATCTCCTTTTATTAATGCAATTGTTCATAAAGGTTTCGATGAAAGGCATGCTTACATTGGAGGTATGTTTGGAGCAGGTATGTACAGTTTCTTGGCTATTATTTTTCATGATGGATTCTTTCTTTCTTTTTTTTTTTTTTTTCTTTCTTCATTTATTTATAAATGTTATTAAAAAATATTAAGTACTTGCCTACATATCCATTTATATTTGTGTTATTGTTTGTTCTTGATGTACACACATTAATTTCAGTCTATAATTTTTATAATTATCTATCATTTTTACCTTACTTTAATAATGTTTTGTCTAATAGTTAATTTGAATATTATTTTTTAAGAAAACTGAATATAAAAAACAATTAAATATATTCCAAATAAGGTGAAAAGTTTGAATTATCAAGGCTGTACTATCTGAAGTTTTAAATGATTAATTTCAGCTAAAGAAAACAAATACTAAAAATACCAACTTGAATTTCAGGAATTTATTTCGCCGAGAACTCTTCCAAGAGTAATCAATATGTCTATGGTATTGGAGGAGGTACTGGCTGTCCAGCCCACAAAGATAGATCATGTTATATATGTCACAGGTATGAGTTCGTGTTTATATATTTCATTTTTGTATTTTTGTAAATCCCTATCCTATTTGACATAAGTCAGTCCTAGTTCTAAGATGATTTTCTTATTATTACAGACAGCTTTTATTATGTCAAGTAACTCTTGGAAAATCCTTCACACAACTCAGTGCTATGAAAATGGCGCATGCTCCTCCAGGCCACCATTCAGTGATTGGTCGACCAAGCAATGGTGGACTCACTTTTCCTGAGTATGTTATATATAGAGGTGAACAGGTATGATATTGCACTTTGATATTTGTTTTTGGTTATTTCAAGAACAGTTAAGATACTTTGTTTATTTTTATCCAAATAATAGATTATAATTTAAAACAAAAAAACACGTAATCCTCTGATCTTTCATAAAAGATTAGCTTGGCTTTTTCTTCATTTCTGGCTTTGCATAAAATCAGATTGTATTGTTGGAAGTAATTTGAACGAAATTTTTACACACACATGTTAATACAATAAGCAAATGCAACAATCTTGTAAGTAATCATACTTTATATAATTGGTCTACATAGGTGAAAATGTTTTGTATTGCATTCAAATGTGAGACATTAACTGTGACTTTTTAGATTAAAAAATTAGAAATTTGAGAGCTTTGCTTTTTCCAAATTCATATAGTCTAATAATCATTTTAAAGTTTATACATTTTAAATATTTTTATAAATTGATTTATACTTGAAAATACAAACTAATTGCTTCGAAATCATTCTTTATAAAAAATATAAGTATGTAAGTTGACGACTGAAGTCGAGGGTGACCAGAAGGCTCCCTTTTCAATAGCTACTACACTGAGGCGTAGGAGAGGGTGCTAGTCCTTTCTCTGGATTGCTCCACTTTACCCTTGATACGTACTTTATATAGCTGAGTGTTAAGCACGGAAGTATCAAGTACCATTTTTAAAGTCTTTGGTATGACATGACCTGGGATTGAACCGTGGTCTCCCAGACCATTGGCGAACACTCTACCCACTTGGCCAATAAATACTGTGTGTCACTTTCCAGGGGAAAAAAGTAGTTGTGTGTGTGTGTGTGTGTGTGTGTCTGGATAACTGGAATAGTTTTTATTTTTATAATTTCATTTGGAGTTAATTTTCATAAAATCTGAAAATTTGGAATTTGAAAATTTTAATGTTATAGAAATGATATATTTTCCAATTATGCATGCTTTGATTTACTGATGAATTGATAACTAATAATGTTTTTAAGGCTAGAATATAAGTATTGCTTAATTTGTTAATGAAAATGGATACTACTGATATTATTTTTAATTATTTCACAAGGTTTTAGATAATTTTGGCTTTTGTATGATTTGCCAGCATCAGATGAGCTTTCTCCTTTTCTTCCAGGTCTTTGTGTAATGATATAATTTTTTTTTCTATTTTCAAATCTAGGGTTACCCAGAGTACCTAATCAACTTCCAGATTGTCAAACCAGACAGCCATCCAGAGAGTATGACATGACAAGTGAACTTCACTAAAGTTCTTTCATCACTGATTTGTACATAGAACTATTCACATGGACTATAAATAATTCATTTTTGTACAGATATTATATGATGCAATAGCACTGAAATTATTTTCATTTTTTTACATAAAAACTTTTCTTTCACTCAATTTCTGTCTGTCTGTCTCTCTTATGTCTGTTTCTTTCAATTTCCACTTTTGATTCTCCCCATCTCTGCTTCTTTCTCTTCAAACATCAATCTTAAATATATTTAAATATTTATTTATATGCCAATCACTCATCTTTTAAAAACATCCTTCTATCCAATTTCTCTCCTTTTTACCTTCTAAAGCTGGAATCTTTCATAACTGAACTCTTTCTTGCCTCTTTCCTCTTCCAACAGACATAACCCTACTATATCCCTGTTGATTACTTTCAACCAAGAAAAATGATGACCTCTCAACCAATAAAACATTTCAACAGGCCATTATTACCAATGACCCCACCTCCACCTTTTTTTTTTTTTTTTTTTGTTTCAGTTAAATAAGAGAAAAATGCCAAATATTTTCTGAACATTCCAACGGAAGGCTTCTTTTGTTTGTTTACATTGGAATCATTCACATTGGACAATGTAACTTATTTATTCTATCATACATGAAACTTCATCTATTCAAATATTGTTCTCTTGGTCACATAGGTTTAGAGGTTTGATATGGTTGAAATTCAATCTTGGGTTTCTTTCCTGACTGTCTTTTCAATTCAGCTCTTATGTCCTGACCACATTCTATGCTCGCTGAAGAAAAGATTTTGTCAAACATCAGTGCTCATGTTCAGATTATTTTGGGATATTTTTTTTCCTTGTATTTTCTTGTCTGATGGATTTGACTTGATATGTCTTGTCTTGCACAAAGATGGTTGTCATGGATAAGTACTGTGGAGGCTTCCTTTTTTTTTTTTTTTTTTTTTTCCTTCTTTTTTCTTTTTACCTTTCCTAAATTTCCTACCACTACATGGTATGCTTATTTTTTTCCTTTTCTCCCAACACCCATTTATAAAATCCAATTCTTGACTGCTATCACAGTCCTTGCAAAGCAAAAAGCAGTGAAAACATATCTACATGAGAAGTGTGTGTGTGTGTGTGTGTGTGTGTTATATGAAAGTTTGAACTAAAGATTTTTTTGTCTTCCTAATGCATGAAATTGCAGAGCCAGCATAATTTGGTTCGTTGGCAGCTAATTCAATTAATCTTTCAGAATTCGTCTATTCTGATGTTGGTTGATTTCTTCTTGGACATAACCTGATTTTTCATAATTGCTCCACATGAGAGAAATAGTTTAAGAGAGTTGAAACAAGAAAACCTATTTTTATTATTTTACTTGAAATACAATTTTTCCGAGCCAATACTTGTGAAAAAGAGAAAAAAAAGTCTACCTCTGTACAGCAAACTTTCTTGCACTAATATTCTGAGACAAAATTCATTTAATTGCTTGCTTAATGCCAATATAAAGTTGAACAGAGCAGTTCTCTTTTTTTTTTTTTTTTTTTTTTTTTTTTTTTAAATTCTCCACTCTCAATATTTTCTTGCCAACCATTTTTATTTAGGAGCATTTCTTCTGTTGGAGTTATATTTGAATATCCCAACTTATTTCAGCTGCCCGCTACTCACATAAGTAGCAGATAGTTTCATAATCTGCTCAGGTTTCTATAATTGTTTTTAGTTTTAAAATCATTACCATTATCCTACTTGCTCACCAAAATTGGATGAGATACCAGGTGTCATACAATCAGGAAAGGCATACTGTCTAGGAGCAATGTTAGTCATTATACTACCACCTCAGCCTTTCTCTTCACTTTTTTTTCTTTCTCCCTTTCCTTCTTGTCTCCCTTCCCTTCACTACAGTTTCTGCTATTGGACTTTTAACTGCTCAGCTTTTACATCTCTCCAGTCAGGCCTTTACTTGTTGGTCTAGAATGACCAGCATGCACTACTACTGGATGTAGGAGAGGTGAGGTGGTGTACAATGTCCTTTATTTTGTTTTATTGTAGATTTTAGAGGCGTTAAATTGTTAACGAGCTAAAAAGAAATTGCCAACACTTTTAATGCAGGTCTAAATTGATTTGTTACCGATCTAGCATAGCAGTAGTACATGGATGAATGTGATAGTTTCTACGTCTATATTCTAGTCTACAAGATTCACTGCTTCTTGCAAAATGGGATGTGTTCAGGGTCCCTAAAGGAGTTTGGTTTTACATCAGCAGGGTACAATGGAGATCTTTCTCAGTAAGTCTGGCAACTTCAAACAAACATTGATTTTTTTTTTTTTCTTTTTTTTTTTTTTAATCCTTGTAGTATTTCGATTTGTGCCAATATTGAAAGATCAGTTTACCATACTGATGGGTAAAGCACATGCACAGAAACTTGAAAAGCAATCATTGACCCTGAATGAACAATTTATTTTCTGCTTTCCTGAAAAAAATCATGGGCCATATAGGAATTTGAGGTTCTTTTTGTTTTGTTTTTTCTCTCCCAATCAATCAGCTTCTTCTAGAAACATTTCCTTTTTCCAGCTATATGAAACTGAACTATTTAACCAAAATATTTTGGGTTTTATGTCTATATTATTCTTCATCAAAGGGGGCCTTTTTTTTTTTTTTTCTTTTTTTTTCCAAATAATCAAATACATGTCCCATGTGATAAGTGCTGATCCCTTTCTTTATCAACCTTATCAAACTTTAGAGGAACTGGCTGGTAATTGATACTTTATTATTCTAGTTAACTCTGGATTAATTCCAAATTGGAATCTCCAGGTTGCTCTCTGCTGATTATTTCTCATTTTGATTTTTACTTTATTTAATTTTTCCTTATTCTTCCATGAGGCCTTTTGTCATATCACTATCCCCTTCCCATGTTACTAAATTTGGTAGATCCTGAAACCTCCCTTCAATAATATCACCACAGAATATTTATAGAGAAAGAGTTTTTGTTTTTGTGTGTGTGTGAGTGAGTGAGTGAGTGAGTATGTACAACCTATGTTGTGTTTTTTTTTTGTTTTGTTTTTTGTAAGGGGTTGCTATCATTGAATTTTACTGAACTGCTAAAACCAAACAAATTTCAAAGCATGATTGATATTTGCCTTTGCCTTCAATCCACATCACACTCTCCCAGGTGACAATTTTGTTAAGCATTGAGTAGTCTTTCTTTAGTATTTCCCTTTTATTTATTTTTTTATTTTTTTTAATAATTAAAATCTATAATGAATGAATAGAACCTTTTTGTCCCCCCCCCCCCCATAATTTGATATCAGCATTTATTATAAATCTCAAATGAATTTTTTTTTCTCTATTATATCTTTACTGAAGTATAATTCATAGGAGCTAAAGCAAATGTTTTCATCAGACAATTTGTTAATTTTCTTAGATTTGTTTGACTTCATGAAATCTTCTCTAGACTATGACAACTTAAGTGGTGGAATTTGTCAAACCAAATGAGTTTGTATTTACATTTCATATGATAATTTGACTTTTAATGTTTTTGAGGTAGACATTAAGCATATTAGAAATACATTATGAATTTGTTTGTAAATGTCTTTTTTCTTTTCTTTTTTTAATATTATGTCAGATTATTTTAAAAATTAATTTACTTTTTCTTTCATCGCAGAAATTTTGTTTTCAATAGCACAAGTAATAATTTTCAAAAAAATCTGGGAGTCCCCCATGGCATAAGGGCTAAACTGCAGCCTCAAAGTAAGTGAGTTTAAACTCCAGTCATGCCATTATATTCACTTTTGGACTAATACCATTGGGAAAGCTATGAATTTTCATATCTCTCCAGCTATGGGTTAAATAGTATCATTGCTGATCTTCTACAAGGATGGCTTTGACATTAAATAACCTACAAAGGTTGATATGCTATTAAACAAAGAAACCAAATTTTAAAAAATCTCTTTAAAAGGTCAGGAAAACTATTACCTGCTGCTGATATTGTAATCTACACAAAAGGATTCAATTCATCCTTTTAAAATATAACAAACTTGTTTCTACTTGTCCTGTTTGAACTTGTATATTTGAGCAATTGTAGACTTGATATCAACAGTTTGGCATAAAAGGATCTGATTACAGTTATTCAAGTCACCCAACATCAACTGTTCAATACATTTACCATCAAGTCATAATTTAAGTTGCAGTTCTCCTCTTGATCACTGAAATTGAGCAGTGTTGAGCCTGCTCAATATTTAGATGGGTGACCACTTAAGAACAACAGTTAGAGGGAATAATCTGAGGTCTCTATGCTGAACTAAATGAAGTTTATTGAATAGCTGATGTAGGAATTCACTAAATTCCTCCTATGTTTACTGCCTGCATGGGTTGGCTGTTTGACTTTTGTTTTTCTTAGAATTAAGTAACATCTTAGATTTTTTGAATGAACAAGACAAAATATGAGCAATCAATTAAACGTCTGTGATCCACCTCTCAAATTGTGATTGATAATAGCTTAAGTTTTTCTTTGAATATTTTATATTTTGTGTGAATGGTTTGTATTGTAATATGCCTTTGACTTCCGAAATGACATTTGCTCAAGAATGTTCTGTCTCTCTCTTTTGGTATTGATTCCACAAAATTATGTCAAATGATTGTTATAAATTTGCTTCCATCCATATTTCCTACAGCTTGTCCCTGTTTTATATAAATATATTCATATATTTTTGTCCTTATTTTCTCAACAGTCCTGTTCTAATGACTCCATCCTATTTCTCTTGTTTGCAAAAGTTCTCCCTCTTGTGAATTTATTACTTTTCAAATTTTTTTATATCAATATTTAAGTATTACTCTGTTGCAGAATCCCTCTTACCTACTTTTAAAGATTTTAAAAGAAAATCTATAAAATGACCTGAATGCATTATATTTACAACAGAAAAATTGTTTTTTTTTTGTTGTATCAAAGCAGGGATTTTTTTTTATTATACAGAAGCTCTTGCTGTCTGCTTATTTTTGTGGACATTGTTACAGTTGTCTATTTATAGTACACTTTTATGTCCATGAAATTTTGAAAATTCTGTTACTAACATTGATTTAAGTTGTTGTTGGTTTGATATTTGTTTTTCATAAGATTAATATTTTTGTCTTAATTTCTTATCCCTTTTGCAACATCGTAACATTTGAAGATTGATTTATTTTCTATGAGTGAAAGAAGAATATACATTGACTGGCTAAGATATTTACAACTAAAACTGATAAAACATGTTTGGCTCCTGATTTTAGGAATCAAATTGTTTTAGCGTAGTTTTTGTCTCAGATGTAGACCTTGTAGAAAAGTTTTGGCTACTTTATCTCTTACTCATTCTCAGGTGAGAATGATCACAGGTCAGTTCAATGTTTGTGTGTAAATGTCAAAATTTTATTTTCTAAAAATCACTTGAATTTGTGTGATTAAACCCTTGCCTCCAATGCTTCCTGATATTCTCATTGGAAATCTATTTACTTCCTTCACAGCTTCTCTAACAAAAAGAAAGAAAAAAATTTTGAAACTGCATTTTCTGTGAATTTTTCTTTTCCCCACCCACTTCAATATTCAACACTTTCTGTGAGAGATAATGCTGTGACTAGGTTTTTTTTTTTTTTCCCTCCCTTCTCAATGAAATTCAGCTTTATTTTTTTATTTTTTTTTTTTTGCCTTTGTTTCATAATAGTGGTTCATATACCACCAAAGATGGCAACCCACAATGTGACATCCTCTTCCTCTTTTGTCTTCCTCTCTACCCTGCCAATTTCTGTGCCTCAGACTGTTTGTCCTGGAAGTTGATCTCAGTACTGTTGACTTGATGTGTACGTGTGCGTGTAATATATATATATATATATATATATATATATATATATATATATATATATATATATATATATATATATAATAAAAAATCTCCATACAGCTGTTTGCCTATCTTGACTGCTTTAATACCACCATGCTTGCAGTCATAGCAGAACAATTCAGGAAGTTAATTACTTCAAATAAACAGTGTAAATATATCTAACTTCATGCTTTTATGTGTCTTTTTTTTTTTTTTTCTTTTAATTCATAGCAATAACATTTGTGTGTATATGAAAGAAACCTTAGAAAAATTGATTGCTACCAGAAATTAATTTAACTAACCTTTTGTAAAAGGACCGGGTTTTGAGTTTTATGGATTTACATACTCTTCAAGATTATATACCCCTGGTAGCTGAGGCTATAAAATATACCGACTGCATCACTGAAGAGGGAGCCCCCATGTCATAGATATGACACTGAATCATCTGATGTGAGGTTCCAGTTCTAGAACTTGGGAGGAATGTTGAGTACCCTTCATTGCCATTACAGAGTGGTATTACCTGTTAAGTTCCTATCTATTGGTCAAATAAAACTATTCAACTGTGGAAACAAATGAGTTCTGACTTGTTTAAAAATAATGTTAACTACAAACTTTGATTTAATCAAAGGATTTGGTATTAAATAGTCCACAAGGGTTGTGGCATTCTTTAAAAAATGTTAAACTTAGAAGAAAAAAAAAGACATGTTTGTTCTTTGAGTAAGAATAAAGGCATTAAAAAAAATTAATACAAATACACCTATTACAAATTTCACTTTAAGTTCGACACTTTCATTGGAGTATAAATAAACAACATTGAAGAAAATTACTAAATTAAGCTAAACTCAAGTTATTTAATTAGTGTGCACACTTACCATTTAATTATTAATAATCTACACAAAATAGATACAATTCGGTAAGTAAAAGTGGATTTGTCCTTTTTGGATGGGGGGGGGCATAAATGCCAAATGAATATTTTGCAGTCTCAGGTGAAATTCAAACTTTTTATTTATTTTTGAACTGACAGTTAATATTGGAACTAAACAGTAAGTTTACTTTCTACATTAGTGACCACATTATCATGTTGTAATTGTTAGCAAACTAGAACTTGGGTCAATTATTGTGTGATGACTTGAAGCTTCACTAAATATTCTATACTTTTTGGCTTTGTATTGAAGTATAATTCTTGTGAATTGTTTATGAAGTGAGTTTAAAATGGTGCAACATTTCTTTCTCTGAATCCTGTTTTAAATTTTTTTTTTTTACATAGATTAATTTTGGTGTGTTTATCATTTTATTAATTAGCTTCGATTTTCTTTTTTATAATACCCCCCCCTCTAAATTAGATATCTGATAATTCAATTAAATGAAACCAGATTGTTGAAATTAATAATTTTTATAACGTTTTGATACAAATCACCATGGAAACAGATGCTGAACATTTAACTTAGGAGCTTTTGAAATTTTAGTTTAGAATGGATAAATTCATTTGATCTTTGGGTTTTTTGAAGTCGCTACTTATTAAATATTATGCTAAAATTCAAACCCAGTATACCAATGTGACCTATTATATTGGGAATAGGTTGAGCCACATTTAAGATTTTAGTCTCTCTCTCAAGAGACTTCATTGATAATTTAATAATTAAATTATGAAAGCCTTGATATCAAGTCATTATACACCAATATAGTAAAGTTGGAGACTGTAGTCAGAGGTGACCCAAAGGCTTCTTTTACAATAGCTTCTCTACACCAAGGTGTAGGAGAAGGTGCTACTCCATTACCCAGATTTCTCCACTTTACCCTTGATACATACCTTATAATGCTGAGTGTTGAGCAAGGCAGCATCAAGTACCCTTTTTTCTTCTCTCTCGAGTCTTTGGTACAACTCAACCTGAGATTGAAACCTGGTCTTCTGGGCCATTGGTGAACATTCTACTCATTAAGCCAATATACTGGTTATACACGAGTATTTTCACAAATAAATATCTTCTCTCAGTAGTGTACCAAAATTTTCAGAATGGGGACTCTACCAGAAGATGCAAAATACTTCTGCTCTATTACATATTCGCTTTTTTTATAATTTGCTTACAAGGAATAGAGAAAACTTGAAGACTTTTTTCATATTTTCTTAAACAGAATTGATGAGTTCAAACTAAAGCTATATTAAAAATCATAAAATGAATATTAATAGAATTGCAGACCTTTCTCTCTCTCTCTCTCTCTCTCTGACTACTTTCTCATGCTAAGCAAAAAAATTCAAAATATGTAAAATAAATAAATAAAATGCCAATGTACTTAATATTGCTGACAAACTTGAAAGAATTTACAAGTCTCAGTATTCATCTTGTGACAAGAACCTCCAAGATGATCAAAAATATTAAAATGTTTTTAAAAAATGAAATCACCTCCAAAATATGCCACAAAAGCTACACTGGAGAAACATCAACACTTATTTTAAAAAATGAAGACCACAGGGCATTAAGGATGAATAAGTCTTGTAAAACATAGAAATGAAAAGAATTTCAATTTAGAAAAAAGCTCACAAAAATGAATATCAACATAAATAGTATAAAAATGAAATAGATTAAGCAATAATATTTCTTCAATTATAATCTTCAGTAATAAGTCATTTAACCTGCTAAAGTCAAGAAATTAAATATAAAGTCAACATAATTATGAGCAATGACAAACAAAATTTTGCAATTTTCTATTTATTAATACATTTGTAACTACCTACCTTCATCTTCAGAATTCCTGGTATTCATCTTATATTAGGTCTGTATACAGTTGTTGGTTGACCATGATTTTTGTTTTCCCCCTCCCTTGATATTGAAACATTGGCTTAAGCAATTTACGAAGAAAATATAAATTATAATCTCATGAAAAGAAAATAACAATTGGAAAATATTCAGACTTGTATGTCAACACCTAATATCAGTTAAAATGTATAAAAACCAATTCATATATTGTGTTGTGGAAAATACTCAATTATCCGTCCTTGGCCAGAGTAACCTAGACTTGTTGATAGGAGAATCAAGAGCAGTCAGATGTAAAAACAGGCTCCAAATCTTAGCTATGTTTTGGTATTCTTGAATTAAGACCCAGTTTTGTTTCAGTTTTTCTCCCAATTTATTCAAGATGGGATGTTTGACGGTGATAAAAAATTTCCACTCCCCCTTATCAAACTATAGACAAAACCTTATGAAATACTTAAACCATGACGATTAAAAGAGAAAAAAAAAATTAATACAATTACGGTTAAAACACAAAAAAAAAAGTTAAATAAAAAAACAAAACGTTCCTATGCATATACATTAGTATCTGTGAAAGACACCTCTTCCAGGCGCCTCTGGTTGTGTAATGGTTAGCAAGCTCGGCTAGCAAACCTACATGAGTGAGTTCGAGTCTCATTGGGTGCCCCTTTCATATGGCCTTGTGCCACATCTAAGCAAAAAGCTTAGAAAATTTCCACCTCTTCCAGTCATATCAATTTATTAGATATATGGTTTAAGCAAAAATGTAAAAAGAACCTAATATAAAAATACAATAATTTAGACTTCAGATGTGTGGATATAAGCTCATCTGAAGATTACGTTCGAGAAACTTTGTGGGAGTTAATTTACTTGTGACTCAAAGCTAGACGGATTTTTTCCAAGTATCATTTTCAATGATTCTTTTCTTTGAGTGTGGATTATGCATAGTCGACATTAATAACTAAAAGTTTTTATATATTCTCTTATTGGGAGAATGTAAGAAAGTCTCTTTTCTTTTGGCTGCTTGTTGTCTGGTTCCGTTCGAAAGTTCAAATACATGGCTCATCTAGTCAAGCACTAGAAACGATTTTTTTTTTTTTTACATAAATGATTTTAGTAGTTAAGAAATAGGACTGAAAAATCTTCATATTCTCTATAAATGTAAATTCAAGATTGTGTTTGGAAAATTACGAAATTTCTATTCATATCGTACTCATAAGCGACATACTCCTGTTGACCTCATCACATGGACGAGCAAAGGCAGTACGATCAGCTAGAACCTATATACAACATCTCTGGGCCGCCACAAGATGTAGCCTTGAAGAGTGATGAACGATAGAGAAGAGTGGTGAGAGAGGGTCAGGGAGATCCGTGCTGGCGATGCAACAAGATGATCATGATTCATATCGTGACAAACAGTTCCAAGAGGATCGATTGTAACACATCACTCAATAAGTCCCGGGCCTAACTAATAAAGCAACTTTTACACAAAATTCGACTTTAGTCATCAACATAGTTACCTTTTAGGGTGATACACTGATTCCAAAGTTTATCTAACAATTCGATGCCTTTTTTTTTTTATAGAACAATTTGTCTTTGGCCTCAAAATACGCCCCAGTTTTCGATATCACTTCTTCATTAGAGACAAATCTCTTTCCCTGGAGCATTCTTTTGAGGTCCTCAAACAGCCAGTAGTCGCTAGGGACCAGATCTGAAGAATAGAGTTGGTGCGGAAGCATTTCAATTCATGTAGTTTTGCCATCTCTGCGATTGACTTGTGACTCGGTGCATTGTCTTGGTGAAAGAGCACTTTTTTCTTCTTCATTTGTGGCCATTTTGTGGCGATTTCTTTCTTCAAATGCACCAATAATGCTATATAATATTCGTTATTGGTGGTTTTTCCTTTCTCAAGGTAATCGATGAACAAAATACCTTGCGCATCCCAAAATACAGAAGCCAAATCCTTGCCTGCTGATGTTTGCGTCTTTGGTTGGCTTTCACCTGCTGCTGTCCACTCAGCTGACCCTATTTGACTCTGGAGTGAAGTGATGGATCCATGTTTCATCCATTGTCATTTATGCAAAAACACCTTTCTGTTGCGTTGAAACAGTTGCAAACAATGCTCTGAATAGTTGACGCTTTGTTGTTTTTGATCGACTGTGAGCAAACGCTGCACCCACTTTGAACACAGCTTTCTCATTGAGAAATGTTCATGCAAAATAGCGAAAACACTGCCTTCTGATATCTTCAACTCCTCTATTTCAGGCAACTTCAATTTATAATCTGCCGAAACGAGTTTGGGCAGTTTTTTGATGTTTTCCGGAACAACTGCCGAATTTCGGCGACCTGAGTGTTTCAGCATCATTTGTGTCTGTACAACCGCGTTTAAAGTCAGCATACCACCTCTTAACCGTTGTTTTCTGACAGAGCAGAATCCGAATAACACTTATGAAGCCATTGCTTTGCTTGAACAATATTTTTTCCTATCAGAAAGCAAGGATTTGTCAACACACGAATTCCAACCGCCAAACAAATTCCCGCGCCAGACAATGCATTTGAAAATGTAAATCACCACGTGATTTAACGGTGGACCGACGCACAACTGAAACTGAAACTAGTTCTTTCTGCTACAAAGTCATCAATAATTGGATGAATTCATACCAGTTATAATTTAATGGTTATTTTGATACAAGGAAAGACATTTAATCGTACCTACTAATCAAGTTCTAATAAACGCATTAGTATATCTATTGATACACTAACATTGATTAAACGTAAAGGAAAGACAAGATAAACAATTAAAACGTTTAATAGGTATATATGATAATGATACAACGAATGTTGCAGCAATTAACGTGTCTCGAAACAAATAGATGACTCATACTACTCCAAGAACAAGCGTGCACGAAAGGTAGTTCAAAGAAATATATATATATATATATATATATATATATATATATATATATATAATTTCGGTCTATGAGCAAAGACTACAAAAAGACTACGTTTTCTCCTGTCTATGACGAGAACCAAAAGATTTTTGTAGATATCTTACATGTCTACTGGTTTTCACGGAGACGTGAAAGAATACATCGTCGGAGCTGGAAACAACATATCTATTTTGTTGAACGAACAAAAAAAAAAAATCATGCCTGTTTCTCGCTTAATGGGCAGAGTCTAAATTCTCACGTGACCAACGGACACATGACGTGGGAAGCTACACCCCAAATCCAATTGAAGACAATTATTTTTTCTCCCTATAGGGAGACAAACACACGCACACATACCAATAAAAAATAAATACATACAGAAATATAAATAAATTTTCTATTTTGACGTTGTATCACTTATGACGTAAAAGCAAAAACTTAATTTTTGCATTTATTTTTATCATTTGGATTATTTTGCATAAAAGTAGTCTAAAAAGAGTAGCAGAAACACTTATCTTTTTTTTTTTTCTTGAATTTCCCCTCTTTGAGCGGAATAGAATCCGTACTTTTTTTTTCAGATGACAATCAAAACAAGGACATGAGCACTTAAATCAAAATGGAAGCCAAAGAGAAATGCGTGCGCAAATTACCCGTTCTAAAAGAACATGAATACCGTCAAAAGAAATGCATTATTTATTTCTCCATCCACAAATTTACTCGCGAAGATCGATTAGTAATTATTGATTGGATGCATGCTTCTACTGTATTTTTTAGGTTCGACGAACCTGTTTTCTTTTATGCTGTCAGCTATTTTGACAGAGTCCTTTCGTGGAAGCGAACACAGACAATGGGCAGAGAACAATTGCAATGCCTCGCCGTTTGCTGTCTATGGACGGCGGTTTCCGAAGTTGTCGGTCCAGAAGCCTTGACCATCAATGACATTCTTGACTGGAATGAAGATGATCCATTCTGCACAGAAAAAAACGTTCGAGCCATGTACCATTTCATTAACCAAAGATTCAAATTCCGGACGTTCCTTGTTACGCCCTACGATTTCTTGATATGTTTTCTCAGCATCCTAGAAATGAGCAAGATACACAATCTCACCTGGATGTCTCTTTACTTGTTGGAACTTTCTCAATACAGTTACAGAGTGTGTCTGAACAATTTATCACAAAGTCTTATAGCAGCAGCAGCTCTGTTTGCTAGCCTTCGTAATCTGAAACTGATCGATACTTGGATTTTGGATTTAACATTGCTAACTGGGTACACGGGCGATGATCCCGATGTAATTCTCGTGGCTGACAATTTGTCCTGCCTTTTTGTACAAGCGTCCACAACAGATAAATACAAATCTGTATACCGAAAATACAGCCTTATGGGTCGGAAATGTATAGCCCAAATAAAGTTGTAACATAAAAAGAAAAAAAGTAGTTGTCGAAGAGAAGGTATGCCCCATAGGATAATTAGTTCCAACAGTGTTCAGAAACTACTTGAATAATATTTTGGGCACCTCAGGTGTGGTGTAATAGCAAGCAAGCTAGACTAGCGAACCTATACGAATGAGTGCTCTATTCATACAGCCTTGTGCCACATCTAAGCAAAAAGCGGAGTAAATTAATCATCATGTCACGCTATCAGCACTGATATCCCTGACCATCTCTCGCCACCCCTCCCTATCGTCCATTGCTTCCGGTAGGTTTTCTGGGCTACATCTCGTATCGGCACAGTATGTAGCTTCGAGCTGGTTGTCCTGCCTTTGCTCGTCCATGTGAAGAGGTCCACAGGAGTATATCACTTATGAGCTCGTCCCTACTTCTCCAGCAGTGTCCCGCATGTATGGTTCGTCTAATTTTGATAGGTTTCGTGATGGGTAGTAGGTGGCCGAACAGCTGTTGCTTTGTGGGGTGCTGCCTCCTTGTTCAATATTGCTCACAGCATTCTTGTGTAGTTGCCGTCAAGCTTTTTCTCCATGCGTTTAGTTAGCGTCCATGTAGTATATAATATAGTAGTATCGACACGACCGCTGCTTGGAAGAAACTGAGACATCTCCACACTAAACGGTAGCTCTCTGAAACTAGTTGACAAGTTCATCTACCTAGGAAGCAGCGTCTCATCAACTGAGACAGACATCGACACTCGACTAGCAAAGGCATGGACAGCTATCGATAGGCTACTGGTCATATGGAAGTCAGACCTGACCAATAAAATGAAGCGCAGTTTTTTTTCCCTGCAGCGGTCGTGTCGATACTGCTTCCAGTAAATTACTACTTAAATAATATTTTTATATATTTCTACTACGTAGTATAATAAGACTTGCACATTTTTGTAGATCAAATACAATGTCTACTCACCAAGTTTAAAAAGCACCTTTCATAAACTCGGGAGGTGCTCGTGGCATAAGGACTATCGCTGTAGGAAGAGGACTCTGTTATCAATGTTCAAATCCTGAACGATGTTATTTGCATTTCACATAGCGCTAATACTCTTGAAAAAGGCATGAATCCAACTACTCTCCCTCCGGATATAGGAAAATAGGGCTATAAGTAAATAGGAGGTGCCCGTGGTGTAATGGTTATCGTCGCATGAAATGGACACGAGTTCAAATCCTGTACGAGACTGATTGCATTTCACATAGCACTAATACCCTTGGGAAAGGTATGAATCCAACTATTCTCCCTCCAGCTATGGGTAAATAGTAGGGTTCTTCAGCCTTGGTGAGGCAACTAGTCTAGGAGAAGGAAAAATCTGTATTCAAACCTGTTAAACTCCGCTTAAAAATTAACCTGGTGTCACATCCTCCCCGAGCGGAGGGGTTGGTAAATATATATAAGTAAATAGCTCTTTAACCTTGGCAACCGGTCTAGGAGAAGGAAAACAATTCTGACCAATTATAGATATGGAGAGGACATGCTACATAACCAAAAACTAGGTCGTAATCATTTTTTTCTTTCTTTTTTGTAAAAAATAATAATTGCATCGAGTTTGAGAGTCTAAATAGTTCAACTTACAAAAAAAAGTTACTAGAAAATTTTTCTCCGGTGAATTTGAAACAGGGGCGCGTGTAAAATAATACCAACAATTCATCCCTTAGAAAAAAAAACATTTTCCCCTTCAAAGAACCCACACACATAAAAGCAAAAAAACACATTACAAAATTTCTACTTCAACACTGATAAATATTAACTCCCTACCACACATCATGCAAGTAAAAAAAAAAAAAAGAAAAGAAAAAGAAAAAATACAACAAACCGTCCCGTCTCGATAATTGTCTAACTGTTCCGAAAATTGGTGATCATTACTAAAATATGAAAGTGCACTCCCTTTACAAAATGTAAGATAATCTTGTTTTTTTTCGAAAAAATAGTAAAAAAAAACTTGCAGTGAATTTGAGGGTCTATTTAGTTCAAATGACACACACACACACACACACACAAATAGAATTTTTCCCGGCCAACTTATACGAGTGCAATTGTACAATAATATCCTTTATTTACTCCTACCTCCATAAGCATGATTGAATGCAGCCCGCTTGTACACTCAGGGAGTTTAAATATATCAAGAAACTAGAATCCTTTTTCATCTAGAAAACTGTTTAGAAACTTAGCAGAGAGACTAATGATATTTGCATATTTTGTTGAAGGTTTTGAATGTGGTCGACGTCGGAGAGAACAATTAGTAGAAAATAATAGTCGGAAAATAGAAATGTTGTCTCTCTTGAAGAACCTAAACAAGAACAACAATACGAATAACTCAGCATATTTATTGTCGAAGTACTCTAGATAAAAAATAGAACACACTCGTATATATAAGATTGGATGAAGGTGTGTCTGGAGAAAATTACGCGTAAGCGGTATTGTTGAGTGACATGTTGTTTTGGTTGATATGTCACTCTCCATTTTGTGGTGAATGTCTTGGTTGTTTATTGTTTCATTATTGAAAAGGCAAATGAAGTAAAGATGTATGAAACGACGTACACAAAAGAACATTTAAAACAAAGCAGTACAAACAAAATTAAATTTATATATCAAGAAATACATTAAATGAAATATTTCAAAACATTACGAGTGTTCTACAACTGTCTGTTAAATATTCCTCTGTGTATGTGCGTGTGTAACTAACACGATTACAATGAAAAAAAGACTAAATAATAAAAGTGTCCAGTAGATTATAAAATGCATGTTGACTAAGTATTTCTACAGAATTTTAATTATGTATGTCAGGAGGAACGTGTCTTCTCCCATGTTGGTTGTTTGTTTTTCGGTGGTTTGACGAAATTTATGTTTGAGGCTGTAAAAAGTCTAACCGAAAAGGCCGGACAAGAAAGGAAAAGGTTGCGGAATGTTTACATTTTCATGGGGTTGAGTGCTGGAAGACAAAATGTAAGAGAGAGAGAGTGTGTGTGTTGTCTCTGTGAGTCAAAATGGAGAGAGTGAGTTGTCTCTTTAAGTCGCAGTGTAAGAGAGTGTTTTGTTTCCGTGAGTCGAAATGGAAAGTGAGTTGTCTCTGTAAGTCGCAGTGTAAGAGAGTGTGTTGTCTCTGTGAGTCGAAATGGAAAGAATGAGTTCTTAAAAGACGAGAGTATAATATAGGAAATTCTTGTCATGCAGTCCGCTCCAAATTCGCAGGACAAAATTGAAGTTGCGGACGTAGTTGTGAGCACAAACAACGTGACTTTCCTGACCAATAGGTTCCCGAGACTGATTAGTTTACCGACGTCCGCCATCTTTGTTTCGGGAACAAGTGGCATCACGGCCATTTTAAAATATAGGAGTGTAAATCCTATAATATGAAAGTTTGTGATAGACATTCATTTTTAAGTTCATTTAATTGATAGTTCTGTGTAATCATTACAACATGACTATGTATAAAAGTAAGTTTACGATATTGTGTGTTATTTTGTTGCGTCGAGTCCAATGCAGAGACAGGTCTTCACGTTTAGTCCATTACGAAAAGATGATGTTTTCGCGCGTTTTTTAATATTTTTATATTAGGCTCTGTTATTTAAGCAACACCATCAACAAATTTGTTGGTAGATAAAAGAAGTAATTACAGTATAAAATACTGTAGTAATTTCATCCCTCCTACATTAGTAAGTAGTCATTTAATCAGCTTGGCACAAGATCAGAAATATGGGTTCCTCAGGCGAGAATCAAAATAATTGTCTCCTAGCTTAGCTTGTTAACCATTACTCCAAGCGAAATAAGTATGTATTTAGATAGTCCTTCTGCTACGAGTAGACAAGGTAAATTTCTAAGTTGAGTAAAACTACTTTGAATTGTTTTCCTTCTCTTAGACTGGTTGCCTAACCAAGACAAAAGAAATCAGTCTACCCTACTATGTACCCATACTTAGGGATGGATAACAAAAAGATTCATGTTTTTCTCAAAGGCATTAGAGCAAAGTGGAATGCAAAGTGCCTCGTCCAAGATTTCAACTAGAGTTGCAGATTCCATTTTCTACGAGGATAACCGTTACGCTAAGCGCGCATTCGTTTGAAGCAGAAGATAAAGAATTACTATTATTGATAATATGTTAACATTTCAGTAAATTATATATTTTTCTATATTGTACATTATGTATAATTTTGTGTGTTCGCTTTCAGTATATTCTCTTTGTTAATTTTAATTAAATATAGTTTTGTTTCTCAAAATGTAAATCTGTATTCCGTTTTTTTTTTCCTTCATTACAAAGACAAAACTAGAGATAAAATGAAATATACTTTCTCAAAGAAAACGAGGAGGCATTCTACATCACTTTTGACAACAAGACCTCTTATTAACATCTAATCCATAACAGATAATCAAAAATTCGCGGTGATAGCATTTGATATTCTATTCATATAGAATGAATACGGTAAACAGGATTTACAGACATAAAACTAATTGCCAAAGGCATATTGGTCTAGTTGAAAAAAATTCCCATCTAGGCAAGACTAATAACCATTTCTACTTATATCATTAAGAGTACCAAACTCCGAATTCCACGGAGTCTATTCTTGATTTATTATTATTATTATTATTATTATTGAGAAAAAAAACATGCCAATTGTTTTGTCTGGGTGTTGGTGAGATATACTTAAACAGAGCTCAAAACTCAAAGACTGAGAGGAAATGGGAGTGGGGTCAAGAAGATTGTATTGCACATTGCACCAATCTTCCAAGTGGGTACCGTCAGCTTGTCTTGTCTCCAGATATTTTCAATTAGTCAGCTGTGGCTTATCTAATTAATTTAAAATCAATTTAGATTTTTTTTTAGTTTTCAAAATAAGAAAAAAAAGTCGAGTAGTGATATAACAGAATTATTCATCTAAATAAAGAATTCAATTTGCAAAATGATACGAGGGGTATTATTTTTGTTACTACAAAACAACCAAGACAAAAGACAGATAAAAACTGAGTGACGAGAATGCTGGAACGTTCGGAAATAGCAAATGTAGAAAAGAAATTATACATACAAAGTTCAAAATCAAATAACCCAGTCTCTATAAAATGGAATAAAATAAACTTTGTATAGGATTTTCTCCAATTCTTTTTAATTCCAAATGTTCTAAATTCTCACGGAAATTGACTAAACCGTTCTTTGTGAATAGATTTGAAAATAGGCGTCCATTTTTCGACAAGTTCGTGATTAATATTCTTATAAACAATTTCATCGTTTAAGAAATATGTCGAAATTACGGCGGATAATTAATTCAGAACTGGAATACTTTTTTTTTCTTCTTCTTCAGGTTAAAGACTTTAAATTATGCTTTAAGACAGAATAGAAAATCGATATCAAAGTTCAATGGAATAATGTAAAAAGTTAACTTACCAACTTTGAACTCAGCATCCAACACGATAAGCTGTTCACGATTGACATATTATCTCAGACTGTTCGGCAATTTGCTAAGTTATACATTTTAGGAAGGTGGGACAGTGGTGAGATCAGGTGAAATAACTCAGAATTATCAATCAGCTATTTACATGATGTCGACACTCAAAGGTTTTCAACGTAGAAAAGAAAAGGAAAAACGTACGCATGCGCATATTCTGAAAAGTTTTAAAGTCGACCATAGATGTTCGTTTACTAACCATAACTTGACACAAGGATTAAGTACTAGGGTGCCTAGGGCAGCGTAATGGTTAACAAGCAAGACTAGGAAGCCTTCACGAGTGAGTTTGAGGATCATATGGTGCTGCATTCATACGGATTTGTGCTACATCTAAGCAAAAAGCTAAGTAAATTACTTGTGAAAATAGAGTTCACTTACCATAACACCTATTCAGGGGCTTGATACTAGGGAAAATATCTAGCTGAGTCCCAAAGGACCAATATGAGCATTAGTATATCCATAATACTAACATTAAATACAGCGGAAGGAAAGACAAGGTAAGTACATTTACACACATACGCAAACTATATATATATATATATATATATATATATATATATATAGAGAGAGAGAGAGAGAGAGAGAGAGAGAAGTATTACAAGAAAGAATACACAGAACATGTCCCATCATAGAATTATACACATACTGTTCTATGAACAAGCACAACATGGAAGAAGTAAAAACATGGAAAAAGGCTTACAATGAGTGTAAGGAAATAAAGCCACGTGGCTTTACCGTTCCTGGGTGGGATAACGTCTCTACAGTTCGAAGAAAAAAAAAGGCACAAGGGATCGAGAATGGGTTAATGGGACTGTCATGTGACAAGCTCCAAGCGGACATGTAAACTAATTATTTCTTGTATCCCAGCACTCTCATGCTTGCTTGATTAGTCACATATTCTTAAAATAATTTCGTAAAAGCCAGAAAGTTAAATGCTGATTCTCTAAGCAATCACTCTCCACTCAGAAAAGTGGCGTAACACGATCTTCCAAGCTGATTTGATCTTCTGTCATGCTTAAACAAAGTTTAGTTAATATCAAACATCACCCAAAATAAACAAATAAGTTACATATATAGAAAGTAAAGTTGGCGACCGTAGTTGAGGGTGACCCCAAGTCTCTCTTTTCGATAGCTACGACACCAAGGTGAAGGGGAGGGCGCTACTCTTTTCACTGGATTGCTCCACTTTATCCTTGATCCGTACCTTATAATGCTGAGTGTTAAGCAAGGAGCCATCAAGTACTATTTTTGAGTCTTTGGTATGACTCGACCTGGGATTGAACCCAGGTCTTCCGGGCCATATTTTCAGTTTAATTTATGTAAGCTGACATCTGCAACAATGAAGAACATAGCGTAACACTGACTGAAAATCAAAGATTTAGATAGTATGTAATTTAACATCAGTCATAAATGTCTCTTCAACAAAGATTCACTAAATATCTTAAATAGAATGTAATTATTAATTTTTTCAACTAGCATTTTTCATTTTAATTAAAGTTACTTTTTTTTGTTTAAACTGATAAACTACAACCACCAGTAAGCAATCCAGATTTGAAATAAAGATTAAGAATCTGTCAGTATTCGAACTCGTATTCCTCTTTATTGAAAAAAACCTCTCTTGATTTGACAGCAGGATTACGAAATGAGCTACAAAGAATTATGGTGTGACGGCTGCAATAAAAATCAATTAATATTAAAAATAAAGAAATACTTGCCAACTAATTGACAAAGCTTTATCTCTCTTTCTCTCTCTCTCTCTCTCTCTCTCTCTCTCTCTCTCTCTCTCTATACACACACACACGGATATTAACTGTGCATTAGTAAATAAAGATGGTAACAAAAAAGGTGATTGGAAAGAATAAAGAATTATTATGTAGTTAGATTTGAATGTCTACAGCAACAGTCAAATTAACAAAGCAGCTGCCATGTTCAATCCAGAGTACTATCACTAATCTCCAGAACGGGTGGGAAACAGAGTTCGTTTGATAGAGCCATTGGCTATTAGGACCAGTCACAAAATAGGACCAATTTTGTAAGAACTCATTAAACATACAACATATATTATCATTACTAATTAATTTTGCCTACGACCAATGAAGAGTTTAAATTTAATGCTACCAAATAACATTTTTTAAAAATCTGATAGAATTAACAAATTATATTTATTTTTAAAAACAACAATAAAATATTTTAAACTTATAACTAAGTTAAATAACCGAACGCCTAAAGGTAGTTTGTTTGACTAAGTTATCTCCCTTGTTTCAAACGAATTTCTCTTTTCATTAAAAAACGTATAGTTAATCGAACCATCAGGTTATTGGGTCAAAAAATTTATAGTCTCAATAAGGCCCAATTAACCAGAATTTACTGTAGTTATTTCAGTTACAATATTGAACAGGTCCTGGAGGCAACACCCCACAAAGCAGCAGCTGTACGGCCACCTACCATCAAAACTATCCAAATTAGACCAACCAGACATGCAGGACACTGCTGGAGAAGTAGAGACGAGCTCATAAGTGATGTACTCCTATGTGTGACAATATTCGTCTGTGGCGGTACGTGAGGGGTTAACCAAAAAGTTGAGCAGCCAAATATAATTGCCAAGAAGTGTGGAGTTGAAATTCTGGGAAAAAGAATCGAAAATGCTGTGACCGAATTTTTGTTGACAATAGCCAAAATTGAAACAAAGAAGTTGACAGGTACGGAAGATTAAGTTGTTTACAGAACTCAGGCAGAAATCGAGAAAGAAAAATATTGTGATTAAAAAGGTGAAAAGAGTAACGATACTAAGATAATTTTCGAGCCTGGAAAAAGTTAATTTTTAAAGGATTTGACAGCAGAGAGATTCAGATACGGTGTGACTTGCACTCCAGTTAAAAGGTGGGACTCAGAGCAAACAAAGAAGTCTTTGTCAAGATAAAGAAGGCCACCTGGCATTTGGGGAAATACCTCAGCTAAGGGTTGAGAAAATTATCCAGAATTACTTATCAGTGTTGAAAGGGGATTATTAATTAGCCTGAGGATAGGCCAGTCTTTTCGCCTACGTGGAATTGAAACCAGTTCCATCAAGGGTGACAGTCCAGCATATTTGGGCAAAAAGGGGTTGGACCCTTTCTGACGTCATGAGCCGTAAAATGATAGAAACTATGTTGGTAGGAGGAAAGCTATCCTCCTGTAGTCCTCACTATGAGGGTAGTGAGAGGAACAACTCTGTGGAAGTAGTGAAAAGAGGGTTGGACCCTTTCTGATGACGAAAATTAAAACAAAGACATGAAGGATGTCTAATGAGTTGAAAATGACGTTAGGGAGATCACCCCTGCCTCAGTCAGAAACTACCCCAGAATATTGGCAATTATTATATAAACAGGCTGATTTCCGAACTCAGCAGTTGGTGGCAGGAGAGCGAAGCAGTTGGTACCAGACGAAGTAGACGTAGCCGACGAAGACCAGGCAGGGACCGACAGATTGGAATTGTGCTTTGCGCTACCAGCTCATATATCACCAGTCCGCCGCTGGAATACACTGACGTTAAGAAAACTTAGACCTTTGTAAGTTGGTGGCAGAGAGAGAGGTGAAGCAGTCGGTCCCAGACGAAGTAAAGCCGACGAAGACCAGGCAGGGACCCACAGATTGGAATTGTGCTTCGCGCTGCCAACTCAGATATCGCCAGTCCGCCGCTTGAATACACTGTCGTTAAGAAAACTTAGACCTTTGTAAGTTGGTGGCAGAGAGCGAAGCAGTTCGGTTCCAGACGAAGTAGACGAAGACCAGACAGGGACCAACAGATTGGAATTGTGCTTTGCGCTGCCGACTCAGATATCGCCAGTCCGCCGCTGAGATAAACTGCTGTTAAGAAAACCTAACCCTCATCAGACCGCCGCCTTAGACCATTATACGTCACACCCGCAGATTTTTGTTGCCATCTGTAACTTTGAAGTTTTATAAACCCTTTTCTTATCTACTGCAGAAATCGGAGTTATTATTATTTTTCTTTGTTCTGCAATATATGTACCCCTTTGGAGTCCAGTCTTCAGCTGCCAGTAACCCCTCTTCCTTTCAGACAGGGCCATCGGCCTTACTTTTAAAGAATCACAACATGGGGCAGGGCTGTGCATGGTCACTTTCCCTGGAAAGAACTTTTGATCTGTTTTTTCCCACGCTGTAGCAGAGAGATTGGAGGGAGGCGGACAAGGTTGTGGCAAAGAGTTACCATAATAGGTATAATCAGCGCTGTGATCGAGGACGGGGCGAAGAGGGTGGTATATTTGGTGCCGTGACCGACGATTCGACCCTGAAGAGCCATATCAAGGAAACGGAAGGAGAGAGGAAAAGAGGAAAAGAAAAGACAATCAAACCAGGACCCGAGCCGCAAGCCGCAAAAGGAACTTGAACGTAGAGGCGACCCAGAACAGAAACCAGGGACGAGACAGTCAGCAGTTCAGGTAGGACACTTTTTCGGTTTTCCCCATTTGTATTATTGGTTCTGGGAGAGTGCTCGCTGTGTTGGGTGTTTGTAGAAAAAAAAAAAAACAAAACAAAACATCATGAGTAGAGAAGGGTCAGTAGGTTCGGACGCCACGGGTGTGATGGAAGAGACTCATATAGAGGGGGTCAGTAAGCAATTTGTGTCCCTACACTTAAATATAAGGATAAAACCCTTTGGGGGGGATCCCCTTGAACTAAATGAGTGGATGAAGGCCATTGATAAAAAGAAGCTGATATATGGACTAACGGATAAGGAGATCATCCTGTTGGCCTTTGAGACAGCGATAAGAGCCCCCTCGGACTTTATACAGAAAAAAATGATGGAAGGTCCGGGACTGACATGGGCTCAATTAAGGGAAGAATTACAGGCGGAATATGCGGGAGAACCATCAGCGCTAGAGGCCATGAGGAGCCTAGCTGAGGTAAGACAGCGTGAAAATGAGACCCTCGTAGAGCTAGGAGAGAGAATTAGGGGGTTGTCATTGCTAGCCTATCCCCAGGAGGACATCAGATCAACGCCAGTCTTGCAGAAAACTTAGACCTTTGTAAGTTGGTGGCAGAGAGTGAAGCAGTTCGGTTCCAGACGAAGTAGACGAAGACCAGACAGGGACCAACAGATTGGAATTGTGCTTTGCGCTGCCGACTCAGATATCGCCAGTCCGCCGCTGAGATAAACTGCTGTTAAGAAAACCTAACCCTCGTCAGACCGCCGCCTTAGACCATTATACGTCACACCCGCAGATTTTTGTCGCCTCTGTAACTTTGAAGTTTTATAAACCCTTTTCTTATCTACTGCAGAAATCGGAGTTATTATTATTTTTCTTTGTTCTGCAATATATGTACCCCTTTGGAGTCCAGTCTTCAGCTGCCAGTAACCCCTCTTCCTTTCAGACAGGGCCATCGGCCTTACTTTTAAAGAATCACAACGTGGGGCAGGGCTGTGCATGGTCACTTTCCCTGGAATGAACTTTTGATCTGTTTTTTCCCACGCTGTAGCAGAGAGATTGGAGGGAGGCGGACAAGGTTGTGGCAAAGAGTTACCATAATAGGTATAATCAGCGCTGTGATCGAGGACGGGGCGAAGAGGGTGGTATATATGGACTCCTTCACATGGCCGAGCAAAAGCCGGGTGACCAGCTCGAACCTACATACAGCAGCTCTGTGAGGTACTGGGTGCAGCCCTGAGGACCTGCCGGATGCGATGAACGATTGGGAGAGGTGGCGAGAGAGGGTCAGGGATATCCGTACTGATGGCATGACAAGATGATGACGATGATTTCAGTTAACAAGCAGATCTGGCAAATGTAAAATGATATTTGAACATCGGTGTTTACAATTTAGGTTTGGTTTAGTTTTATGGCATATCAACCATTGTAGGTTATTTAATGCCAAACCCATTTTTATACAAATAATGTTCTATTTCAAACAATTCAGTTTAGCATAAGTACATAGTTTAATTGTCAAAAACATTTCTATTTCAAGCCATTCAGCTTGTTCAAACAGTTTTACTTCAACTAATTCAGTTTAGTACAAGTACAGATTTTGTTTACACAGTTAAATGTCAAAACAGTTCTATATCAAACAATTCAATTTAGTGTAAGTACAATTTTAATGTCAAAAACAATTCTATTTCGAACAATTCAGTTTAGCATAAGCACACAATTGCTAGGTACTCTGCATTCCCCTAAGCTCCTGCATTACTGAAGCCTCACCATCAGATTGTTTAGTGTCATATCAAGAACACTCGTTGAGGGAGCCTTACCCCTCTGCAGAGATGCAGTTAGTGTATTCTGCAGCCCCAGCCAACTGGGTTAGCTTACGATTTAGAAGATAGTTTTTTTTTTATATGATGGAATTGGAAAAGAAGTGCAAATAATATTTTTGCATAAAATAATTCATAAAAATATGTAATATATTTTTTCTTACAAAATACAAGGTACCATTATTTTATGCAGCAATTAGTAATCTTCGTTTCTTTTCATCTTTCAATGTTGGTATGATTTTCTAAGCTTTTAAAATAGGCAAAAATTGGATCATAATTATCAGAGTAAGCTTGAATGAAGGCTCCATACTTTTAAGTTGCAAATTGGATTTAAAATTGCAAGTATTCAAGTTAGAATGCTATTGTTTGAAAAGAAAACATTTTTTAAATTATATTTACACAAGTAAAAATATGCGCTCTCCAGACACAAGTATGTTTTAATGTAATAAAATACATTGAATTAAATGTGGTCCTATGCTAGTCACGTGGTGTGACTGCCGGTCACAGTACTTGTGGCTATTTTGTTCGTGACTACCACATTAGCTTTCAATTGTTTGCTTTGTCAAATCCTTCTGTGCTCATGCTGTGTTTGAAAGATCCACAGAGGGGAGTTGACACAAATCAGCCGGATCTTCTTCTAATGGTCAGGTAATATGAGTGGCTAGATTGTCTAGCAACACAAAGAATAGAGAAAACCCGTTGTTTAACAAAAAAAAAATCGTTTTTATTGAAACACGTATGTGAGACAATAAACAACAAACAAACGATGTTTGCTTTCCTGGCAGAAAGAATATCGAGAGAGGAAGAGTGACGATGAGGTGCGGTTAGAATGACACTAATGTCTCTAAAGTCAGGGACTTTGAATTTTTGTAATGTCTGAAGGTTGTTTGGAATGCCTCGGGTCTAGAATAGAAGAGATGCTTCTTTGGCAGTCTTGACTTTCTTCTTGGTCCCTTTTCTCATCCTCTGTGAGGATTTGTTTCCCATTTTTTATAGATCAATATCTAGACTAAAAATGGTTTCAGATTGGTTGTCCAATTAGAAGTCATATTCCGATTGGTCAGCCTATCCTAGTTAAGGATTATATCTTACAGGTATAGGGAAAAAACCCTTTTTAGATGCTTTGACCAATGGGAACAGGTTTAGAGCAATGGGGTTGAACAAAAAAATTGAGTGGATGAGCCATGCCAGCTCACCTTTATTTAGGGTGGAGCAAAATTAAATCTCACTTTTGACATTGACATTCAAGATAAGGACTAGAAAAATATGTTTTATGAAATGACCCGTTTCATCAATGTGATTGATGAAGTTATTTGAGAACCAAAAAATGAAATAAATTTGCAAACCTTTAAAATAAAAAACAATTGTCTCTCACTTAACTGATCTTGAAAATCAGAAACAATTGTCTCGCACTTAACTGACCTTTAGAAACGATCCACCAGCTTTTTAGGTTAATATTAGCCTTGAACAAAAAGATACTTATTTTAAGGATCTTTTTTGTTTTTGATATATAAAAAAAAAAAGTAAAGTTAGCGACCATAGTCGAGGGTGACCCGAAGGCTCCCTTTTCGATAGCTACTACACCAAGGTGTAGGGGAGGGCGCTACTCCATTCCCAGGATTGCTCCACTTTACCCTTGAACCGTACCTTATAATGCTGAGTGTTAAGCAAGGTGGTATCAAGTACCATTTTTAAAGTCTTTGGTATGACTCGACCTGGGATTGAACCCATGTCTCCCGGGCCATTGGCGAACACTCTAACCGCTGGGCCAATGTCCCGGTTGATATATATATATATATATATATATATATACACACACACACACATATATATATATATACATATATATATTAATCTTCATATATTTCATAAATTCTAATTTTTACATATTAATTAAGTACTTAACCGCACGTCGTGTCACATCCCTCCCCCACCAACCAAACGTTTACCTGCTGGATAAACGTAGGTAAGCCAGTAAAATAAAAAATATATATACATGAAGTTGGTTACATAATAGAGTAGATGAATGATTTTTGTCCATATTCATAATGTTCATCCTTTAAAAGAATTTTTTTTAATAGCACAAGAGAAAGTGTGTTTATGAGAAGAGTTCTTTACAATAACAGAAAGTCTGTGCTCTGCTTCTCTCGCTTTTTTTTTTTAAATGTTCAACTAGAACTATTCATAACTTTTTTATTTCTAATTCTTTAAAGGGAAAGTATTTCCACTGACGGCAACTGG
Organism: Sepioteuthis lessoniana; assembly: GCA_963585895.1. NCBI lineage: Eukaryota > Metazoa > Mollusca > Cephalopoda > Myopsida > Loliginidae > Sepioteuthis > Sepioteuthis lessoniana. Next base: position 108,592,621 of record OY757911.1, read on the forward strand.
AGTAGCTCTTTTGTGTTAGCCGTTGACTGTTGTCCTGGTTCCTTGCAAATAGGTCGCATTTCTCTTTGTTGCTCTGGTGTAACTTCTGGTTGGTCAGTGACACTTATTCCTGAGCTTTCTCTATTCCTGTGCAAATGTGCTGGTTCATTTCTATTTAGTTTTTTCAACTAAGATCATACTATTGTGATTAATATTAAGGAAAGCAATCCAATCATTAAACTAATGGCTATTATTAAAATTGTCCATGTGGAGGGGCCCACTTGCTTATTCCCTATTGGGACATCTTTTTCTCCACTAGTGTCAAGTTTTTACATTCTGCAGTGGGACTTTTTAAAGGTTTTGTCATTAAAACAAAGCATTTTGGAGCAACTGGAGGACTTCGTGGTGATTTTGGATATAAATTTTTGGAGCTTTCAGATTTTGACCCAAATTTAAGAAACTCAAAACTCTTTATAGGTGATTTTGAATCTGAACTCTTCAAATTTGGGCTTCCTAATGGACTTTGTACAGGTTTTGGTGGTAAACTTGGAGATCTAGGACTTAAATTTGGTGACTGCAAAGAGCTTCTAGGTGACTTAGGATCTTTAAAAGCTTCTCAAGGGTTTTGTAGCTAAATTATCAAGCTCTAAACTTGCAATTATCTTTTTAGGAGACTTTGGCCTGTCCTCATTTTCATTACTTGGTGCTTGGAATTGTGAGTTTCTTTGTTCTTTTTGGTTCTCTTTTGTTGTTTGCTGCCTTGGAGGTTTCTGAAGGTTCCTCATTAAGAAGACTTTGCTCCTGTTTAGAACTTTTAAGTATTTTTTTGTATAGATTCTTGTGAATCTGAGCTTTCGATAACACTGTCTTTATCTTTGGTTAGACTTTTTGGAGATTTTAATTCTTTATTTTGTCTTTGTCTAATTGGGTTTTGTAATGGTTTTGAGATCTTTGAATCTCCAGCTTCCTGTACAGGACTTTTCAAAGGCCTCAACCTTAAATCTAAAACTTTTGGGCTTTTCAAGGGTTTATCCTCTTCAGAATCAGGGGTTGAAAGTATTGATTTTATTTCTAAATCTGAAGTTTTTGTAGGGTTTTGAGGTTTCAGGTGTTGACACTACCTCTAGAGTTTGAATGGGACTTTTTGTAGGTCTTAAACCCAAATCTAAACATCTTTCAGGGCTCTTTAATGGTCTTGCAGTATTTTCTTCACTATCTAGATTCTGCACAAATCTAAATTCTAAGTCTGACCTTACAAGACTTTTCCCTGATTTCAAACCCTTATTTTCAAGATCCGGACTGACTAAGCTTTTGGGGGGAATCCAAGTCAACATCTAAACTTTTCTCACAACATCCATAAAGCTTTTGACTCTTCTCTTCTAAATCTATGGTCTTGGATTCCAACTTTGGTTCTATGTGCAAAGTTTCCATATCATTTTTCATATCAACTGACGTTAGATCCAAATCTTTTATTTCAGGATCTTTTGTGCTGACCTTTGTACTTTTGTTAATGGTTTCTGTATCATCTTTTGAACCTCTTGGTACCAAATTTGGCTTTTTAGCAGGACTTAAACTGAAATCTGAAGGTCTTTGTCCTTTAGTCTCAATGTCTAAACTTTTGCTTCGAATTTTACCAAACTCAAGTAACTCAAGGTTGGTTAAGTGCTTAGGCCTCTCAGCACTTTCAAGATCCATGGCTACATTTATTCTCTGCTGGGTTTCTGGAGTGGAACAAATCATCACTAGTGTAGACTTAGGTCTAGGCTTTGGAGGCAATGCCTCAACAGAAATCTCAGGGTTTTTTTTCACAGCAGACTCAACTAATATTACTTCTTCGTTCCAATATCACTTCCTCTGTTGGAATCACCTGGTATAGGGTTTCCTTCGGTTGTTCAGTGGGGTCTAATCTAGCAGTGCAAGAGACAGCAGTACGTGGAGGTAATTGGATATTATCCACTGAGTAGATATTGATCTCACCACTGGCTTTGCAACCCAGTGGGATTTCTATCCCTTTTATTTTTAGTTGATTTGGACTAAAATTTATCTGGGCTCGATTATTTTTTAGTCAATCTTAGCCCAGTATCATGGTTCGATCCAGGTCAGGCGCAATGTAGAGCTTTGACCAAGTTTTAATACCTCCTACCTTAACTGCTTAACTCCATCTTTTGTCCGTTAGCCTGTGTCACAGTTAAATCTGAATCCCTCACCCATATAGAGTCAGTCATTAGGTCCTTTAAAACTGATGATTTCCAAAGTGAGACTTCCAATCCAGAATCTAGGAGTACTTCTATCTCCCTGCCCATAATCTTGACCTTACATACTATGTCCGAACCTTGGGTAAGAAATTCATACTTTTCTGCTCCTTTTCTCTTAGTACTTTTAACTATATCCTGATTTTGCGATTTTGGACAGTTCTGACACTTGTGTCTTTCTTTCTTTGAAGATTTGACCTGATTACATTTTTTTTGTATCTATTTTAGTTTTTGTTGGTGCCTTGGTTTTTTGTTTTGCTGAGGCCCGATAATTCGTACCTTTCTCAGTTGAACTTGGGCAACATTTTTCATCACAATTCCAGTGCTCTCACTGACTGGATCTGGGTGGAGCATTCCCTTCCTTATCTCTTATAGCTTGTGTAGGTTTTTTACAACTATAACAACTACGGCTCTCCCCAGACCATTTTTCCCTGTAATCTTCTGACTTGGGTGCCCTTAGTAATATATGGGAGCCTACCCATTCCTGTCGCCAACCTGCCCTGCTTGGATATCTATTAGTATGTTTTTCTTTTATTTCTTGACAGCCTTGAAGCCGTTCATAGAGCTTTTCACTTTCCCTTGCTAATAACAAGGCCTCACAACATCCTCTTGAATAAAGGAGTTACTAACTCCATCAATAAAAAATCCAGCTTGCTGTACTTGCACAGGTGAACCTTCCCTTATCTCCAAGCCCTGATACACTAACTTTGCAAGATTCGACATTCTGCTGGTTAATTTGGTGAGAGATTCGTCTTTTTTTTGTGTTACTTTCATCAAAGCCCAAGTAGTGTCAGTAGAGTTTACAAACTCTCCATACTGTGCCGTTAGTTCCTCGAATAAGTCTTTATTTGGAATGTCTGGGTGATCGTCAAGATAGTATTGTATCGGAATCGATCAGAAACTATCTGAAAAATCATAGATTAGGTTTATTAACACTGAATCTGTTAGCTGTTAAAAAAAAAAAAAAAATGGGATACTAGTTTATCTAACAATATATCCAACTAATGACCCAACAATTTGCACAACAAAGAGAAGTGAGGAAAAACAGTCACTTGCCCTGAATCTGTAAATTTTCTCTGGGTGACAGTTTTTCTAGGCATGGCTGCATTGTGGAAATTTTTCTTGGTCAGGTCTTGGGTGTGGTATGGCTGTATTATTGGGAATTTGTCTGGGTCGAGTCTTGTTTGTGGTGTGGTTGGGTCGCGAAGTTTACTTAGGGTTGATCCTGGTTTAAACGGCACCAGATGTGGTCCTATGCTAGTCACACCACATTGGGCTCCATGATGAGCATAGGACCACATAAAGACTAATGAAACTAAACGAAAATATATATAAAAAATTACGTTTTATTCTATTCTACTTGACTTCTATATAAAATTATACACAGGATTGTTTTTAAGGTTTGAGAATAATACAATATAAGAAATCAGTATTTCTTTTTGATATATGATACACATTGCAGGATTATAAACATTCATAACATGAGCTGCTCCAGGTGGGCATGAAGTTGAAGGCACTACTTAAATAGCAAGACTAAGTTTATCACATGACACTCCTAAAGTGAAATGCCAAAGGGATCAAGCATTTTTTGTGATAGCCATGCATGAATCTCAATTTGTGTGTGCTCCACCACTTTAAAATGACCTTGTCAAATCTATCCAGGTGGGAGATCAGATAAATCCTTTAATAACATGGGTTGTTTTGAGATAAATCTAACTCAGCTAGATTTTGATAGAGACATTGTTAATAAGATGCTAATTAAGATTGAATAAGGATTATTCAATAATAATCATTGAGAATATTGTGATGTCTGTGATGATGTAATTTTAGTTAAAGAGAGATATACACATAATCTCCATTATAAGATATGAGTAAAGTTTGAAATGAAATCTGATGGAATGAAAAAGAAAAAAGCAGTTTGGAAAATAAAATTGACAAGTTCCACTTGAGGTTGAACATCATCTAAATGCAAAAATTGCATCCAGACAATAGACTTCTAGCAAAACATGTCAAATCTGATTTCCCAAACTGCCTTTTCTTTCTCATTCCTATTTTTGCAGTGAAACTACAACACACAAACAAATCAAGGCATAAGAATACAGAAAAGGAAACTGTCCTTGTACAGAACTAATCTAAACCTAATAAATATTAATAATGATAGAGCAGTTGTTATTTTTCATGTCAATGCAATAGTTGTAGTCAATTTAAAACAATCATTAATATGAAGAGGGTTGGTTTATATTCAATTCACATTGAAAATATCAGTTCTCATCTGATCAAAGTTAAACATTAAATGTAGTCAGTTTTTAGATGAGACAGTATAAGATACTTGTGTCCTTGTGCCAGACTAAAAAAAAAGCTTATTAAATAAAGAGGACAGTATAAATTGTCAGTAAGGAACACAGCTTTAAGACGGGACAACCACCTGGAGCATATTATAGAAAAACCAATAGACCCCCACCAAAAAAAAAAAAAAAAATTGCCCAAAGGAAAAATTTTCATAACATTGTTTAATTATTTTGATTTAAAAGAAAAAAAAAGCCATCAGAATCATAAATGGAAATAACAATGATAATTTATTATTATCAGTTAGATATAATTTCTTTGTTTAATGGCATATCAACCATTGTGGATTATTTAATGCCAAAGCTAAGTAGTGATACCATTTAACTCATAGCTGGGGAAATAAGAGAAATTATCATCAATATACTGGTCAGCTTTTGTGGATCAATTGATAAAACATTGTTATAGTTAGCACCCAATAATAAGGGTTATAAGTTCAAAATCTTGCTGGATGCTTATACTTTATCTCCATTCTATGCTACATACTTGATTGTTATAGGATAAACTAGCTGAAATACTATCTAGGCTGGGTAAGATTACACTTTGAAGTTAATAGTAATTTTTATTTTAAGCAATAAATATATGTAACAGAAAAAGACTTATCAATTATATTTTATATGATCTTAAAATTGTTCTATGAAAAATTAGTTTTATAGAGAAAATCTTTTTTTTATTTGAGTGACATGTAAGTGATTCATTTTTGTTTTTTGTCAGGATTGTTAGTCCAAGCTTAGCAATAAAGCTATATAATTATTTTACATCTCCAGTTTGAAGAACTACTAATAAACCTAATTAGTAATGTTGAATTTAATGTGAATAATTATTTTTGTGAAGACAATTTTTTTTTTTAATTTTAAAGTTTGGAAATTTAATTTTCGTATACATCTTGCAGCAAAATAGTTTCCCCACTGATTACTGTTAGAAACTTCTCCCTTGATAATAACCTTCTCCCCCAAGAAGAAGAAAGAAAAAAAATCTTGAAAATTTTTTTCCTAGGTTTAATCAGTAATGCATAAATTTGATGGCCCTACATGAAATTGTTTGGCTATCTTTTAGAGGCAAAAAAAAAAAACTCTTCCCATTCATTAATATAACAACTTGTCAGCTGTAATAAGTGACAGGATAAAATGAAGAAATATTAGTGGAAAAAATAATAACAATACTTAAAACAAATTTGAAATTAATTGATTTTTCTTACTGAAGAACAGGATTTGTTTTTTTTAAACAGGGTGATACTGAAAAGTTTTTGGCCTAATGAAGAAGGAAATAAACTTTTTTTTTATTTGAAAGGTCAAAAAAGTTTGAGAAATGATGTACCAAGTGTATTAGATTGTGGGATATGTAGAATAGCATGTATGTCTTTAGCCCATTCCCTTTTTGGTTGGGCTGAGAACTTTTCAGCATTAAGATCTACTCAGCTAAGCTTATATATTATAGTGTAAGACCAAAGAGAGAAAATGATGGTAAGAAATTATAAAGATCCCACATTATGAACAGAGGTTAGCAAATTAGTCTTACAAAACCATTACTGCTGTTATGCTAACTATGGCAAGTTTGTGCCTCACTGATTGATTTGTATTTGTAACCTTATGAGTGACTAAGTTAAGTAAATATAAGATTTTATTAATAGTGGCCACTGGATAGAATTTTTTAGGGTTTTTCTTTTTAACACAAGATTCATTTTTAATAATTTAGTTTGTCATTTGACTGTTTTTTTGGGAGATCCCTCATTTTCTGAATAATATTTGCAAGTGTTGCACATTCTGCACACATATAAATGCCATGAAGACACTTAAGTATTACAAATCAATTTTTGACAATTTGAAGTAAATGGTTTGCAGAGATTCAAAATAACTCTTTCCTTCTCTTGATTGAATTTTAGCTTTGTGAAAAGAGCTGAAAAATATGTACACCTTGAAACAGAGCCTCAGTTTTTTTTTTTTAAGATTTCACACTTTTTCTGAGTATATTTTAAATACTCCCATAACAATTTGTTTCAGTTCATGAATATCCAAGCAAGTATTTTAAAAGAAAAGTTAGCTATTTGTTCCATTTGAATATGAGTTACAATAGTTGCATCTCATTGATCTATTCTCATTATAGATGAAAAGGTTGTTATTTAGTTTAAATTGCATACCATTTCACTTTTAATAGAATTTCAATCAAGATTAACTATTTTGGAAAAAAAAGTCTTATGGCAAATAAAACATCACTAAACATAACATCATATTCAATCATGGGAACACAGCAACTTACTACATAAAAACAAGAAAATAAATCTGAGTAGGGTGAAAAGGTCTTACATACTTTAATATATAAACCATTTTACAATCAAGCAATGAAAGATGAGTATACAAAATTATGACACATGGCAGATGAGAGACTGGAATTTCAGGGGAAGGGAGAAAAGGAAAAGAAAAAGTTTAAAAATCAAATAAACTAAGGCTTTAAAAATATCCCCCAAACCAAAATTGCATGAATTTTGAAGTAATGAAAGAGAGAAAAAAAAAAGGAAAAAAGGTTGCTGCGGGGAGAGAGAGAGAGAGGGGACTTAATTTGAGAGAGAGAGAGAGAGAGAGAAATTACCTAATTGCTGGGGGGGGGGAGATAAAGAGAAAAAAAATCTTATTAGAGAGAGAGAGGGGGGGACGAGAAAGTAAAAAAAAAAAAATAGAGAAAAATAAATATAGTAAAAAAAAAAAAAAGAAAAAAAAGAAAAGAAAAAAGAAAAGAAAAAAAAAAACAAAACAATAACAACTGCTATCAGCTGCCAGTCTCACACCAGTTTCTTTGCTTCAAAGAAACTCTTTAAATGCTTCATCTGCCAAAATCCTGTGATGAGGAGGATGATTGTTTGGGCTACTGACCACCACAGTACACGTTGGTTGGTGCTCTCACTAGTAAGACGAAATCTTTCTTCTCGGTACTGAAATACAAAAGGATAAGAGAAATATTAACAAAAATTTAAGTCCTGTCCATCTAGATCATCATATCTCTATTTTGATAGAATAAAAATTATCTTGAAAAATGATGATATTAGAAATAATTTTTTCTATTAATCTACAGAGAATAATAAAAGTGCTATTCTTAAGCAAATATTTAGTAAACAAGTTTTGTTTCCTTATAAAGAGTTTTCTAGAATCTGTAATTGATTTAAGTTTCATAAACAAGTGGCTGGTGAGAGTTTTTAGTGACTCAATGTTTGGCAAGCAACAACAACTGATTGCTGGATCAAAGTGCTTAGATTTTTAGGTCCTAATTGTTTAAATTTTTTCCCAATAATTATGGCATTTCACAACCAATCTATTTCCTGAAAAGCTGTTTTCTTTTTGAATAATAAGTTTTGCCATTCATTTTCTTTTAACCACAGTGTAATTAGTGTTGATCCAGTAGAAACCACAAAATTCAAAAGTCTTTAAGGGAAATTGATTTTTTGTGTAATGGAATATCAACTTTTGTGGGTTATTTAATACCGAAGAATAGTAGTGATACTTTCATACTGTTCCCAAGTGTATTACTCTGAAAGTGAACATACTAGCACAACTGAAACTCAAACTTGCTTACTTTGAGGCCACAGTTCAGCACTTTAGCCATTATTCCATTGGGACTCCTTTCCAAGGGAAATTGGGGAAAAAGTATTGTTTTCAAAGAATCAACAGACAATGTGTGATAGTCATTAAATCAAATAAGCACACTCATACCTCTGCAAATCATTTATCTAATTTTTTTATATAAGTTAAAGAAACAAATTTTCATGGTTTACACTACCAAGAGAGGAGAAAAAAGAGATAACGATTTCCACTCTTGATACAAATTGCACATTTCAAGATTGTAGAATGAAGTAACTGAAGCAATAATAAAAGTAACAAGTCTTTGGGGGATGAGGGTGTATGAGTGGAAGGTTTGAAAATCATTGTTTAAGGGGGGAAAAAAGTTGATATTTACAACATAGTTATCAATATAAAGCATAAAAGTCAGAAATATAAAGAAATTAAATGATTATATAGGATTTGATGATCTTTGTTGTATAAAAGAAATGATGAGAACATACTCTTTGATAATTCTGTTCCTTGGTGATTTGTTCGACTTGATCAAGCAACTGTCTGATGCGCAACTGGAGTTCGCTCAGTTTATCCTTTGTCTGAACTTGTTGATAATCAACTGCATGTTCTCCAACTTGAATATCAAGATGTACTCTCTGGAATCAAATTCAAATTACTTGAAAGAAAGAAATTTCCAAACACAAATCTTTCTCTAATAACTTTGCAGAAACAAGAGAATAATAAAATCAATGTGCAAAAAAGTTTTTATTGTGGAGGAAAAAAAAAAAGAAAAGATGAATATCTATAAATTTTTCATCTATATTTTTTGGTAATGATCCAAAAAATTGCATAAATGAGGTCATGGAATGATTTAGTGTTGGGTTTGTTGAAATATGAAGGAGTTTTGCTTAATAGCATATCAACCTCTGTGGGTCATGTAATGCTAAAAAACAGAATGGGTTTGTCTTCTATGTGGGTTTTAGGGATCAGGGTATGGGGTTTTAACATAGTATTTAATTATATTTGTCAGATTTTAGTGGGAAGGTTGATAGGGTCAGAATTTGATGAAAAGGTTTTTTATTTAAAAAGAAAACTCAAGATGTTCTCTGGCTTGGAGTTTTTGAAAAGGTTCTTTTGTTGCTTATCTGGAAGTATTTTGGCGAGTTTATCAGAGTTTATGAGAAGGTGTTTGACTGTGAGGGGTACTTAACACATTGGGATATTTTCCTTTTTTAGGTGGAGTGAGAAGGTGGGGCCAAAGCAAAATCTGAAAGTATTACCACTTTTACTATTTCTCCACTAACCAAATGGTTTCTTGTATATGGTGGAGCTTGTTGTATATTTGATTACCTCATGATTTTTGTCATTGTCATATATGAATTTCTTAATGGTTGGTTTTAGATCAGTGTATGAGATTTTTGTATTGTATATATCTATCAAAAGTGCTTTTTTTTGCAGCTTTGTCTGCCTTTTCATTTCCATGTGTATTAATGTAGCAGGGTATCCAGATGTGAATGATGCTATTATTTTTGGAGAGTTCATTTTGATTAGGAGTTTTGTGATGAGAGGAGTTGATGTATCTTTGTTCTGTAGCACTAAGAGGACTGATTTGGAGTCTAAGAAGATGATAAATTTGGAGGATTTCTGGTTAGCTATAATGTTCATGGCTAGGTCAATAGCTATGACTTTCGCACTATAGATTAATGATTTATCTTTGAGATATTTTAGTGATTTTTGGTTTTGGAAGCTAGCAGCACAACTAACTTTCATTCCCTGTTTAGGCTCACCTGTACAGATGTGGTAATCATCTGGGAAGTTATTTTGGAGTTTAAAGTATTTCTCTTGAAAAGAGAGGGAAGGCAGATAATGTGGTTAGTTCTAGTTTTACTATTAGTTGATTTATAATCCATGGTGCTGTTTTTAGGAGAAAATTATGCATAATTTTAGGGTTAATTATGATTTCAATGAGGAGGTTTGGGAATATAAATAAGTTTAACATAATTGAGACATTCCATTTCCCATTTAATTTTACTAAAATATATTGCATTGTTTCACAGACTGATCATGACTCCCCACCAACAAAAAATTAAGTAAAATCAATAGCTAAAAATGAATATAGTCTCTCTAAATATCTTTTTCCTAATACCTTAAGAAAGATTTTGCAATGTAGTTATTTCTTTATAAAAATGCTTTCTCATGTGGATAGAATAACCAATTCATTATAATTGAGTATAACTAATTTAAAAAGAAAGAGAAAAAAAAAGTATATTTAAATAATTGTAAACTTAGCAATTGGCTTTAACAATTCACATTCAGTGCATAAAAGTAAAAAAATTATTTTGTGATATTAGTTTCACTGATTAACAGAACTAAATTAATATACAGTGCAGAACTTAGTTATATTAGTCCTTTACTTGAGTTGATAAAGGTAGTCAATTGTACTTCGGAGATTTTACTTACAAAAGTAAATACATAAGTTGCAAATAGAGATTATACCAAGTTGACTCCAAGTAGAATAAGTCACAAGGTTCTGACTAAATATTTACTTTGGTAATCAAATGCTTGTTTGAGTGGTAGCCACAAGAAAATTCTATCATCTTGATTGATGATGTAATTATCAATAGGTCAATCATAGCAAGAGTGATCTATCAACAGATGATGTATAATTATACAAGGAGGTCTTTGACACTTTGATAGGAAAGCAGATTTATACCAAGTTTTTGTTGCTGTCAGGTGAGTAGCACTTAATCGTCATAACTAATATTACTGGCATATTTGGCACCTCAAGTGGTGTAATGGTTAGCAAACTAGGCTAGTAAAATATTACTTTTGAGTTTAATTCTCAGTGTTCCTCATACTTTTGGTCTTGTGCTATAACTAAGCTGAGTAAATAACACACCTTATAATCAGAATGTACAATAATTCAAAATAAAGTACAGATAGCAATTATTCAATCTTTTTTTCTTACAAAACAACAAATATGTGAAAAATAAACAAAAACAAAACAACAAATATGTAAAAAAAAAAAAAAAATGATTAGAAATTAGTCATCGATGATATAGGATGGCCCATAAAAGATTGACACACGAGAAAAATTTAATCATTTAGTCTTTTTGAGTTGTAAAATATAACCTAAGGAAATATATTTTTAACAATTTGTGAAAAATGACATCCATTTTCACATATACAAAGTTATACCCTAATTCAGGCATTTTGCATAAGTTTGCTCAAGGTTCTTAAGGTTAACCTGCTTATATCTGCATGAATATTTTGTGCAGCTGCAATTCACATATACATGCTCCTTTAAAAAAATCCTACAAAAAAAAAAGTCAGGTAGATGAATGTGGAGGCCATTTGAATTCTAAATTTCTTGAAATTATTCTGCCACTGAAAAATTTTTTTTGTTGAAATTACAAACCTCAATTGAATAGAAAAATTCTATCATTCTAATTTGATCTTTCACATTTTAACATTTTCAATTTGATTGGGTTACTTATAGTATCTGAAAAATATAAAAAATTAAAAACAAGAAAGTTATGAATTTTTAAAAAATGTTTCAGTGCTTTATGTACAAGTGTACATGACTTACCAACTGTCCACTTGAAAACCAAGCCGAAGAGTTAGAATGGAGGCATACAAGATGTTCACCAGCAGAATGAGATGTAAAAGTAAATCTGCCTTCAGCTGCATAGGTCTGCAGAATAAAAAAATTAAAAAAAAAAAAAAAAAAAAAAAAAAAAAAAATATAAAAATATTTGGCATTTCAGATTCTATAATTAGATATTCAAATTGAGATAAAAGATTAAATAATTAGCCATTTTATTTTTTTTTATTAGGTTATAAAAGAATTTAAATAATTATTTTGCAAATTTTTTAGTATATTGATAAGGAAAATTTAAAAAGGTTAACATAATCACAAACTATTTTAATATGATTTAATAGATTACAACTTGTGTAGTTATATCTATTCAATTCTTAGTGAATGAGTAGATAAGTTATATTGTTTAATTAACTTATAAATATATGCAAGAAAACTTTAAAAATTTGGTTTAGAGAAGAAAAGCAGTTGAAGGCTTTAAGAAAAAGTGCCTTTTCAGTTATGATAAATAAAAAGAAAAGGCATAAGAAATAACTAATAAAACTTCTCTGTATATAGTCAGCATTTTCCATGCTTGTAAGTAGAGAACAATCAAATGATGGCTATAATTGTCAAAGTGCCAACTGTAAATTAAGAATGACAAGCAGTCTGAAAATTCAGAAGGAAAAAAAACAAACTATTGAAACATGCAATCAGAGAAGAGAAAGAGAAATAAAAGCATTCATGAGAAATTAGATTATCAGATAAATTCTTATGTTTTACTGTTGTTTTCACAAGAGTTTACATAGATAGTTTTTAATAGGAAAATTAATCTATAAACTATTAATAAATTTAGGGATCATTATAGAAATGATGTGCAAAGAGTAATCAATATAACTGGAAAAATATAATTCCATATCAAAACTGATGCAAATAATTAAAAATGAATTTAAAATAGAGTATCTTTTGCAGTTTGAAATTCTTAAGATGAAGCATAAGAACATTATTTTGCTATTTTTCTGATATGATAATGATTTACAATTTGAAAACAAAAGCTTCTTTTGTGATTAGGTAAAAGAATGAACTGTTTGTGGTTTATATCTAACTGTGAAATACTTTTCTCCAGCATGAGAAACTCAATATTGAAAACTTAACAAGTTGGTATTCAGCTACCCCTCCACTAAAGTAGAAGCCAACACATAATTTAACCCAGTTTTTACTGGAATAATTTAAGGGGAAATTCTTAAAACATTTTCTTTAAGAAATAGAATGTATACACAATTTAAGATTAGTAATAATATTTATTATGTCTGTCCCATTTATGAGACATTAGCAAGATACAAAATATAAATAGTGTGTGTATATATATATATATATATATATTTTTGTAAATGTCTTGTAGATGATGGTACTTATTGAGGTAATGTAAGGGTCTATGCATGTATTCATAGGCAAGAACAAAAATTGCCAAGTTCCTGTGAAGTATGAAAGTTTCAGACCATTCCAACACCACTACCATTTTGTGTGGTGGGGGAGGTACTGCTCCAGGATTGGAATCCCCAGGACCAAACTTGCTTCATTATTTGCTGCATCCAAACTGAAGACAAGAACAGATATTACACTAATCCCAATCTGAAAATCAGGGATTTGATTGTTTAATAAGTTATTTAGAATCTATGATGCATAAAAACATTGACACACGAAAATTATTTTTAGGTTCCAACCTACCCTGACAAGCAGAATTACAAAAAACACTGAAGGAGAAAAATGCATAAACTAAATAAGAAACACTAAGCATTACAACAACAACAAAAAAGCCTGAATCTAAAAGGAGTCATTAAAAAAAATATCACATTTTAGACTGAAAATTAATTTATTGTCAATTATATCAAAAGCAAATCAGTTGAATATTATCACACTGGTAGTTCCAGATGAGCACTTAAAAATATAGAAAAGAATCAACAATGCAAACAACTCTACTACACATAAGCTTAACAAATCATTATAGACAAATTAGGACAAAACTGTGAATCACAAAACAGAGGAGGAAGAGCAAAATTAAAAAAACACCACATTTTGTTTACATGATTTTCCTATAGAAAATTAAAAAAATAAAAATAAATAAAGCCTTCTATCAAAAGGCAGATGACTTGTCTGCAAAACATCTACTTACATTGGCTCAAAAAAGAAGCCATTTTGATTTATAATTCAGCATTATCATTAATAAAAATTATTTGAAATCAATTTTGTTATGTAAACATTGTGCTACTGGTAGATTCACCCCAAATGACAACTCTTGGGACCATATTTAATTATAGGGTTTTACTTCATTACATTTATCAACAGTACTGTGTTGTATCACCTGAACACATTTCAGCATAAAGAGAATATAAGACAAATTCCACATACCAGAACTAAAATAAAGACTGAAAAAACGATCTTCATAAACAGTATGTTATTGAGGGGTTACAGTAGATTCATTTATCTCATAACTGATATCTAAAAAATAAATTATAAGTAAAAAATTACATACAAAATCAAAATAGGTATAAAATCTTTGATAATTTTTAAACTCACAATGTGACTAAGCAAAATAAGCTCATATAAAAGTCAACTCTTCAAATCTAAGAAAAGCTATAAATTATTATTATTTAAATATTTAACTTTAGTATTGGAGTAAATTTTCATTTCTTTTAAAGTACAAACTTTCAAGTTGATTGAACCGAGATGATTTAAAAGAAAAATAAATCTAAATTAAAAGAAAATAAGTACTAACATCTTTAACTAATAATGGGATAGTTTGAGTTAAAAAATGAATTATGTTCTTAAATTTTCTTTTTTACATTTCCTACTCAGGAAATATAAGACAAATTTTAAAAATTGAATTTATAAAATGAGAAAATAAAAGTTTCATCCAGAATTAAGAAAAACATTTAAAAAGCTGTGTGATGAAAGAAAAAAAATAATCTGCAAGAATTTTTTAATTATTTTCATTTAATTTCCCACTTCCAGTGTTCTAGAAGCAAAGGCTGTAATACTATAAAGACTAGGGATCTGTATACCCATCACCTTACAAATACACTATTAGCAGTGAATGAAAATCAAGGGTTATCCTAAAACTTTCAATATTATTCAGGAGTGAGCCATAACTTGGAATTATACTAAACAACAAATAAAGAATACTGTATTACCTAACATAAATATTAAAATGGTAGTCAAATAATCTTGCAAGAAAACTGCATTTAAAGTCTTAGTTATAGATTGTATGGTGGATCAACTTAATCATAAAATGTAATAATATTCTGCCTTATTGACATCTACAATTCATGTACTATGAAGTGCCATTTCTTTTTAAATTGATAAATAAGGCAATGCGCTCCTTTTGTGTGTGAAAACTAAACCTGTTATATTCCTCACATTAAAATCAGCACAATGAACTTATAACAAAGAATAACTACATAGGAAAGTCAACTGAATTAAGACAGACAATTTTCTTTTGTCAAAACTAGCAATGCACGCTTCATTTTAATATCTGAATGAACTTATTTCAAATGGTTACACAATTATCAATACCAATTCAAACTAATAAAAAAAAAAATGGTTACTATTCTCTTCAAAAAGATTTTTAATTAAATTTTTCTTACTTGTTATCAATACTTTCTACTTAATGAAACTCAAGAAGATAATTTTGTAAGAGAAATAATAGCAAGTGCACATGTAAGTAGTACAAGGTGCTACCACCTCCAGCGGTGAGAACATTAAGAAATTATTATAAGGGAGATGGGGTAACACAACCCCATTGTAATGTGGGGGGGAAACTCACCCGTGATAGTACAATCTTATCGTCTGGATCTTTAACTTCCACATGCATTCCAATATCTTGTGCAGGCGGCATGTAATCCTTGACAGCAGGGTCAAACACCTGAACTTTGTACTTGCCTGCAAGGAATGGTTTGTAAATAGGGAAGGATAGTAAGTCAGAAATAACTACATCTTAATAGGAAGCAAAAGTGGTGTCAAAACAGGGAAATTCTGCCAGTAGCTGGAAGCAAGTTGAACAATTTTTCATGCATAGTTAGTAGATTAATAGATGCATTATGAGCAAGCAAATCAGCCAACTGAATTCTTTGGACTTGCTCTTAAAACCATCATAACAAATAGCATTCACTTAATCATTTTTCAACTGTAAATGGTAAACAATCAACTAAAATGTTTTTAGCAAATGACAAGTTGCTTTATCTGATAAAACATTTTGTAAACACAAATTTTTTTTAGATAAAATTCATAAGATGACAATTGGCCACAGGATAAAAATTCAATATCACTGTTGACTACAGGATATAAAAGATGAATTTATCATAAGTTAGAATAATCCAATTTATTATAGTGGATAGTAAATTAATAAAATTTATCAATGATAAAAAAAAGAGGTGTGTCCTCTACAAGCTTAATAAAAGAAATATCATTGACTTGAATAATTAAATGGTGTCAATATATTCATTTACGTAGGTATGAAGGTGATTAATTTCAATGTTCATTTGCAAGTATCTACATCTCTCTCTTGACTGTATTAACAATCATACCTTCATTTACCTTTTGGACCACAATAATTTATAGTTTCTGAAAGTAGAAATAACTTTTTATAAGAACTTTTTGATCATTTTAGGTTCTTAAAAATATATGTATTAAGAATATTAAACTCAGTCTTGATGGTTTATTACGACAAACTTTAAAACATATATATATAGTAAATAATTCAAGTCTTTAGTTTTTATCATTTAAAAAAGAAAATAAAAAAAAACAAAAAAAAAAAAAAAACAGGTTTTGAATTTATGAAAAAGTAAAATGCTAGTGTGTAAGGAGTTGAGAGCATCTTACAAAGAATGCAGGTTCGGCTAATATCAATTCCTGCGGACAACCGACTGTCCTAAGGTGTGAAAAAAGAAGAACTTTAAGTTCTACATATTATTCACACAAGATCTTACCCGAGACATTATCACTTTGTCCTCTGGATCTCGGATTTCCACATGCATTCCCAATCCATATACAGTGGGAACATAGTCATTTATGTTGCGGTCAAATATTTCAACTTTATACTTGCCTGAAAATGTGTGAAAAATAGCAATATATATATGTAAATTCAAGTCAGTGTACAATCATTTCCTTTGTGCCTCCATCATAATTAAAATAAAATACAATAGACTTTTTAAATAGACTGGGAAAAGAAGCATCTACATTTAATGAAAAGAAAAATATCTACAGCATGTCCAACAAACAAAAGCCAAAGACAAAATAAAAAATTATTCTTAATCAGAAAAAAAAAAATTATATGTCCCAAATATTGTGTTGAGAAGCTTTTTTTTCACTTTACTTTAAAAAGATATAATAAACAAAACAAAAAACTATAATCATGTATGACTATTTTATCTACTGAATGTTAGGTGATATTCTAAACTAAAATGTTCATTTTACTTTTAATGAGAAAACATTTTGAAAGTGAAAATTATAAACTAACAAAAGGAAATATTCTTTATTTCACTTTTCTTATATTTATTTTCTTTTCTGATTACAATTCAAACTACATGAACATGTGATTAAATACTTTCCCAGTTCAAATCAATACATTACAGTTGCCTTACATAGTATTATAGTTAATGAGCAAGGCCAGCAGATCATTATTAATAAATTAAATTTCCAAGAATATAAATTAAAAAAAAAATTCACTAGAACAAATTAGTTGAAAATAAAACCAATTTAAGAGAAAACTCTAAGAACACAAATTACCTATTAAAATAAGTTAATATTTTTTAAAGGATTCTTTCATAAGAACGTTGAATAAAATTGAGATTTAGACAAACATTAAATTGTCCTATTTGCATAACAATCAAAACTTTAAACAAATACTTAGTAAAAAAAAAAAATGCTTTGGGTCTTGACAACAGAGAATCAAATTATTCTTGTCACTGATGATTTTCAAAGAATTTGTTTCTTTATCAAATTCATTCCTTCAATTATGCTATATAAGGTCATGTTTCTTGAGGGGAGACTTTCTTATATGGGCGATTGGTACCAAAAACAGTCCAATTCCATCAGTAGTTCCTCCCAAGTGACACCTTAGGCATGAAATCTAACCCACGAGTTGAGGTAAATAGAGCTGTCTTATCTGTATTCCTTCCCAAAGGACACAAAAACACATCAAACCTAACCCTCCTTTATTATGCAATGCAGGAGGCACTACGTGGGAGGAAGAAAGTCCCTGAGCCACGGATGATTTAGTATTTAATCAATACACTAGGTAAGTATAAGATTCCTTCAGATATTGTAGAATTTATGCATTTAATAGAGAGCAATATTTTCAATTATTAGTATATTATTAGGAAACGTCAACAAGCACAAAAAGCCACGATATGATAATGTTATCTGATCTAAGACATTGAAACATGAAAGAAAAAAAAGGTGCTGGGTGAATCAGTAAATCCGGTTTTCTTTCTCACAATAGGTGTTGTTTTGATTAAAAAAAAAACCCAAAAAAAAAACCGGTTTTAAAGTTTCACACCTACACAGACAATTCATATCACCTAACTATGATTAAATCTGTAGTATTCTTATAAAACTTTTTTAAAAATAAAATTAGAGCCAGTTTGTTCGTGTGGGCTAATCGAAAACTAATATTAAGAATCTTGTTCGATAGCAGCTGTTAATAAAAAGAAAGGTGGAAGTGAAAAAGAAAATAATTCAAGGTAGACAACTACAATTGGAACATTTCCTTAACTACTAGTAAAATCTTTATGAAGCAATTTGATTTTAAAAAATATCATTTTTCTTTATCATCATATTTAAAAAAAAAATTTTCCAATACGAGAGAGTACACTTTTCTAATAGTTGAGTAACAATTTGTAGTATTTTTGTCATTCTATAGGTGTTCAAGTTTAGTTGGAAGTTACTTTGTTATTTCCAAATTCATACGGAGTTTGCGCTAGCGGTTGAGTGTTCTACTCAAGATAAAATGAGAAAAACTATTATTACTACTACTACCACCACCAAATGCTGGTATATTCTTAATAATTGCATGAAATCGTTTAGGGTTAAAAGGAAAAGTCAAATGTAGTTAGTCTCAAAAACAGATTAAAATTAAACCGTTTAAACATTAATTTAGTCAAATCGCTCCGTACAGTTACAATAAAAGTATAAAAATTGAATTACAAATAAAATCAAACAAAAACAAAACTTTTTATTAATGTTAAAAAATACTAAGATCCTTTTGTTTTTAGTTTCCCCCCCACACAACCGTTTTTAATCTCAAAACTTTTAAAAGTTAAAAACATTTATTACTTTGAAAGAAAAAAATTGTTCCAACAACTCAAATTTATATATATATATATATATATATATATATATATATATATATATAATGATAATAATAAAGCTTACAACGAAAAGAAATTTATTGAAAAGCATATTATCAATCACAAGGCAATGATTAGTTTTCTCAAAAAATTGTAGCTTTGACAGTAGATAACAGAAAATGTTGAACATGATTTTTCAACATCCTTCATAACAATATGATCACACACAAACAAAAATTCAAATGGATCAAAAATAATATCATTCTTAAATAAGCCTAAACATTCCCTTTTTACTCATAAGTTTAAAAAATGTTTGTGTACAATGATTTAAAAATGTATCATTTGACTCAACTTGTGGTTGACGTGGAGCAAAAGATTGATTGAATGATCGACTAATTTTAGTTGTTATTTAAAATATATCTATTTAATTCTTTACAACAATTATAGGGGGAAAAAAAGAATCGTTTTTTCCTCCTTATTTGTCTTAAATAATTTTAAAAAAAGGACCTTTTCGTAACTTCAATTATTTTTAAGAATTTAAAACTTTAAAAGTAGAGTAAAACAAGTGTATGAACTGGTTTATTCATTTACTAGAGATAGAGTATAAAACCTGATTGTTCTTATTTAAACAGAATCTAAGTTTATTAATTAAATCATTTATCATTTTTAAACAAAATAAAAAAAAGATTTTTCATAATTTTCAATACATTTTTCTCCAGGTGAATTTTTACGCTAACTCGTACAAAAGATAAGTAAAAATATATGGTAACAGTAATAATATATGAAAAAATAATAAACTAAAAAGATTGAAATTTTTTGTGTTCTTTTTTCTTTATTGAAAGAATTGCTAATTTATTTGTTGCTACTCAACTTAACACTTTCTCTTAAGTTTTAAACAAGATTTTTTTAAAAGTCTACTTACCGACTACCATAGTTTCATCGGGTAATTCTTCTATAAAGCATTTCTTTTCTGTCTCACCTATGTGGAAATAGAGGCCGGACGTAGTAGAAATAAGGACACAGAATAAGGTAAAAAGTATCTGAAAGTGAGAAGACATTTTGTTATGTTTCAGAGCCAACATCCACGTAGACATGATGTTTAAGAAGCAGAAACTAGGTGAAAAAAAGATGGCAGCTACCGGAAATACCGGACATGCGCAGTACCAGCGGTGCCACGCTACTTGCTGACGTTGACGATAAGGTAAAACCAACACAAAACAAAACAAAATCAATAAACAATGAGAGTTACCTACCTTGATACTTTCTAGAAAATTTAATTGATAAATAGTAATTAATAAATAATAATTCATTAAATGAATAATAAATACTAAATAATTAAAAAGATATTTTCAAAGCAGTGCTTAGCACAAGACCGAAAGTATGGTAAGCATAGTAATTTACGAAGCTTTTTGCTTCGATGTGGCACAAGGCCGAATGAATGGGGCACCTAATAAGACTCGAACTCACTCGTGAAGGTTTGTTAGTTTAGCTTGCACACCATTATATCATCCGAGGTGCCCTAGAATCGAACTCTAGCAATGGTCAGCTAGACTGCCTAGTTTATTTTTTTATACTTGAAGTGCCAATATGACAGATAAAAAGTTTTTACTAAGTTTGATATTTGTAACAGAAAGAACTTCGGATTTTTGTTTGGCGCGTAAATTAACTTGACCGTTGGTCTCGTCTGATATTTTCCCCAATGAGGATGATTTATCCCATTCTGCCCGGACCTTTCCCCAGCAATTCAAAGACGGTGAAAGAACGCCAATCTATCTCTTCCTCAAAATCTTTCGAACTGGACGGACGTATTTCTGTCCGCTCTTTTATCAGTAGCATCTCACCACCATGAGGATAGAGCCGTCTAATTCATGGACGCTTTGGGTCTGTAGGGAACGAATAAATAAATTTAAAAATTTTTAAATTGAATTAAAAAAAAAAAGGAAAACTTAAATTTGCAGAAACTCCCAGAGGTCCCTGACAGGAAAAGGGGATGACGCATGCGTAAAGAAAAAAGGCATCTTCTTGACAAAGGAGAACTTGCGTTCTTTCTTTTTCAGGCGGTGACCAGCGGATTGATAACACCGTTGCTGAGGTGTCTGGGCACCACGCATACGTCTTTGGACGTAGCGTTGGTTAGCCCCTTTTACCCAATAGCAGCTCTCTCTCGGTCAGCATTATGCTGAAATATGGAGGTGCCAGTGGTGTAATGGTTATCGTCGCAGGAATTGGACACGGCGACACGAGTTCAAATCCTGGACTGATTGCATTTCACATAGCACTAATACCCTTGGGAAAGGTATGAATCCAATTATTCTCCCTCCAGCTATGGGTAAATAGTAGGACAGACTAGGTTCTTCAGCCTTGGTGAGGCAACTAGTCTAGGAGAAGGAAAACTCTGAATTCAAACCTGTTAAACTTCGCTTAAAACATTGACCTTGTGTCATATCCTGCCCGAGCGGAGGGGTTGGGTAAATATGATTATGCTGAAATATACAAGACCCACAACTGAACTATAAACTAATCCTTACCGGACTTTGACAAACTTCCAAAAGGAAACTAACCCTTGTGGAAGCCTGAAATACCAAATGAGGACCAATACACACATAAAACGATTTAACGTATTTTTGACACCTTAACAGGGGTGTAGAGAAGAGGAAAATCTCGTATTTTGTTTTGGCGCGCTATTTAATTCAACACTGAATTTCACCCAATCAGGATGACATATCCTATTCAGCCCGGACCTTCATTTCCGGCTAGCAAAACGGGTGAGCGGCCAAACACACTCTCTTCGGCTTGAGACGGCGACCAGCACGGACGTGTCTCTGGTCGCCCCTGCTTAGCGATGCCCTTTAGCTAAACAAGCCACCCAGTGCGGACATATCACTGTGGCTTTAACCCTAGCAGCAGCAACATGGACACTCAGCGAGGGAACCTTCTAATTTATGGATTCTTTGCGTCTAATATATTTTAGACCAAGGAATCCCAGTTGAATATGAATTAGATACGTTCAGCATGCCTTCCACAAGCACCACAAAAATTTACTATGTCGATCCGAGCGCCACTCCGCTCTCGACACAAAACTACACTGTGACTTTGAATACTTCCCTCACACGTCCAACGACACGCTGCCATTTCCAGCATCCCGCTAAGCATTTCGTCTCAAACATCCAGCAAGCCTAAACACCACGAGTCTTGCAGCACCAAGAACAAACCTCCTCAAAGCTGCAAATAAAAACTTTCGCTGTTGTGTGTTATTAAAGAAAAGTCTCGTAATTCATTTCTAGTGCCTAAAAAATATAGTGTAATTCCACAAAACCGCTATAATTCTTAGAATTATTAACTACTTGGAGTTTTTGTTCTTTTAAATTACCCCCCCACCTCTTTTTGCTTCCAGCTAGGATTTTACCGTTTCTTTCTTGAATTCCTTATATGCTAACATGTATGACATCATGTTGTTGAAATATCTCAGCAGCTCTAGCACAAAGAGATTTCTTGTGAGATATCTCAGCCGTTCTCATGTTGCTAATAGTATTGTTATTGTTTTCATTTTATATTCCAGAAGAAAATTCAGTTTTATTAATTTTAATTAATAAAATTAATCCATTAATTTTTTTATTTTAAAAGATTATTTTATTAATCTGAATATTTTGATTCACAAAGAATATAATAGTTACAATAAACGTCAGTATTCTTCTTCTGGTGATGTAGAAAAAAAATTAAAGTTGATAAATAAAACTCCATAATTCTTCAATAGTAAATTGAATATCATTTGTCAATTTTGAAGCCACATCAGGTGATATAATGGTTTCCAAGTTAGACAGCCAGAACATTATAACAGAGTTAATTTCTCACAGAGTAGACCATACTGTTGATTTAGTACCATAAATAACTTATATAATTTTTTGTTGTTGTAGGTCCATAGAGAGAAAGAAATATTTTAAAATAAATAGTTCCACGAAAAGATTTGCATTTTTTAAAGAATTTATTTATTTATTTTGTTCTTACAACACTCTCTCGCCATCTGTCTTTATCATCCATTAATTCCGGCAGGTCTTCCAGGCTACATTCTATGTCAGTGCAGAACTGTTGTAGAAAAGTTCTAGCTGGTCGTCTTACACTTGTGCGTCCGTGTGAAGGGATCCATAGGAGAACGTTGTTTATAAGTTCGCCCTTGCTCCTCCAGCAGTGTCCAGCATGTCTTGTTCGTCTAATTTGGTTGGTCTTCGAGATGGGTTGTAGGTGTCCGTACAGCTGCTGTTTTGTGGAATGTTGCTTCCAGGATTTGTTTTATATTGCTCGTAGCATCTCTAGGGAACAAATAAAAAATTTAAATTGAATTAAAAAAGAAAATTATTAAAATATGCAGAACTTCCCAGAGGCCTCTGACAGGAAAAAGGGGCGACGCATGCGTAAAAAAAAGGGACCTTCCGACAAAAGGAGGAAGCTCATTCTCTTTCAGCAGTGACCGGCGAATTGACAACATCTCAATCTCCCAACTGCTAGTGGAAGCCAACGTGGCCGCTCTTAGGCGCCACGTTGGGCTAACCTTTCACTAGTAGCACTCGTCTTGGTTAACAGTATGCTAAAAATACAAAAGCTACGAAATGGGCCTATCGAACTACGTACGAAATCACTGGATTTGGACAAGTTCTCAAAAGCGACTGACACATTGTTAAAGCTTTAAAATACCAAATGTGGACACTCATATACCAAGAAACGATTAGCGTATTTTTAAACACCTTGACTGGGGGATTCAACCATTTCAATTGTATTCAGGGAAAATTCCCTCACCCATTAAATGGTTGTTGAAATCAGGAAATAAAATAAAAATAAAAAAACGTCTTCGTCTCCTATCTGTTGCTGTCTTCTTTCGTTAATTCTTTTTGGGCCTTCTTGTTCAAGGAGTTACATCAACAAGACAACGTGGGGTAAAAATAGAATAACCTCAGAATGGAGTCAGATAAATAAAAAAACGGTAACACAGCTTGCCCTTGACTTCAGCCTGTTCCCATACATCATTGTGCAATTGCCGTCAAGCTTTTTCTCCATGTGCGTAGTCAGTGTCTAAGTGGAGCATCCATACAGTAGTACGGATACGAACGCTGCTTGGAAAAAATTGCGTTTTATTTTATCAGATAGGTCTGACTTCCATTTGACTGATGGTCTATTGATAGCTGTCCATACCTTGGCTCGTCGCGTATTGATGTCATTTTCGGTAGATAAGACGCTGCTTCCGAGGAAGGTGAACTTGTCCACTAGTTTCAGAGAGCCACCATTTAGCGTGGAGATATCGCCACTTTGATTAAAGCACATGTACTCTGTTTTGTCGGCATTCACATGGAGACCTATACCGCCTGCTGCCCACTCCAGACTATGCTGCAGGGATTCAACCTGGGCAGGTGTATTTGTCAGTAGTGCTATGTCATCAGCGTAGTCTGTACCTGTAATAGTTCGTGCGGGGCATCGTATACTTCTTGCCTTTTCCAGTGTAAGGCTATTTTCTTTCATTAAATCTATTGTCGTCGGAATATGAACCGGTATGGTGCTAATATGTCCCCTTGCAACATACCTGCGACAATGTCAAAGAAGTCTGTGTCTCCATCCGGGGAGCATACTATTACTTTCGTATTTTTATAGAGTCTTATTATGGCTACAACGGTCTCTGGGTAGACGTATTTGCACCATCTTCCCTCTGTATGGAGTCAAATGGCTTGGAAAAAATTACAAATAGGAGTGTAGCTTCGAGTTTTTTTGCGCGAACACCTAAAATTTGACGTATTCAGAATTTGTGATATTGTGGACCGATTCCTATGAAAACCATTTTGGTTTTTCCAAAGAATTTTCTCATTTTCAAGTTCAATGTGGTTGAGTAGCAGAACATTGTAAATCTTAGCCACTATAGAAGTAAGGGTTATACCCCGGTAGTTCTTGACAATTCCGAGGTCTCCTTTCTTGGGAAAAGGGAGGATGCTGCCCTTTGTTCATCTGTCTATTGTGTTCTAGTTATATACAGCGTTGCACTATCGGAGCAGTATATTATCAAATTTCCTTGTCTTCCATACTTCTGGAAGTACTTCATTGATACCGGCAGCTTTCCTGTTTTTAATTTTTGTCAGGACTACATCGAGGTTCATCCGTAACTTTAGAGGACTTTCCAAGCATATTTTTAAAATGTTCTTTCCACAAGTGTATCCTTTATTCTCAGCTGGCGATTTTTAGTTTCGCTCTCGCGCTGCTTTTTCTTTTACTCGCTTCATTTACTATCACGCTATCCGAGATTGTCCATCTTCAACCGAGTGTCGAATCTTATTGATCTGGTCTTGGATGTATTCTGTTTTTTCTTTAAGGTAAGTATTATGTAGTTCTCTTTGTGCCTTTTTAAGTTTCTGAGCATTGGCATTAGTTGGGTTCTTTTTATTGCATAGGGATGAAGGTTTTACGCTGTCACATTTGTTTCTTAACTGCTAACGTCTCTCATGGAACTCTATATTTTGCTCTTAGTTTTGTTGGTATGCATTCTGCTGCCGTTTTCATGTGGGCATTGACAAAGTTTTCGTATTCGTCATTCGGGGTCAGTGTTTCTGATATCTCCTGAAGTGCATCGAATTTGTTTCTAAATGTTATCGTATATTTATCGCTAATATTAAGAATGGATCAGTCATAGCGTGCGATCCTAGTTCTTTACGATGCATTCCTGCGTAGGATCAGACGTATCTTTGCCGTGACTATTCGGTGGTCGGAAGACACTGCTTCAAAAGAGGAATATGCCTCACAATTCAAAACGCTGTTAGTCCATTTCTTATTCATAAGGATGTAATCAATCTGTACTTTAGCACTATTTGCATAGGTGTAGCTCCATATTTTTCTCTTCGTTTTCTAAAATTTAGTATTAAGGCTGTGGAAATTTGATCGGTAAATGGGTTTATTTAATGGAGCTTCAACATTTCTGGGTCAATTCGGGGCCTATTTTGCATTGTCTTTCTTTTACTGCTACCTAGCTTTTGTGTTCGTTTAAAATCTATGTGTGGCTGAAGAGCTTTGATCTAATTGGCTGGAGTCTCTGGAGGCGAGATGTTGCCCCTGGCGTTACCCGCCGAAATCAACCGTAGTCAGTTGAAAACAGGAGGCCTTAGAATTAGGTCGCGTTTTTCACTCCTAGCTAAGTTGGTAGATGAAAAGATCATAAGAGAGCATTTGTACCACATGGTATTGTGGTGGCCAATGCTTGTACAACATGAATACCACTCTCAAAGACTTCATAATTATTTTCCAGCTACAAGCCAAAGCAAAATAACCAGTAATCACATCAACTATAGGTATTATTATTGAGTTTTCCTTCTAGTTGGATAATTTGATAAAAAAATAAGGGATCCAATATTCTCACGAATAATATGCTCGATTGCTGTTGAGCAAAAAGGTTTTTACTGCTTAATGACAGGTTTGTTTTTTCATCCTGCTGAGTGTCGAGCCACCCTCCTCTCCAGTCAAACCCAATGGAGGTACCAGTTTAGTTGCTGATAACTATCTTACATGAACTACTGGGTTACATTGTACCAGTAGTGCTTTCAACAACTGACATATATATATATATATATATACACACACATATATATACGTACACATACAGACATACACACTCATATATGTGTATACACACACACACACACACACACATATATATATACATGTATATATACGAATATATATTGTTGAAACGATAGATTTGTAGTGAATTTAACAGTATGATAGAAATATGTGGAAAGTTGAATAAATCAAACAATTAACTCAAATTTAGATGTGTGATATTTCGTTTGGCTTTATTTCATCTTCATGAACTTCTTCAGACAGAGACCGTTTTCTGAGTTTTTCTATTTAAAAGCAAATTATCCAACTAGAAGGAAAACTCAATAATAATACCTATAGTTGATGTGGTTACTGGTTATTTTGCTTTGGCTTGTAGCTGGAAAATAATTATGAAGTCTTTGAGAGTGGTATTCATGTTGTACAAGCATTGGCCACCACACTACCATGTGGTACAAATGCTCTCTTATGATCTTTTCATCTACCAACTTAGCTAGGAGTGACGAGAAATGATAAGATGGTGGAGGGGGTATAGTTGTAGCAGGAAAGCTTAGAGGGATTCAAAGTCAAATGTATCAGGTTTCATTAAAGATTTTGAAAGTGGGAAGGGTTTAGATGAAAGGGGTTTTGGCATATCCTGTTTCATGGAAAGATACTAACTATAATGTGATATCGCAGAAAACTATCTATATTGTGATGTCTAGTTGTAATTGGGGTGAGGAAGGGCTAAGAGGAAAAGGAAAGGATTTTCAAAAGTATGGTGGCACAGAGTGAAAAAATGTTTGTTTTTTGAGTTTTTTTCTATTCGTTTTCTATTTTGATTTTGTTTTCGTTTAGTATGATGTTCGCTTGGTATGGTGAGATTTAGTAAAAACCTGGACGTTCTTTTATATCATTTGTTTTGAAAATGACCGCAAATTCTAGTAGTCTTCGAGATTTTTTGCAGTATATGGATTTGATTAGGGTGGCTTGGGAAAAATTGAATGTGTGTTTGAGCTCTAACATGTGGGAGAAAAAGGCGTTTCGAACGTCATTTGTTTTGATTGACCGTTTGTGTTCGTAAATTCTTTTTTCTAGATTGCGTTGGTTTTTGCCGATGTAATGTTTGTTGCAAACTTTGCATGGGAGGGAGTATATGCCTGCGTGAGAGGTGGTTTCGTTGTTGGTCCGTTCTGTGATGTTTTTGAGGTTTTTGATGGTTTGTGATATGGTTTGTATGATTGGTATTCCTAACTTAGTTAGTTTGTCGTAGAGTGTTATGTGTGTTAGTGGATAGAGGGATCGGTCTTACATACATACATACATATGTATACATATATGTATATATACATACATACATTTACACGTACGTACATACACGTATATATGCATGTATATATACATATATATATACACATACATATGTACACACATACATATGTATACACACACACATATATATACATGTATATATACACTTACATATATACATGTATATATGCATGTACATATACATACATATATATTACATATATATGCATACATATGTACATACATATATTTCTACATATATAAGCATATATGACGTGGTATGCTACCGAGAGAGGGAAAGGGAGATCAATTCCCCTATCCTTCTGTGTTTGAATCAACAGTCACTAAGACTGACCGCTAAAACGGTAGGAGAATGAAGGTCAATTCCTCATACTCCATGACCTGCAGCCTGTTGAACAAAGAATGGAATCCAGGTCACTCAGGTATCATGAGCGGATCCAATGGTGGGAGAAAAGTCAAATGATTGGCTATAGACCCTTTAGCGCTAAAATGATACCTATTCGTCAAAGAAAATTTGGAAAAGAAGGTTTAGTTCTGGACAGACATTGGCAAGAGATAGACGCCAATTTAGCGAAGCTCCGGGAAAGTCTCCCGTAAAAAAAGTAGAACAGAATCTTTGGACAGAAGGCAGCAGAAAGGCGCTGATTCAGCAAATTCTGGGGATATCATTCGCCCGTAAAAGAAAGGAACCTGAAAATTAAGCCTTGTCAAAGATAAGTACAACTTAAACTGTTTTTCGTTCTACCCTTCCTAAATATTGGAATTATATATATTCAAAAAAGAAATAGAGAGAAACTGAAAGGATTCTGCTTCATCAACAGTAAATTAGGGAATGAATTTTGTAATATGCTTCAGCCCGGCGACTTAAGCATTTTCTCAATTAAAAGAAAAAAGAAAGAAAGAAAAAAGGAGAAAGACGAAAAGGACTGTTGAGAGACATTTATGTTTGATACTGCATGCTGGCTTAATATAGCAGGTATTTTAAAGAGAAAAGAAAAAGGGACTGTTTCTTAAATCTTATCATTATTTGTTTGGTCGTCGCCAATTAAAACTTTGTTATATTTCAAATGCACCTTTGTGTTGAAATCTTTTGGTTGTGTTATTTATTGAGTCGCCTTATTTTGCACATATCTGTTTCAGCTTCGTATCGCTTTCATTAATTCTCGCTAAATGTCTTATTCACCTTAAAACATTACAAGGGAATTCTGGAAATTTTACTACGGTTAATATTTTCTAACCTTGAAGTCCATGTTGTCCGTTAAACGAATGACTTGGTGGGGTATGTGAAAGTGAATTGGAAACCCCCTCTGCCAGCGTCGGAGATCAGTCTAGCCCCAAATTAACCCCCACATTATTTATCAGTTTACCATATGCCCGAAATAAGAGTCTTGACTAGGACTTATTTTACGGAGGGTTAAGCGCCAGACTGCCCTAGACGTCACATGCGCATAAAATGAACTTTCGTCCTGAGATAAATTTATGCAGCGTCAAACATACATATTTCTACATATATATATATATATATATATATATATATATATATATATATATATATATATATATTTCTACATACATATATATATATATATATATTTCTACATACATAAACATACATATTTCTACATATATATATATATATATATATATATATATATATCAGAGAATATGGAAATGTATGTGATGGTGTGTATATATGAAAAAATATAAAAACAAAGTATTCAGATGATTAGGTTATTTATTGTTGAATATTCTACCAAAATATACAAAATACTATACCAATATTATACCAAAATATGCAAAATACTATACCAATATTATACCAAAATATGCAAAATATTATACCATTCAGCCATTGGCCTAATGAGTTGAGTATTCACCAATTGTCCATGAAACCAGGGTTCAATCCCTAGTCGAGTCATACAAAAGACTCAAAAATGGTACTTGATGCCGCCTTGCTCAGCACTATAAGGTAAAGATCAAGGGTAAAGTGGAACAATTCAAGGAATGGAGTAGCGCCCTCCACTACATCTTGATGTTGTAGCTATTGAAAAGGGGACCGTCGGGTTACCCTCGACTAAGGTCGCTAACTTTACTTACTTATACCAAAATATGCAAAATATTATACCATTTTAGTTTTTATTAAACCATTATCAGAGCAATTTTAGTATGTGGTGGATGTATGTAATTTGGTTTCTTTTCAGTGGATATGCATCCGTATTTTACGGGTATTGCTCCCAATATTATTTCCTCCACAAATACAACACAAAACTTTACAATCGCGTGAAAGAAATGGAATAGAACACAACGAACATTAAACAACAAACAATTTAATATGCATAAAACAGAATATGAAAACAAATAAAATACATGATGTGTAAATGGCTTTTTGGTAAATAAAGTTTGGCAAGAAGAAAATAAATTTGTTTGAAGATGTGTGTATGTTAATGGAGTCCGTAAATAAGTCGTTATTACTTACATTAAGTTCATGTCTTGTTTTATGATTGTGGCGACAGCGTGTCGCGTTGATGAAAGAAAGTTTGTCGGTTTTTTCTTTTTAACGTGATTCGTGGCCATCTGTAGCTAGGTCATGAACTTTAGCTGTGGAAGAAAAGGAATTTGCCGAACAGAGTATCGGCTACTGCTTTACAGACTTAATGGCTCGGCTTGGTTTTTGTGAACTGTGTGTTATTTATATCCTACAGGTGGATCAAAGAATCTAGAATGTTCTTAAGTATGTTTTTATTGCTTATTTTAAGACTAGAAAAAAATGTGTATCCCATAAGTACGTCATGTATTTTTTGAATTATATTCAAAATTAAAAATGAAATGGAAAAATGAGAAAATTCTTAGTATTTTATTTACAGTTAGTAGCATTTTGTTTCAAATCTATGAGACAGATTTAGTGTTTGAAATTTTATTTTGAAGAGTGATGGAAAAATTACGGATAAATTAAAACAAAATTGAACCTACCATAGATTTTAATTACGAACAAGAAACTAACAATACCTTATCTTTTTTTTAGATATAAGACTAATAAATAACATCCAAATAGAATTTAAAGTTCATCATAAATCCACGAATAAAAATAATCATATCCAATTTTTACTGACATCATAATACTAAAATAAAAAATCATTGTTTTTTTTTTTTTTTTTTTTTATCTTTGAGCCCTTAGAATCTGCATCCCCAAATTTTTAAAGGATGAATTTGATTATATGGAAAATCCCAAGGACAGCTTCAGTATCCTAAATGTTTTATACAATGTGCTAATGTATGTTCACATGCATATACATCTACATATACATGCAAAATCATTACGACACAATGAATAAAGACGTGCGAAGACTTCTTTAAAAAAATATACCTCTCACTTTATTGCAAGGTTTGTGTGTGAGAGGGAGTTGTAGACCGAACAGAACTGCAATATATTGATCCCCACTCTAATGGCTATCAGCGTTGTGTCTTTCACGTTCATTGGAATGTGTCACTTCCTTCCGGTGCATCATTTTGGAATGGCATGTTTGGCCGGGTCGAAGGTCAATATACAACACTAAAATAAAAGCTTTAAAATTCACAAATGAAAATGTTTTCAGTAAACTTCAATCAACTATTTTTCCAACAATAATCTATTACAAAGATACATTATGTTACCAAATAATTTAACGAAAAATTTAATCGAAAACAATTTTGGAATCAAAAATTACAAACTCTTCAAAAGCAATTAATGTAGTCAACAAAAAGAATAACAATGATCATATAAAATCTGATGTGAGCGTTTATTCTATGCAATGTTTAGAATGTAACAGGAACCATGTGGTTAAAACAGCATGATTAATAAAAAAAAACGTATATACGAACACAAGAGAGACAAAAGAATCATTACAGAAAGACATTCGTAAAACACAATTTTGATACTAATCACTATTTTTACTTTAAAGATTTCAAAATATTGCTTAATACACTTAATAAACAACATCGAAAGATTGTTGAATAAAGAATTATAATACTATCTAACAAAGACCTGGGTTTTTTCAACTTATCTTATTTAGTTAAATGAGTGCTAATAAGATCACTTATTTCCATTAGTTTTTTAAAATGATTATTTATATCTATACTTTTTAATGTTTTTCGAGAAAACAATTTTTCCTAAACTAGATTTTTAAAACAAATTACAAACAACAAAAATGGAAAAATTTTCAAATCATCAAAATTACACACAAAGACATTAATTTTGGAGAAAAAAATATTTTTTTGAATTTCTTATAAAGTTTCTAAAAAAAATTAAAAATACATTGCAAATACATTAAACTTTAAAATTAAATTTCAAACACATACGTCACATACATTAGAAATAGAACGCTATTAGAATACAAAGTATTTTCTCATTTTTTGTTTTATTCTAAAATTTGAATGTAATCCAGAAAATACATCTCATATTAACATAAATCTGATGGTTTAATAAAAAAAACAAAACGTTTAACATTAGTGTGAATGTAGGAGTTTGCGTTTCAACCGGTATAGTTTTTTTAGATTGAACTTTGCCTCCAGCACCGGTCGTTTCCGGGTGGAAGGGGCGAGAGGAACTTCCGGTCTGAACACCGGCTGGCGCGAATTTGGTCTTTTTCAAATTGACCAGCATGCGAGACTGACGTTTTTCTTTGTGGGTAAAAGGTAAAAAGAGGTAAGCACGTGAATTCTCTTGAACTGATTCGATTTAAATCATCACTTTCGTGGTGCGTTTCCTTTTTTGGAACATTTATGAGTGCATTTGTTTTGTTTTAGTTTTCACGTTGGAGAATGTATGCTTGTTTTTACGCTGAACACGTGCGCAAATAAAGATATACATCTTCATCTGTACGAGACTCGTGCCTATGATTTTTGGCCCCAGTTGCTGCTGTTACACAAAGTATTTTCTCATTTTTTGTTTTATTTTAAAATTTGAATGTAATCCAGAAAATACATCTCATAAATCTCATACATCTCATAAATTTGATGGTTTAATAAAAAAACAAAACGTTTAACATTGGCATAATATTCAATTACGAGGTCTGATTGAAACAGGACTGGATGTGCTATGTAAGAGTCATGGGCAAAAAAAGCAATAAGTGGATTGTGTTATTTAACATAATATCTTAGGAGTATATAACTGTAATCTTAGCTTTCTGTAACCATTGTATTTTTTAGCATACTTTTGTTTATACCTTGTTGCGAGGTCGATAAATACATCGATCCCACGAACTTTTGTAAATAAAGTGCTTGACAGAGGAACAGACGAATGATAAGGATAAGCAGGTACGTTTAAAATGCCAGACCTTTATCGAGTGAATCGTGCACAAAAAAGTGGAATCGTTGTTGCTGTATAGTGTCTGTTTAGTCTCTGCGGTATTGAAAGTCGGTGCTGTCATAAGGGGTAGACTCGGCTGTCTATAAGTTCTTAGCGACAGCAAGTCTAGAAGATTACGATGGTCTCGGTGCTTGGTGCAGGTCATAGGTGTAGTTGCATGGTAATGAATCCGGAGACGGTCGAAGGAGTAGACGCATTTGTTGTTCTAAAAAGAACTGTTTAAGAGAACTGCGGTGATTGGTTGGAATCGGCTGTATTGAGTCTGTGGCTGTGATTAGTTGAACTTCACGTCGGCCGCTGGCTGCTGAGAGAGACTCTGATAAGTGGTAATTTACTAAGCATTTTGCTTAGATATGGCACAAGGCCATATGAAAGGAACACCCAATGAAACTCGAACTCACTCGTGTAGGT
Source organism: Sepioteuthis lessoniana (assembly GCA_963585895.1). Taxonomy (NCBI): domain Eukaryota; kingdom Metazoa; phylum Mollusca; class Cephalopoda; order Myopsida; family Loliginidae; genus Sepioteuthis; species Sepioteuthis lessoniana. The sequence continues at coordinate 108,626,307 of OY757911.1, forward strand.
TTGTAAATCGAGTGTGTTAACCATTACACCGCCAGGGTCACTGATAAGAGTGTGCTTCAACCAGTGGAAGGAGCTCGTCTAGCTCCTACGCCTTCGGGGCATCATGTTCTGCCACTGATTGCTTGGTCAGTGACTGCTGTGTTTACATTGAAGTAAAGGGCTGCATATTTTATGGTCTAAGTGAAGGAAATTCTGTTGCCAAAGACAGGAAGTCTCTCATTTAAATACAAGTAATAATAGAAATTCTTATTATACTACTAAGATGAACTTTTAAATGCTGCGTATTTTATCCTTAGGTTAGGATTTTTTTCCGAAACAGTCAGCAAAATGTGTCGGCAACAGAAAATTCCACTCGAGACATTGTTGTGACGTTGTTGTTTGCTGACGTTACGGATGACTTTGCGTTTTTTAACGGGGATTTTAGTTTTAAGTTAATCGGACATTGGTATAATGGTTAGAGTGTTCGCCAATGGCCCAGGAGACCGGGGTTCCATCTCAGGTCGAGTCATATCAAAGACTCAAAAAATGGTACTTGATGCTGCTTTGCTTAACACTTAGCATGATTAGGTAAGGGTCAAGAGTAAAGTGGAGCAACACAGGGAAAGAGTAGTACCCTCCCCTACACCTTGGTGTAGTAGCTATCGAAAAGGGAGCCTTTGGGTCACGACTACGGTCGCCAACTTTTACTTTTTAGTTTTGAGTAACCGGCAGGTTATGATAAACTCTTTTTTTCTGGTTGTTCAGCTATGAGAACTGAGAAACGAACGATGAACACTGAATGACAAATAAACTTAAAATTTTTAGTCCAGCTGAGGAAAACTTTATCATAAGTACTTGAAATGCAATGAGGATTTTCTTTGCTGAAAGTTTGGTGAAAAACCCCTATTGGAAAGGTCAAGGACAGGAGTTAACAGAACACAGGCAAGTCGCTTCAACAACTTTTGGAGAAAAGAATACACAGCAACCACTTGAGACCAAATAGTTTACTTCAAGGAAAGAAAAGAGCTGAAAGGGAATAAGTTTTGCAAACAACATGCTTTTGTGGACTTAACTTGTTTGAAGAAGATTCTTACTCGAAACTGGTGTGACAGTCAATTTGTCGTGGGCTTCAAAGTAAGGTCATGTGTCACAAGTGTTGGTGGTAGTGTTTAGGGTTTGGGCAGAGTGCTATATCAGACACAGACCAACAGGTTGAGGCTGAAGAAAAGGCCGCAAAGGAAAGCGAGTAGAAAAAGAGATTGAATTCTTGGAGACGGCATTTTTATTGGAGGTTAGTGTTGTGTTCATATAACTTCTGAAAGAGCTCTATTTGGGTTCTTATTTTGACTCACTCCATGTGAGACCGTTAAATTCTAACTGTGGTTGCTGTTCTCCGAAACGTTTCTTTTAACTCTCACCGTTGCGATTTGCCTTTTGTGGAGAAAATATTGACTTTTTCCCCAAGGGTGCAATTCCCCGAGGAAACGTCCATGCCGTTCCCTATGTTGCAGAAAGAAATAATTTCAAATTTATTGTTTAGCGCGGGAATTATTTTGGCCGTTGAGATTTCGATTTATATCCAACGAGGATGATTTACGCCATTCTGCTCGGATGACTTTCCCGGGCAATATAAAAGGCTGTGTAAACGCTCTCTTTCTATCTTCCTCACTCATTCTAGCAGCAGAACAGACTAACATCAACATGGGGAGAGCACATCCAATTTTTGGACCATGATTTCTCTAGAAGATCATTCCTTTATCATTTATTCATTCCTTCTAGACCAACTGGTCCTCGAAGCTTCAAGTTGGATGCTTTATTCCTGCTCTAACATCTGCAACTGCTTTCTTTCCTTTGTACAGGGTTATCTCTCAAGCTGACATTAAAGTTTTTGGAACTCACCTATATTCTCGTCCACTCATTTGTTTTACTCCTTTCTTAATGTATCAGGGCAAGAAAGCCAATTTGCCTTGTTACTAAACCTGCATACATTTAATTATTTTAATGCCCTTCATAAACCGGAAGATACCTATGGATCCATAGATTAAAGGGAATAAGATGATTTGGTGGTTATATTTATTTCGTTTAGTAGTCATTGTTCGTTGAATTTGGATTTATCATCATCATCATCATCATCTTGTCGTGCCATCAACACAGATATCCCTGACCCTCTCTCGCTACCCCTCCCTATCGTTCATCGCATCCGGCAGATCCTCAGGGCTACACCCCGTATCTACACAGAGCTGCTGTTTGTAGGTTCTAGCTGGTCGCCCTGCTTTTGCTCGGCCATGTGAAGGGGCCCTTAGGAGTACATCACTCATAAGCTCGTCCCTTCTTCTCCAGCAGTGTCTCGCATGTTTGGTTCGTCTAACTTTGATAGTTTTCGTGATGGGTGGTAGGTGGCCGTATAGCCGCTGCTTTGTGGGGTGTTGCCTCCAGGACTTGTTAAATATTGCTCGCAGTATTCTTATGTAGTTGCCAACAAGCCTCTTCTCTATCCGTTTAGTTAGCGTCAATGTAGTGCATCCATATAGCAGTATCGACACGACCGCTGCTTGGAAGAAACTGCGTTTCATTTTATCGGTCAGGTCTGACTTCCATACGACCGATAGGCTATTGATAGCTGTCCATGCCTTTGCTAGTCGCGTGTCGATGTCTGTCTCGATTGATAAGACACTGCTTCCTAGGTAGTAATTTACGAAGCTTTTTGCTTCGATGTGGCACAAGGCTGAATGAATGGGGCACCAAATGAGACTCGAATTCACTCGTGTAGGTTTGCTAGTCTAACTTAGCTTGCTAACCATTACACTACCAGAGGTGCCCGACACTGCTTCCTAGTTAGGTGAACTTGTCAACTAGTTTCAGAGGGCTACTGTTTAGTGTGGAAATGTCGCTTGTTTGATTAAAGCACATATATTCGGTTTTGTGTGCATTGACATGGAGGCCAATGCCTGCTGCGGCTCGCTCCAGACTATGCAGTAGGGTTTCGGCTTGGGTGGGTGCATTTGCCAGAAGCGCTATGTCATCGGCGTAGTCGGCATCAGTAATTGTTTTTGCGGGGTACCTTCTGCTTCTTTTCTTTGTTAGCTTGAAACCATTTTCTTCGATTTTATCAATCGATGTTCTAAGCACGTAGTCTAGACAGATGAAAAAGAAGTATGGGGCTAGTGTGTCTCCTTGCAGTACTCCTGCTACAATGTCGAAGTAGTCTGTGTCTCCATCCGGAGAACGTACTTTCACTTTGGTGTTTCTATAGAGAATCATTATGGCTGCGACGGTCTCTTTTAGTTGGCCGTATGCGAGTAGGCTGTATGCACGATCTTCCCTCTGTGAATTGAATCAAAGTCCTTGGTAAAGTCGAAAAATAATATTGTCGCCTGTAGGCTTTTTGTACGTACGCCTTCAAGAATTCTACGGATAGTCAATATTTGGTGGATCTATTTATTTGGAAGCCATTTTGGTTTTTCCTTAGTATGTTGTCAATTTTGGGTTCTATGCGGTTGCGTAGTAGGGTAATGTATATTTTGGTTGCTATGGATGTAAGTGTTATACCTCGGTAGTTCTTAGCTAATCCGAGGTCGCCCTTTTTAGGGAAAGGGAGGATGCACCTCTTTATCTATCTGTCTATTGGGTTTTGATTATATACTGCATTACAGTATGTCGTTGAATTGTCTGGTCTTCCATACTTCTGGAGGAATTTCATCAAGCTCTGCGGCTTTTCTATTTTAAATTTTTCTAAGTACTGAGTCGAGTTCTTCTAGAGTAAACGGTCCTTGTTTGATGTCTAATTGCTTACTAATAATTCTCGCGATTGGTTCATGTGTAATTTTCGGTGGGTTTCGAGTAGATTCTCGAAATGCAGTTTCCACAGTTTTATTCGTTCTTGTTGGTTGGCAGCTTTCAGTTTAGCTTTGGTAGTCCTCTTCCTTTTGCTCACTTCGTTTATCATTTGCCATGATATCCTAGACTGCCTATCTTCCACCGAGTCTTTAATCTTATCTATCTGATTTTGTATGTATTCTGTCTGTTCTTTTAGGTATATGTTTGCTAATTCATTTTGAGCCTTTTTTAGTTTCAGGACATTTGTATTTGTTGGGTTCTTCCTATTGCATTTGGAGGCAGTTTTCACGTCTTCACGTTTTTCTCTAAGCGTTAATGCATCCCATGGGACTCTAGATTTAGTTCTATGTTTAGTTGGTACGTATTTCGTTGCCGCTTCTAAGTGGGCATTGACGAAATTTTCATATTCGTCATTCGGAGTATGTGTTTGTCTTCTCCTGTAGTGCATCGAATTTGTTTCTTAATGCTATCACATATTTATTTCTAATATCCTTGTTAATAAGAAGGGCCAAGTCATAGTGTATGGTGGTTGTCGTTCAGGCGGCATTCTTTCGTAGACTCAGTCGTATTTTTGCCGTGACAATTCGGTGATCGGAGGACACACCCTCGAATGAGAAGTAAGCCTCACAATTCACTGCGCTATTTTTCCATTTCTTGTTTATAAAGACGTAGTCTATCAGTGCTTTAGTATTGTTTGCGTATGTGTAGGTCCATAATTTTCCCTCCCTTTTTGATAGTTTGTATTGAGGCATGTTAATCTATTTTCTATCACAGATGTTGTCCATTTCCGTTTGATGAGTTGTGTAGGCTGTATTTGTGGTTTCCGTTTTTCCGATTTGGGCATTCATGTCTCCGCCAATGACGAGAAAGTTGTGTTTCGGGATGCTACGCACAAGAGAGGATAGCTCATCGTAGAATGCGATGAGTTCATTTTCTTCACTAACATTGGTAGGGCTGTAGCAGGAGATGATTGTTGCACTGGGGTTGCCATTAAAAGTAGCTACCATCACCCTTGGGTGTATTTTCTCTATGCTATTTAGTGATTTTAGGGCTTGTGGTCCTATAAGCATACCTACTCCTCCTATCGTGGCATGATAGAGTTTTTCCATGCTGATGCAGTGGCTAACGTCCATCCATTGCCAGTATCGTGATATTTAATATCCTAGGTATGTGTGTATCTGTGTTCTTGAATGCATATTATGTCTATGTTATGATCTATGGCAGATGTAGTAAGCCCCGGTAGTTGTCCTATTCTATTTAAGGTTCTAACGTTAAATGTTGCTATTTGTATTGTGTGTTTGCATTTTAGTAATTTTTGTTGTTTGAGCTCTGTAACTGATTTTTCGAACACTGAGGCCAGGGCTCCAACCTCAGCAGGACGTGCCCTCTTTTTTACCCGCGCGAAGAGCGATGCATTTTGGACATGTGGTTTGAGTGTGGGTCATGATTATCTTTCAACAGCAGTTTTTATTCTCATCTACAGAAGCCACCCTTATCGAACTAATCGAGCCTGTCCGATGAACCGTAGGATTCATACGTCAAGGACCATGTTAGGCATTGCGTTGAGCCGTCAGAGGGTTTATCTGCTTGCCTTTACGTCCACCACACTGCTTCCCGTGGATTCCTTGAATTTTTTTTTTTCAGTGGGGAGGAGGAGGAGGTTAGAGGCGTTTAAAGTGGGGTCTGATTTTTATTATTAAGTTTTAACTTAGTTAAATTCCACGTCTATTTTTTTTTTTAATTCATTAAAGTACTTTTTTAAATGTTTCTTAACATCCTTATTGGCATTATATTTTACGTTTACTTAGGTTCTTGGGTTCTAATTGACCAGGTTTCTTTGACCAGGTTCAATATTAATTTGGAATTACGGTAACTCCTTTGTTTTTCTTCTTAACCCATTTAACTTGTCGGCTTGTTTGTATGTAGAAAGCTGTAAGAGAATTTAAGGCAGGAAAGAAAGAAAGAAACGAAGATTCCTTTCAATTCAAACTTTATTTTATGGTTTAAAACGGCTATTCTGCAGCGTTTAATGTTTTCCTGGATTAATAGAAATATGTTACGTTTCCAAGACAAGGCGTTGAAATGCGTTTGTCATTTTCGGTAGTGGTGAGTTCAAGGTCGGTGACCACGTCCAGTGAATGTTTTAATAGAGACTGCTGCCACAGGAGGCACCCCTCCCAAATCAGAGACTAGGTGAATATGTGCGCTACTTGCTAGTAGCCGAGTGAAAGAGATCCTTTCATTGCTACGATTAAGGCTGAAATGAGAACGGGTTTCTTTTTGGTGCTTGTAAGTCTGTCTTTTATGCATGCACGTATAATAGAAAGGAAAATTATTACGGATAAAATTTTAGCGTTAGATTTGTTTTATAAAAATTTCTTTCTAACAATAGAACAAAACTGACCATGTGTGGTTTTCAAATGCAATTTTAGCGCTTTCAGAATGGAGAAAAGAGAAGTGATCCTAGACAGTAAGTCACCAAAAGCTGCCTCCCACCATTTGTCGGCAGCTACTACTAATGCTCAGTGCGAACTCGGACCCGGTCTGTTAGTACAGAAAAAAGATGGCCTGAAGAAAGGTTTCGTCTCTCACTCCTTTAACCGTTAAAAAGTAACTACATAGGCGAGGAGTTATTCGAGAAATTCAATTGAACAACCCGACGTGTGAGACGGAAAAAAGATAGCAAAAAGTTTTCGTCACTCACTCCATTAACCATTAAGAAGTAAACTAATTTAGCGAGGAATTATCAGAGAAATTCAACAAAATGTCAACTTAGCAGAAAACTTAACTGAAATTAAACGAAAGCTGAAAATTCAACCCAAGAATTTGACTAAAGACAACTTTACAGAAAACTCAACTAAGATCAAATGAAAGTTGAAAATTCTACCAACATTTCAACGAAACCACAAAATCTACTCAAATTCAAAGAGCTTTGTTTCCTGGACACACACACACTCTCTCTCTCTCTCTGATAAGTCCTGCAAATTACAACAAATTTTCATAGCTTTATCCTTTTTATCCTTTCTCTTCCTTGGTTTATATTATATAAAATTTGATTCTAAAACGTTGTCGGCTTTATTATCTTTTTGATTTATTATCCGATCTAGAAAACCACGGAACCTACTGTTAGAAATTTCCCACTAAACCCCCTTAAATATCATCTCCTTATATCGAAATTATTATATTCATATTATTCTTTTGTTTTAAAATTTAACATTTTTATTGTAATTTCCTTTATTCTACAATTTTGATATTATCATTCTTATATTGCAAATTTGTCACTTAATATTATTCTTTTAGTTTATTGTAAATCAGAAGTTGTGTGGCATAGAATTCGTAGTCCCAAGAATGAATTGCATTCCTTCTCTCTCTACATGGGGTCAGGAGGCGAGTGGATATGAATTCGTTCTCTAGCCAGTATGCGTGATGTAAGTGACTCAGTTCTTGTTCGCTGCGTTGTCGGGGTGCAGGTTCGTTGATAAACCAGTAGTTGTCTAACCTTGTCCAAGGTGTAAGGAAATATTTACCTGTGCCTCACACCAGGTAGGATTTGAAACAAGGTCATTTTAGAGTGGAAGTTACGGAGGGGGAGATCGCACACGAGTCGAGACTTGTGTGTTGCTTGTCAATACTGGTCATTGAATCACTAGATGGAATGTGAATCTATGCTTGTCATTGATACCCCCCCACGCACAATTCCTGTGCCAAAGTGCAAGGCAAACTGTTTTCAAGTCTGTGGGTGCCTTTTTTTTATAGCTCAACTGTGGACTGAATCGGCCCCAGAGGATTCTGAAAAAAAGTTCTTTTATTTGTGTTTATATTTTATATTTAAACCGGATGCATGCGCGGAACGTACATGCGCAGTGACGTGTCGTAACTAGAAATTACTTACTTTTTTTCCCGCTACCAGAAGTTGCTTTTAACCTGACTGCTGTTGACTACCTAGAATAGGATATATTCACCAACATTTTCGTGAAAAAAGGAGATTGGTAGTCACGGGGGCCTAAGATCAAAGTGTAGTGTGACCTTTGCACGACCTGGTATACTCATTTGATCCCCCCCCCCATGGCGACTTTCGTTGTAACTTTCATGCTCGCTTGTAATCTGCTGTTGACACAGCCAGGAAGCTGAAAACGATTTAGCAGTGATCCCGCATACCACGGTCGAACCTACATCTAAGGTTGAACGTTCAAGCCCAATTGTGATCTCGCTTAACCGCGGTTGATCCAGCCAGAAGGCTGATCACATCAAGTATACCTGCTAGCTCATAACGATCCCCTCTACATCGTGGTCGATCCTACCCGGTAGCTAAACACATGCAAGCTCACAACCAAAGCACGCCCGTAATGGTTGATTGTATCAATTATTTTATTATCTGGTTTAGTCGGGGCTCAAGTTTGAGTTTGCTGTTTAGTTAGCTAAAATCTTTGAGCGGAAATGTAAATCAAATTGGAAAGTTCAAGCGAGTGCATCAGAGATCAGTTACTGGAAGAAATAAATAAATTCCTGTCTTGTCTCAAGTTTGATTGAGTAAATAGAAACACAGTGAAATTGGGGACACGTGTGAGATGACTCAATAACTTAGCGAGATGACATTACACTACCAATATTCTGAATTTAGATATATAAAAATTAGCGAATTTTGAGAAAGTTGTCAGTTGGAAGCAGAAGTTGAGGTTAGACTTCGATCGGAGTGGGGTGTGTGTATCTCTGTTCATACATCCTTACAGATTCTCTTTCTCGTGCTACTGTATGCAGTCTGACCATCAAATAGTATATTTAGATAATGAAGCGACTATTTTCTATAAAAATATTGAACATATTACTGTTAGGCCAATATATTCCAATAAATGATTGTTAATTGAGAGTTCTTCTTGTCATTGAGTTGTCAACACCCAGGTAACTTTGTCCTAACGAATCACTCTGACCGTTGGATGAATTGTATCATTCTCTATCTGTGGATCTATCAAACGCAGCGTGGGCACAAAGAGGAGTAATAAACAAACAAGTTGGAAACGCATTTGGCGCCATTACCAGAATAAGACCAATCATTATTATTACATTTGGTATTGCAAATGTTGTCATGCACAATGGTATTACATTTGGCTCTGGTATTAGCATTGGTTGTTGTGATCGCGATATTGTTACTGAGGTGCCGTGTCAAGATATTGTTAAATTTAAAACTGATCCCAGAACATAGTATCACATTTGGTACTGGACCAAGCGATGGTGTTATAACTGGTGCTGGGCCAAACCAAAGTGTCATACCAGCTCTAGTATAGAGTATTGGACACTTGCATATTTTCTGCATTGACTCATCAAGCAACTCTCTGTTGAGCAAGACTTACAGTAACTTTTAAGTCTGTTGTGATACACCCCTTTGCGGCCACTCTGTACTTATCAACTTCTTTAAACCAATACTATTCCTGGCCAGTGATTTATCTAGTGGGTCCGCCGGAGTATTTCACCTTTCTTTACGGCCACAAAAGAAATACAACCGAGAGAGTGGGAAAAAAAGAACAAACGAACAATATGGGTTTATGTCAGCTCCAAGCGCAAGAAAGGTAGTTTTGTGACACCTTGCATTCCCTGTGCATCTGTAGACTATCGCCAGCGTGTATTTTTCGCGAAACTTCTACAAGTTACTAGGAATGCCAACTCATCTTGACTGTCTTCCCTCACTGCTTCCTTCTGCTGACCGTTGTCGACTGCCTCTCTGCATCTCCCTTTGCCAACTGACCCTCTGGCTTCTCTCGGACCTTTCTTTCCTCCCCCACTTCCGGTCTCGTCGGAGATATCGAGTTCGGACCTTTGTTTGGGTTTTGCGTCAAACAGCAGCGACTGGGGTCAGAAATCAAAGACACGAGTCTCGTACTTATGAAGTTGTAAATCTTTATTTGCGTACGTGTTCGGCGGTAAAAACAAGTACACATTCTCCAACTATACACTCTTCAACATACAATCTTCAACGTGAAAACTGAAACAAAATAAATGCACTCGTAAATGTTCCAAAAGAGGAAACACCACGAAAGTGATGATTTAAATCGAATCAATTCAAGAGAATTCACGTGCTTACCTCTTTTTGCCTTGCTAGTGACCCACAAAGAAAAACGTCAGTCTCGCATGCCAGTCGATTTGAAAACGACCGAATTCACGCCAGCCGGTGTTCAAGCCAGAAGTCCCTCCCGCGCCTTCCACCCGGAAGTGACCGGTGCGGGAGGCAAAATTCAATCTAAAAACTATACCGGCTGAAACGCAAACTCTTACATTAACATAGCTCCCTAAAAATAAGCAATACTTATTTTTCAAGGTTGAAACAAAAAGAGTGACGCATTTTATGGCTCCTTGGTGGGGACTTCCCTGGTCTCGGCTTCGCATAACACGACCAGTTTGTGGATAGGGCGTTCCAGAGTTTGTAATGGTCGGTCTCTTTGACCCATCCTATTCAAATTTGTAGTACCCACTGAAACGTTCACCTTACGAACCAAACCATCGTTGCTGGAGATTGTTTCGATGGCCAGTCCTAGCTGCCAAGTGTTTCTAGGGGGTTGTCTTCCTTGGTTAGGACGACGTCCCCAATGGAGACGTTTCTTTGTTGTCCACCCCATTTTCTTCTCTCCTTAAGCGTCTGAAGAAATTCCTTCTTCCAACGTGTCCAAAACTCATTTATTGAATACTGTACTCGTTGTCACCTCTTCCGACAGTATAAATATGGCCTTTGGAATTTTCCCGGTGGTGGTAATATCGTCTTGGACTTCATTGTCAACGGATGATTTCGAGTCAGTGGTTCTGCTGTCAAAGGAGCATTTAGGCCATCCACAATGAGTGGTCGACAGTTAACAATGGCCATCGTCTCACAAAGGAAAGTTCTTAGAGACTCATCGTCCAAGCTGGCACCAAAGTCATGTGTAAGAGAGGAGAGTACTTTCGGACTGTGCGGATCTGCCATTCCCAAACACCGCCCATGTCGCTAGCCGACGGCGTGTTGTTCTTGAAAGTGATGTTGCATCCCTGATTTGAAAGATGGTGTTGGAGCTGGCTGTGATTCATTTCTTCCATGGCCTCGCGGAGTTCACGACTCGCACCAACAAAATTCGTTCCTCTATATGATCTTAGCTGTCTTATTGCACCACGAACAGATATGAATCTCCGCAATGCATTTATAAAGGAACTGGTGTCAAATGAGGCAGCTGTTTCCAAATGGATCGCTCGGGACGACATACAAGTAAAAAGAACACCATATCTTTTCGATTCCTTTTGGCCCTCCTTGATATAAAATGGTCACAAAAAAAAAAAAAAAAAAAAAAAAAAAAATCAACACCACTGTAAGTAAAGGGTGGTTCAGGTTGGATTCTATCCATTGGCAAGTCACTCATCCTTTGCTTCTGAATTTTACCACGGAATTTACAGCATATAACACATTTTGAGATGAAAGTATAAACTGCCGAGCTGCAATCTATAATCCAAAATCCACCTTGTCTAATTTTATTAGTGGTCATGCTACGACCTTGGTGTTTGAGCTTTTGGTGAAAGTGTGAGATGATCAGTTCAGTTACATGGGACTTTCTGGGAAGTATGACAGGATGTTTTAGATCTTTGCAGAAACTTCCCTTATTTAACCGACCACCAACACGAAGCAAATAATAAGATATGCTAGCATTGGTGAACTCAAGCAGAGAATCACTTCCATGCGGGATAATATTATTGGAGACAAGCTCTTGCCAGACATGCTGTAGCATAACTATCAACTTGAGGTGTGCCGTGTCACAGGTAGTGCACATATTGAAGACTTATAAAATCGGCCCCAGAATAAACTTATGATGTTCAACACCTAAATCATTAAATTTCATTGAGTTAGACTTAGTAGTTTTCAAGATAATTTCTTTTAAAATAATCTCAAACTTTTGGGGACAACCTGTGTGTGTGTGTGTGTATATATATATATATATATATATATATATATATACACACACATATATATATGTTTTATATATGAAGTTGAGATATCTGATTAGCTATCAGTGCTTATTACTTAGTCTAACTTCATAATAATGTGTGTCGATTGACTTGATGCCTATTAACTAAACTGAAACTTAGTAAATGACATACACAGGTAATTTGTTTATAGTGTTGAAGGCTTGTGCAAGACCAACCAAACTTTTTGTAGGAGTTGATAGAAGAATCGCACACCAGTGTACCCCACGTTTTCTGAACATCACTCCTCAGGTTTGAATTCAAAATCTTCTTTCTCCAAGATCAATTGTCTTACCAAGACTAAAGAGACAGTCTACACTGCTGTTTTACTCATAGCTGGGTTGGGATGTGGAGAATAAATGAATTCCTGTCTTTCTCAAGAACATAAGGGCAAAGTGAAATACAAACAGCATCATCCAGGATTTGAACTTGGCTCATTGAATCAGTTTCCCGTAAGGATAACAATTGTCACACAAGCAACTCCTGTCTCACTTTATATATATATGCAATATAAATAAATGAGGCATGAACCCTCTTATCCCTCCCTCAGTTATGGGTTAAATAATATCTCTACAGTTCTTCTACAAGGATGGCTTTGACACTAAATATCCCATGGAAGTTGATGACACATCTTCACTCTCTAGACATTTTGAAGGAGCTGTGAGTAGATTTTACCTTTTTGCTTATAATTACTAGGCATAGCTTAGTTTGGCACAAGGATATAAATGTAGTGTACCAAGTAAGAATCAAGCACAATGTGATAATCTGCAAGACAATTTGATAATTATTACTGTGATATACATTCTAATTAAATTTTGGGTAATCTTCATACACCGTAGTCATTTATTAAGCTTGACTTAGTTTCATACATTGCCCAGTCTACTGGGGCTGTAGAATACACTGACTGCACCTCTGCAGAGGGATAAGATCCCTCCCTAACGAGTGTCCTGGATATGACACAAAACAATCTGATTGTGAGTTCCTGTGATGTTGGGCTTTGGGGAATATGGAGCACCCCTTCATTGCTATTGCTCCCAGGTCCACTCTGGCTCAGCGTGGTAGCACCTGATAGGTCCCTATTTATGGGTTAAATAGAACTAATAGCATACTTACGCTAAACTGAACTGTTTGACTAAACTGAATAGCTTGAAATAGAAATGTTTTTGACAATTAAACCGTACTTATATTTAAACTGAATGCCTATGCTAAATTGAATTATTTGAAATGGAACGTGTATTTACACTAAACTGAATTGTTTAATATAGAACTGTTTTGACATTTAACTGTGTGTAAACAAAATCTGTACTTATACTTAGCTGAATTAGAACTGCTTGACTAAACTGAGTAGCTTGAAATAGAAATGTTTTTGGCAATTAAACTATGTACTCATGCTAAACTGAATTGTTTGAAATAGAACTGATTATTTACATAAAAATGGATTTGGCATTAAATAACCTACAAAAGTTGATATGCCATAAAACCCAACTACCAACCTTAGTTTGATACAAGGACAAAAATATGAGGCACATGGTGAAAATTAAACTCACAATTCTCTGCTATCTTAATTCACTAACCATTACACTATAGAATCTTTAACTAAAATACTGTTTTATGAAAAATGATATTAAAAGGAAACAATATAAAATTTCCAACATAGTTTATTGAACAAGAGAAGAATATAAGGTAGAAGACCTGGATATACATTAAAACATTAGAATTGTGTCTATAGAAAAAGTGGAACATCCAGAGACAAATTCCTTTATGTTTGCTGAAATATGTGTCGGGGGGAAAAGTCATTGTATTCATTAAAACATTTAAAGAAAAAAAAAAAGTCAAATTCACATTTTCTTAACATTGTATGAAAGATAATGATTACATTCATTGAAATTTGTGAAAGAAATAAAGAAAATGAATGGTTTTTAGAGAATTGAAAAATTTTCCTGAGAGTATAATTACATATTTTCTAACTAATATCACATATTGATAGAAGGAGAGAAAGAACATGGTAAATTCCCATTCTTCCATTTTTCCTGAATCCAGTAATTTTGCCAACAGAAAGAAAAGAATGATATGAAACAAAAAATACTTAAGATTCAAATTTTTAAATGAATGCAAAAATAAATGAAGGAATAATGTAGAAAAGTCATCAGAAGAAGCATATTTTTGTATGAATACATAAAAATAAAACTTGAAAGTTTTTTTGTTTTTTTTAATCAAGATAATACAGCCTAATCTTAAACAGTGCAAATATATTATTATTTGTACAAAAGATATGTGCAAACAAGTTTAAGTTGCTATACTGGATAATAGATTCTGAGTTGAATTTACTGTCAAATATTGATAAAATTATATTAGAATATTTCACCAGAATACCTAATAAAGACTTTTTGGCTCTAATTTAGAAATTAACTATGATAAACTTTAATTCACATTAAGCTATGTTAAACTACTTTCCCCCACAATCTCTCAATTAGTAAACATACTGAAGAAGTGGGAACAAGTTAATCCTACAAACAGCAAGATTTTGTTAGACTAATTTGTTAATGAAGCATCAATAAACATTATGCTCATTATAATGATCGTGTGTCTTAGAACCTCTCCACCCCCAAAAAACAAACAATATCATATAATAACAAATTTAAGTATTAAACCAACTAATGCATATCTTTATGATTGGAGCAGCATGTAGTTTAAAAGGTATATGACAATACTAACTATACCATACATTCAAAGAGAAAAAACTGCTTCTGTTAACATTACTGACAGATTGTGAAAAAGGTAAATCATTTAGATATCATCTTATATTTAAAACAAGGGAGACAATCATGAAAGCATCCAAAATCGTCAAGCCATAGACCAGAAGATAACATTCTAATTTTGGATTATTAAATATGATATTCCTATAATAAGCACTGCATACATGATAGCTAATATGCCATACAAATCTAAATGGTATAAACTAATTAGATTTATCATAGCAGCTCTAGTTAACCAGAATTGGATGTTAGAATGTAGACATGGATAACCTTGTCTGTAAAATATAGTGACAGGAAGAATTGTTTATTACAAATTCTGATGAGTAAGTAATACCAGTTGACTAGTCCAGGGATGTCATCAAATTATGGAGAAGAGTTATGTGCTCTTGATACAGCTACCCATAGAAAACAATATTTTAACCAGAATATATTATTGAGTAAATACAATTATATTTTTAAAAATCCATTAAAAATTTTTTTAATCAAAGAGTTTCTGAAACTAACAAACTAGTATTAAAAATAACCCCCTCCCCCCAAAAATGTTTCATGCTTCATCCAAAAATATAACTTCACATAACCGAAAGTATTTTTTTGGTTTTCTTCTCATTAAAAAAAATAAAATAAATAAAAATAAATTCATATAACTGATTTTTTTAAAAATTTAGTCTACAAAGGGGAAAAAAAATGAAGAGAAGAATTTTCTTGGTAAATTTTCTTTCCTTTATATTTTTTTGTTAAAAATCAATTTTTCTTGAAATAAGAATAAAAAGGACAATATACCAAGAAAACAAAAGGAGAGTGGGAAAAAAAAAAAAGCATCGATAAAAGAACCAAATAAATTCTAAACAAAAGTAAAAAAAAAAAAAAAATTCAAATTTTATCTCATTGTAGTAGATTATAATCCATAATGCACAATGTATGCTGATGCTGAAGAAATATTTTATTGAAAGACATGTGGAGGTGAATATTTGGTAACCTGAACAGGAAGTTAAGAGAATTTTCCATAAAGATAAATAAAAAATTTAAAAAATGAGATCAGTGAACAGGTTAATGTGAGTTAATTATTGAGTTGTTTGAGAAAACAATAATTTCTGTAGATCAATAAATTCTATGAACTAAGAAACTACGATAAATCAATGATTATCATTATAAAACAGTGTTATAAATTAGTAAAAGGTGCCTTGAATTAGTGAAAAAGTACCAATGCAAAAGCCAAAAAAAGTTAAATAAAAACTCCCACAACAATTTTTTGTTTAGAAAAAAAGAATGAAAGGGTAGTGAATTAATATAAAAATGTTAATAACTAAATGTAGAAAAATGTTTTTATATCTTGGAATTCAAAATGAATTTGAAAACGAAAATTACAATTTCATAAGTAAAACTTACAATTCTGAAAAAAAAAAAAAAAAAAAAAAAAAAAAAAAATTAACAGAAAATGCTTATAATCTTTGGTTATCACAGATTTTTGCAAATGTTACATTAGTAGATATATAAAAGATTTTTCCAAAACTGTTGCCCTCTGGTTAAAATTTGAATCAGCCATATAACTATGGTGATTTAAAATTCCATCCCCAGAGAAGCCACACTATCTAAAGAGAAATAGAAAAACACAGCAGACTACAACCAATTCCCTCAAATCTTTCAAAATTTGTGCTAAGTTGTTAAATGCAAACAATAATATTCTGGGAAATAAATTCCCTAGATAATCTGGTAATACTCTTCTAACATTTGCGAATAATCTTTTGTATAAAATGTGGTTACTTCAATTTCTGTTCGTTTAGAAATAATGCATTAATTTTTGCATTTGTTTTAATCAATGTAATAAGGTTCTAAAGTCCATTATATATAATAATTGCTGTATGAAGTTTTAAACTAAATTAATTCTAGGGGGAGTAACTCTTGTACTAAGAATAAAAAAATTAAACTTATGGCAGAAAGTTTCAAGTTATTTATGCTTATGCACACAGGTCTTAGGTTGCTTGAAGTACCTGCCGTTATGAAATGGTCGCCCATCTTAGTACTGAGCAGGCTCATCACTACTTAACTTTGGTGATTTGATGGGAACTGGTGTTTTCAGCACGACTAAGTCAAGTGAATTTTAAATTTCTTTCAAAACTTCTTGATTTGGGCCTTAAGATATCTGCAAACATACATTTTTTATAGTATATAAGTTGTTTAATTTTTTTAAGCTTACCAGAAATTACTATTTCTTTGGTTAATATGTAAATTTCCTCACTACCTTTTTTCTTCAAAAAAAGAAAAAAAAAAGAAAAGTGAAATTTTGATAGTAGACTTTATAAAAAAAACAAGAAAACAAACACAAACAAATAGATAAATATAAAACAAAAAAGGTAAATTGATTTGTAAATGTACCAAAATGGATAAATCTAAAATCACACGTAAAAAATTCCCTCTGAAATCAAATAAGAGAGCAAATCAATAATTATTATCCCTTATGGTATATAGAATATTGTACCAAAAATGTGGATAATTATTAACTCACCCATCTATTATACTTATTTGATTTTTCAAGTACATCAATTGACTAGCAAGAATAAACATTCACAGTAAAAGACTTAAATTTTAAGATGACTGCAGCAAGAACTGAAAAATGGATATGTCACATGATATATAAAAGAAACTCTTTACATTATAAAAACTAACTACTCTATAAATTATACTGAGCAGAATGAAAATTTTAGTGTGATTCTTGAAATAATAATATTTTAAAAAATTAATAAGTATTGTATTATATAACTTTGAGGCAAGGATCAATCAAGCCAAGATGGGTTCTACAAGCACAGGAAATAAGTAATTGTTGGCATTTACTGAGTTGGATTAGTACAATACAAAATGGGTGTTGCACCATTCTACCAAACTAGAAGTGCCTACTTTGAAAATTCATCATTTTAAAATGTTTGGTCAAAAGCAATAAAAATATGGCATCACTGGGGAAATAGGCAACAATCTAAACTATTACATATAAACATCCTTAAAAGCACAGGTGCAACTTTCATAGAAGGCAAATATATATATATATATATATATATATATATATATATACATACATACATACACATACATACAATCTAGTTGTAAAAGTGTAATTAACTTTGATATGTTTTTATTTCATAAAAATAACTCCAGAAAAATCAACCATATTCATTATTCAGTTACTTAAATTCATAGCCTAAT
Source organism: Sepioteuthis lessoniana (assembly GCA_963585895.1). Classification (NCBI taxonomy): domain Eukaryota; kingdom Metazoa; phylum Mollusca; class Cephalopoda; order Myopsida; family Loliginidae; genus Sepioteuthis; species Sepioteuthis lessoniana. The sequence continues at coordinate 108,644,048 of OY757911.1, forward strand.
GACAAAAAAAGCATATATTTTAAGTTAATATTTACTTTTCAATATAAACTGCTTGTCAATGCACTTAATCCAATCCAATTCAAGACCTTTCTATTAATCTGATACTAGGGCATTCATTATATAGTGAACATTTCTGATCAGGTTTCAGTTAATTACTGGATGTCAAGTTACATACATACAGATTTATAATAGAGTTCCTTAATAGTATATATAAGCATTATGTAATTAAAATTTCTCATTAATAAGCATAATGGCCCAGTCAGCTGGGGCTGCAGAATACACTGACTGCATCTTTACAGAGGATGCAGACTTCCCCAATGAGTGCCCTGAATATGACACTAAACAATCTGATGGTGAGGCTTTAGTAATGCTGGAGCTTGGGGGAATGTGGAGTACCCCTTCATTGCCATTACTCCCAGGTCTACTCTGGCCCAGAGTGGTAGCACCTGGCAAGGTACTATCTATGGGTCAAATAGACCTAAACTGTGTGCTTATGCTAAACTGAATTGTTTGAAATTAACTGTTGTTACATTTAACTTTGTGTAAACAAAAAACTATACTTATACCAAACTGAATTGTTTGAAACTTTTATCAAAATGACTTAGTTTGGTGTTAAATGACCTAAAAAGAGTTGATGTATCATAAAACAGACCAACCAACCAACAATTAATAAGCATAAACCTATGACCATCATTCTTAATTAAATGCATTACTATTAAATATAGATTATTTAATTGATATTTCATCTTATAAATATAAGTGTTATACATTTCTAAAAACTAAGAAAAAATACTTTGACTTAATTTATTTTTTAAAAATTTACTTTTTTTGTCAAATAATTTTCATTTAAATTACAAAATGCAAATGTAAATCTAAAAATTATTATGGAACATGATTTAATAGTGGTACTCATTTTTTAAGAAGAAGATATTAATCTATAAAAATTTTTTGCAGTTAAAATAAAAAATCTTCAGTTACTATTATTTAAAATATAATATACAGTAAAAAATTCAGCCAATCAAATTCTGAATAAACGATGTATTTGCATTTAGTTAGTATTGTCTAATTCCATCTATTTTCTATATCTAATCATTGTCTATAAAGAAAACTTGCCTTCGAAATAAAAGTATTTCTTATAGTTTAACTGTAAAAGGCCAGCTACATATTTTTCAAAGGAGCAAGATAAACATTACTTATCTGATAAACCATAATTAGTTTGCCTTTTGAAAAATTCTTTTCTAAAATGAATGAATAAACATAAATTTTAAGAAATTAAAGAAATAAACTTACTTTTTAGATCACTATATTATGCAGGTCAATTATTTATGTAGAGTTTAATGTTTGACTTCAGAGTTTTCCTTCTCCTAGACTGGTTACCGTACCAAGGTTAAAGAGCCCAGTCAGCCTTACAATTTACCTATAGCTGGAGGGAGAATAGTTGGATGCTTACCTTTACCAAGGTTATTAGCACAATGTGAAATGCAAACAGCCTCACCCAGGATTTGAACTCTGATCAGCATGTCTTTTAGTTAACATTTTCATTTTTCTATAGTTACTCAAATTTAAATTAGAGAAGTTAAATCTATTTGTAAGATTTACAAGACTGGCATATAAGAATATTTACCTAGAAGTAAGTTTTCCAAGATTTTTTTTTCAGTAAAATAATATAGTTTTCAATAGTGCAACAAAAAACATAATTCAAGCCACATAATTGCAAATTTTGTTGAATAAGCAAGTAAAATCAAGATAAAACCCTTTTGAAAAGTTTGCAAGCGTTTTGCTTATTCAAAAATTATCTTTGCATACTGCTATATACTACAATTAAAAAGAATGAAAATAAATCGAGGAAATTTTAACCATAAGTACTTTAAAAATGTAAAATAAATAAGCTCTAACATAAAATATCTTTGTTCTTCTAGAAATTTCTAGGAATTGTGATTAAAATTTTTTTTTAAAAATAGGAAAAAAGTCACTAGATTAAAAATGTATGGCAGAATACATTTGGTTTAAATAATAAAAAAAAAAGTTGGCGACCTTAGTCGAGGGTGACCCAAAGACTCCTTTTTCAATAGCTGCTACAACACGGAGTAGGGGAGGGCGCTACTCCATTCACTGGATTGCTCCACTTTACCCTTGATCCATACCTCATAATACTGAGTGTTAAGCAAGGCAGCATCAAGTACCATTCTTTGAATCTATGACTCACCCTGGTATTGAAATGTGGTCTCCCGAACCATTGGCGAACATTCTACTTATAAGGCCAATGGCTGGTACTTATTAAATAATTAAAAGAAAATAACAAGAAATGTTCTGATTTCAGTCAAAAGACAAAACATATCAAATTCACATAATATGCAAATGTTAAAAGATTAAGGCTTTGATATACATAAAAAAGGCATCTTTGTTGCTTGGCACTCTGGTAATAATGCAAGTACATTACAAACATATTACTGGTAATAATGGTAGTACAGTGCTGTTGTATGATATAACACTGTTCATAAGAATAACAGTGTATTAACAATATAAAACTACATTGCTGGTTACTTGGAATAGTGATAAATTATTCACTCCAGCATTGAACAATAAGAAAAATTAATTACTTGATTTGTGTTCATAATTTTTTTTACAAAATTCATTATATATATATATATATATATATATATATAAAATCACAGTAAGCAAAATAGGAGAAATTTAAACAAAACATATAGTTACAGAATACATAAAATGGCAACGTTAAAACATCGGAAAGTGTTTGAGTCAAGTTGAATATATACTACACAAAATTTCATAGCATTTTGATTAATTCACCAATCAAGTGATGTAATGTAAAATTAAAACAAAATCACGCACATCAATTGGAGTTTAACAAATGGTTATCTCCCTTGTTATATTCACTAGATTGATTTTTATTCCCCCCCCAAAAGAAAAAAAAAGGCGAGCAATTTGGACAGACGTTTTAACGGAAGATTGTACTAATTATCCATTTATTCTAAGGTGAAATAATCACTAAAGAAATTTTTTTTTATTAAGTTCAAAGAAAAACATTCAGAGGATGATATCCAGGTAGTGATGTGCTTATTGCACATAGCAAGTATCAGGAGCTGATTGCATTCACTTGATTGTGTATTGCCAAATAAAAAAAAAAGAAGAGTAAAATAGATAATTGGTCCCTATAAAATGAAGAATGAATTCCTCTAAATATGCATCAAGATTATTCAACAGGCCAAGAAAGAATAGTGAGGCTGAGATACAAGAATAGCAAAGATGTTAGAACATAGATATAATTATACATGATTATTATATCATCATTATTTTAATTAAAAGTTAAAGTAAATACATAAAAATAAAAAAGAAAGCTGTGATAATAGTTCTCAGTTAGCCTAAAGGTTCTGCATGTGAGGTTGAGGCTACTCAACTTTAGCATGCCACCATAAATAGAGGAAAATGCCAACTGAAATACTATAACAATAAAAAATAAAGGTTTTGATATTAGTCATAACATTGATTAGAATTTATCAATTGATAATAAGCAAAAAAATCCACAAGTTCATTCAATATGAAAAAAGATATATAGACAGAAAACAGTAAGTCATAATTTGAACAAACATTAAAAAAAGAAAAAAAGATGGCAGTTCAAAATTTAAAAAGAAAGTTAATGATCAAATTTTTGCAAAAATTTAAAAATAATTTTTTTGTCTCATAGCAATTTTTTGTAACTTTGTAAATAAATTATAAAGTTTTGAGATTTTAAAAAGATAATTTTCAAAAACCTTTTTTTCCAATAAAAATAATAAACATTTTTATCTTTAAGGGTTCAACAAAAAGATAATTATATTAAAAATGTTAACATAAACCAATCTGTAGAATTAAAAACACCTCTCCCCACAAAAAACATTAAAACCTGTAAGCTAAATAACAATAAAAAGTAATTTTTGTACATTTTACTTAAAAGAGAAAGACTTAAAATATAATTGCCTTGTTATACAATCAGGCTGTGTAGATCAGGCCTTTGAAATCTTATACGACCTCTGACCAGTGGTATTCTAAGAAACAAGTCTATCAATGATCAGTGGTAAACATTCCTTTGGTCTGCTATTAGTCAGTTATTTATGACTAAATTCACTAGCACAACTAAAAGCAGGTTTTTAATTGTCAAAATACATTCAAGATTTAATCTACCACAGACCCTTGAAGACCTAGCTAACCATTGGCTAGTGGTATACAAAATCCATGTACCAACAACTATTCTTTTTATTTGTTGGTCAATATACAACCAGTACCAATTACCTACTGGCCAGTGGTATCCAAAATTTACCATTGGCCACTGGTGTCCAAGTTTCTATTTATGCCAATGGAACATTACACCAGCCACCAAACAAGAAACAGGCAAAATTATAAAAGCCATTAGTTATTATAAATAAAAATTAAGTTTGAATTAGGGAAAAAAAAAAAAAAAATTTAAGAAATAGGACAGAAAATTTTTCCTGAATGTTAATGACATTGAATTTTTATGACATCTTAAAGTTTTTTGTTATACTAAAATAAAGTTTTTTGCTCGAAAGAAAATGTGAACAACAAGTCAAATATACAATGAAAATAAAAATATAATATGAAATGATCCCCAAAACTAAACAAATACAAAAACCATATAAAATGAAATAATTATAATACAATACTGATTAACAAACTACTAAACAAAAAAACAAACAAACTTAATATCACTAAAAATAGTAGTAAAATAATATTCAATAAGATAATAAATAATATCTACAGAAATAATAAGTAATATTAAATAAGATAAAAAATGAAAAAATACTAAAATAATATTAAATAACATAAGAAAATAGTGCTAAAATGATATAAAAAATATCAAATAATATTAAAATAAATGTAAAATACAAAATTAAAGAAATAAAATAGCAATCATAACAAAATACCGACCCCCCCCAAACCCCTAAACAAACAACAAATAATGCAAAATAAATACTACAATAATAAATGATGAAATAATAAATAAATCAAAAAACAATACCAAATATTAGAAAATACAAAAACAAAATAAGTTCCTAAAATTAATATAAAATAATAGTAAACTTTTTTTTATAGAGGTGTAACAAGCGGTCAACATATCAGCAATTACCAGCACCTTAGAAATATTTATCGAAATTTAGGCTTAAAATAAATAAAATAAAAAGTTAGCAACAGAGGTAGAAAAAATATCAGGTCATCTACTCCGAAAATATTAAAAAGTAAATATTAATTGATATTCATTTTCACCAGACAATTTTGAAAAGTTCTCAAATCGACAATGTCTTGAAAAAAATGTTGAATAGTAAGATATAACCAATTAGCGTAAAAATTGATATTTGAATACACCCAGTCAGAGTATTAGTTTTTTTTTAAATTGAGGTTGTCACATGAAGAATTTGTAAAGTTGATAATATTTTTTAAAGAAATGTTTACTGAAGAAATTCACCAAGAAATTCACAACATGTCAAATATACAATGAAAATAAAAATATAATATGAAATGATCCCCAAAACTAAACAAATACAAAAACCATATAAAATGAAATAATTATAATACAATACTGATTAACAAACTACTAAACAAAAAAAAAACAAACTAAATATCACTAAAAATAGTACTAAAATAATATTCAATAAGATAATAAATAATATCTAAAGTAATAATAATAAATAATATTAAATAAGATAAAAAATTCACCAAGAGAATCATCAACTTTGTTTTTACTTAATCTTCATTTGCCTGATCAGCAAAACATTTACATTCAAATCTTATCAATTTTCAACTATTTTGTAAAACATATTTCAAAGTAGTAAACAAAAAAAATCATTAACAGTAATACTGTTTTGTAAATATATATGAAAATTAAACTAAACAATTTAAATGTTCTTAAAGCCATTTAAGTCTCAGTCTTTAAATCCTGAGAGGAAACTAAAAGAAAAAAAGTTTCCTTCACTGATCACTGAAATGCTTTTTTGATTAATTCATTCATTTTTATTGTTGGTTTACCTCATAAGTCAAATACATTTCTTAGAGATGAGTGGTTTGCATTTTCTGTTATTGAATGGGTTTATAGTATATAATATTGTTCAAAGTGGTATCAAATGCTTGTGTTTCTTTGATTAAGAAAAGCCCCCTCCCTAAAAAAAAAACTTAAATTAAAAAATGCTTTGAATTGTATTTTAAAAAATAGGCTGTTGATTTCTAGGTGAACATTTTTGGATATATGAAGGTAATAGTTATCCACATAGTTTTACCATTCAAAGGGAGGGAGTCTTGGAACAAATCTACTTTAGATAAGGTTCTACTATATCTTATAATACAGAGTGTGTGTGTGTGTGTGTGTGTGTGTGTATTTGTATCTGAAACAAAGTGACCACTGATATTACAATTCCCTTAGTTATTTACATCAGATTCTTCTTGATTTTATTTTCATTTAAGTCTCAGTTATTAAAAAATTATTTATATTATTAATATGGTCGGCCTTATCAACATACTAATAACATGCAATTGTAATTATACATACAACCAAATAGCAGTGTACAGTGTGAACAGGAAAACTAATTCGTATATTGATCTTAAAAATTTGATTTGAACAAATATTCGCTTAGTATTATTGATTTCTAATTGTTTGGTTTTATTTTGATAAATATAAGCAAAATTCCCATCAATAAATCTTAAAAGAAATCCATTAATAAAACGAAATAACTTATTTCATTCTTTCCTGTCTAATTTAGTTAAATATTTAAATCATGAAAATTTAGCAATTAAAGCCAGGAGTGATAGGAGCAGTTTTTAATTTACTTATATTTAGAAACTTGGAATGAGTTATGAAATATTGCCAGTAGCCAAGGAAGTCTTATCTGTGCTCCTGTGTTGCTACAATCTTTTTTTTGGTTGCTGTGCAGTAGCTTTTAAAATTTCATTTTCACTGTTAATATAATTTTTTCTCTGAGTAACATCTTGTTTTCTATAATGTCTAAATTATCCTTTAAATTCTTTTATTGTATGGCTACACTGAACAAATGTACAAGTAAAAAAAATTCTAATTAAGAAAATGAGTTAAACATAAAAATCATTAAAACATAATAAATAATAATAAATTTGTAATAAAAATTAGACAAAACATTGGCTGCTATAAAAACACTTTCAACAAAAAATACAATAAACAAATAAAAAAATTCACAACTGATTAAAAATAGTCCATATATATGAAATAAAAATAGTTTAGAAATTTCGACGAGTTAATTACAAATATAGAAAAGAAAAATATTAAAAGCATAATAAATAAATCAAAATTGGTCAAATTTATTATTTTAAACAATTACTAATACAAATTTTAGAATTGATTAAAATTTATAAGTTGTTGAATATCTGCATAGTACAAAGAAATAGTGTGTGTGTATATATATATATATATATATATATATATATATATATAAAACTCGTAACTCAAAGTATGTAGGCATAGTACAAAGAAATAGTATAAAAATAAATTTTTTGCAAACAATAATGAGTCATTTTATTTAAATGGCATTTTGAACTCAAACAATGAAAAGAAAACAAGCTACTTAAAAACAAAATTGCTGTTAACAAATCCTGACTGCAATAAGCAACAGTAAAAAAAAAGTTTCTTGTTAAAATTTCTAACAGAAATCTTTCTGAATAAAATAAAATCTAAAAAAAAATTATAGAATAAATAGAATTAATTTGAACACCAAAGTGAGCTCTAAATAATTAATATAATTTTTAATTTAAATCAATACCTATTTATCAACAAAATGATTTATATCAAATATATTGGATCACCTGAATAATTCTCAGCCTAAAGTTTGACAGAATGACAATTCTTTAGGTGGAATAAATTGGAGTGACAATTATTTAGGTGATCATTAGTTTATTATATACAATGAACTGATTTTCATTCTAGTTGTCTCTAGATTAAAATCCTTTGTTTTTATTCTTTGTTAACATTTCCAAGTAATTTTGAATTAATTTCAGGAAGGTCATTACTTAAAATTTTTCAAACTGTCATCCTGTCTCTTTTATGATGATTTTTCAAAAGTTGTTCAATGACTTGAATAAAATTTAATTAGTTATATCAAGATAATGTTTGGCTATAAATGAGCTTTTTCTCATTCATATCTCCCAGAACTTATGTGGTATAATTTTTCTGATAATAGTTTCAAAAGTTTAAGTCAGTATATTGCTATGCAGTATATGGGTTATTTAAGTGCAACAATTTTCCAAGTGAAGATTTTAGGGTGATGATTCTTCAGGAGGGTCAGATCAGGCTGACAATTCTTGAGGTGATTCAATATATCTTACAGAGTAAAGGCATTTTTCAGTAAGACTAGTTAGCTCTTTGCTGGTACAGAAAAAGATTTAAGTACTACTGATATAAGTAACCTGATATATTTATAGTAAAATGTGTATATATAGTAAAGACTTAATATCTTATTGTATTTGAAGGTGGAGGTATTTCAAGTGAACGATTTAAAAAGGATACAATTTGAATATGATCAACATACTGAATTTAATATTAATTCATTGAAAGACTTTAGATAAGTGACACTATCAGCTATAGTATTTTAATATTTTTAAAAAATAAATAATCAGTTAAATTTTAAATTAATCCATTTATTCATTAATGAAGAGACCAAGTGAGAGAAGAAGTATAACAAGAAAGAGAGAATAAGAGAAGAAATAGAAAAAAAAAAGAGAAGAAAAATTGGGGAAAAAAAAGATGAAAGGTAAAGAGAATTATTTATATAATGTAGAGAAGACTATATAATTTCATAACAGGATATTAACAGAATATTAGACAATAGTGATTTGTTTTAAAATGAGTTTATATCATACTAAAAAGATTGCATTTTTGAATAGTTGCATTTAAGAAATCAGATAAAGTTCAATGAAATATCTAGAACTCTTTGAACTATGAGTTCTTTACACCAAGAACAAATAGTTCTTAATAATAAAATAATTATAAAAGATACTTCTATACAATGAGCAATTGTTAGTCCTATAAGGACAAATAAATCATTTCACACAAATGTCTAAATTAAGAGATGAACCATAATAAAATATAAATCAAATTTTAAATTTTGAGAAACATTTTACTCATTAATTTGGGATAGTTTCCTTGTTTTTTTAATCTTTATTCCAGTCATACACCAAGTGTTTCAGTAACCTTCCAAGATTTTTGAACAGAACCTTTTATTCAACCTACCAGTCTATGTCATTATAATTCCTTTATTTGTCACATCTAGGGTCCTCCTTTGGGAGTTTCACAGTTTATAGACATTAATTCTATTTTATGATACCACTTCAATAAGAGAATGCAAATTCTTATATCAGCTGATACAAGGATTGACATCATAACTTTCAGGGAAACAAACTTCAACATGATTTTATTTTTTAATTCCATGAGGCAATAATTTTTTAAAGAAAGAATATCAGATTTAAGGCTACAAGAAAGACAGAAAAAAAATGCACAAAATACTCATAAATCTTGTCAGATTTTCTGAAAGTTATGAATTTAATACCTGGATCAGGTAGCACAGAAATATAGTAAATATGTGTATAAAGAGGAATAAGTAAATGTTTTATTTTTATTTCTATCTTTTATGTTTTAAGAGGAGGAGGTAATTTATAAATCTAAACAATAAAAAAGTAAAAAATAAATAAATAAATAAAAGGGTACAATTTGAATATAATCAACATGTTGAATTTAATATTAATTCATTGAAAAAGTGTTTAAATTGGTGATTATTAGCTATGTTGTTAGATTATTTACTTTTAAAATGTTCAACGAAGTTTTAATCAATTTACTTATTCAGAAATAGAAGAGAAAAAAAATAGAAGAAAAATCAAGGGAAAGCAGAATAACATCATATGGAAGAATTGAAGGTTATATATCCTAAAAAGACACTTGACATGACATGTATGAGGATGAGACGAGCATAACTTCGAGGATCAAATGAAGGGTTCTGTTCAACATTCAGAAAGTTACTGAATGTGAAAGATATCTGGAGAAGGTCACAGTGTACTGTAGCTGAAACATTGTGATGAAGACATCAAAACGAAGAAAATTGGTCTGAAAGAATCAATGTATAATAGTAACAACACCATCCCAGAAACTCAGACATAAATTGTCTTAATTGCTGAGAAATAATGTCAGTTTTTTTTTTAATTTCAAGAAACATTATGCAGAGTTACATTTAATTGTGACAAAAAAGAAAACTCAGATCCCAGTCAGTGAATAAACATTCCACACAAACCCAAGTAGAGATAAGAGTGTTTTTTTTACAAGTACCCGATTTAAGGAATAACGTAATCCTGATCCGGAATCTGAATTTTAATATATAAAACTGATCAAGTAAAAATTTTGCCATAATTATGGCTTCCCCTCGGTTACAACATTCATCTTAAAGTTGTCGGAGTTTTCTCCCTTGTTATTACTTAGAATGTATTAATCTAGCACACAGGCCTCTGTATTGCTTACGGTACCAACTGTTCATAAATGATCTTCCAAATAAATTCTGAGCATGCTTATGGCTGCTTAACTTTGGTGATCTTCAAGTGTGAATTGACCGTAAGTCTCTCTTGTTATTACTTTGTGAATAAGAGTTTCTTTTTTGTGATGGGTAACAAATTCTTTAGTACTGTAAAAAGATTTTGTGTTATTTTACAGTATTGTGCCCCACAACTCATGGTATGTCAAGTTTATGGTGATGAATGAAAAAAGCTAAAAAAAATTCTACTCATATTTTTTTTTTTTTTCAATAAAAATTAGTCAAATCATTATTATTAATTTTGACTCATTTTCTTTCATCTTTTAAGATTAAAAGGCAAGAAAATATAAGTCAAAATTGATAATAAAAACATTCTACACACTTAGACAAAATACTGATAATCTTTTAAAATCTTTCTTTTTTTTTCCCTTATATGAATATCAGTTCTTCATTTTGAAATAAATACTTTCACTATGATTTTCTTTGACACTTTAAATGAATGTGACAGCAGGGGAGTGGTTCACTAAATGCAGATGCTCACATTTAAAGCGAGCAGAAAATACAAGATGGGGATCTCCATCAAAACTAAATGTAATGAGGAGTCTAAAATAACTAAAAAAAGGGAGGGGAGGGCGAAGTGGATTGTAAGGCAGTTGTAGTAGCAAGAGAAGATTTTTTTCCCCAGAATCTCTAGGTAGAAGAGTTTCAAGCATCCCCATTTGTCATTTTAGAGATACAGTTCTAGTAAATTCTAAGCAGAACCATATCCAACTTGGATTCAGTCACAGTTATTTACAGTGTAGTCGCATATTTGTCACCAAGATGACGAATTTCCACTTTGGTATTAAAATCAACAAGAACAGATGACTTTGGTCTGACCACTGGCATCCATTTGTGATTTATTTCAGATTCTTCTGTAAGAGATTTCCAGGTATATTGAGTCATTAATCTTTGAATGATGCTCTGAAAAAGAATAAAAATAACTATTAAAGAATAAATAAATAAGAACATAAAATGAATAAATTAAATAAATAAAATGATGAAATATATGAATATACTTTACAAAAAGACAATGCATTGTATAAATTGTAAGCTGATTGTTTCTCATCTTTCATGCCTAGTGGGATAATTTTGTTATGCACTCTTCCATAGGGTAAAAAGTACTCTTCATACCTTTTTAATCCTTAGAATCCAGATTATTATTAACTGAATTAGAGCTTCATTAATAGTTACAATTTAGTGTCATACCTAAGACATCACTTCTTTTTTGCAGGGAGTATTACCATTATGCAGAGGTTGGAATTGGTTGAGTAATTGATTTTAATGGTATGTCAACCCATCTAGGGTTATTTAATACCTAGAGGTCAGGGAATTGTGTTCATATTTACATTTTTGTAAAGTTGTTTAAGATATTTTTGTGCACATGGTCCTATTGAATAAGAATAATTTTTACCAGATCTGGTTGACCTATAGATGGAACTCTAACAGGTACTACCACTGAGTCAGAGTGGACCTGGAAGTAATGGTAGATATTCAGAACTGGAGCATCACCATCAAATCTAGTTTAGTGTCATACCCAGGACATCCTTTTTTTTGGTGGTAGATCTTACACCTCTGTAGAGGATACAATTAGTACATTCTAAGCTCTGCCAACAGGGTGAATACACTTTTGAAAGGCCTCAGTGGATTGAGCAAAAAGTTGATGGGTTAGGATTGGGGATGCTTGTAAATTTATAAACAATAAAAATACCTTAATAATATTCATAACAAGATTGTAACCGATGCAACTTCGTGGACCTGCACCAAATGTAAAAAGTCTGTTCTGTGTTCGAACTTCACTGAAAATAAAAACAGTTGCAGTTGAATTAATGAAAAACTTCACTGACTCCCGCAGAAAATTGGCACAAATAAACAGAAGTGGTATGAGCAAAAAATTTATATAAGGAAATTTATCATGCAAAAGTTTATCTACCAAATTTTGTCTGAATTTCAAAAACAGTCTGTTATCTTAAGGGAGAGTCTATAGATAGACCAAATTTTTTAAGATAAAATTATTAAAAGTAAATGAAAAAAAAAAAAAAATTTGTGAAATCAGTTTGTAGAATTCTATGATTTTGTTGAGAGTATATTTTAAATTTTGTGTATTTTTTAAAAAAAGTTTAAACATTTGTTGATTGTTTTTTTAATGTATCAGGATTTGATGTACCAACTCACCTTACACTTATTTTTCCTATCTACATTTTTTGATCTATGTAAGAGGTTAGATTTTTTTTATGTATATTGAGTTAATTGTTCCTATGATGGGAGTTAGCATTTTAGCTGGATCTTTACCTAATTTATGAAAGGTACTATTAATACCAGATATATTACAATCTATCAAAAATACATAAATCTGACATTTCTATGAGCATCTTGAGTTTTATCAGATATCACCATGACTTGTCTTCTATTTTTCTAAGTTTTTTTTTTAACTAACCATGTAGACAATTTCATTACCTTTGTAATGTTTATGTTATTTTTTTATGATACCTTAAATGTATGTTGGTATCTTCTTGAAATAATGGTTCCATTCACTGTTGTATTTATTGCTACTGCTACGTCAGGTAAGAAACCTTTTTTGAGATCAATGTGGTTTTGATAGTCATTTTGAACTATGTTGTAGATGGGATTTGCTTTTTAAATTCCAGAAGAGAATTTTAAATCAAAGTTGAGTGCTTTGCATTCCATGATGGAAAGTTTTGTACTGAATATGTTGGTAATTCTATAATATCAATCAACTGTCAATCCTGTAAGAATCAATAATCAATATGGCTATGAAATGGCTTGTATTTGTTCAAATCTTTTGAAAACCATCTACAGATATTTACAAAACTTAGTTCCTAACAGGGCCAATTTAGGTGGGGGGGAGTGTTGTGCTGATCTCTCAACTATTGATGGCCTACTTGCCTTGAAAATCAGCACTTTTCCTTACTTTTTTACCCAGTACTAGTGAAAAATGTGATTACCTTAGCCTCATATTTATAAATAAGGAGGTTCAAATGGCATAATGATTATCTTAGAAAATGCACATGGTGACCTAATTTCAAATCCTGGATAATCCTGTGTTTCACTTTGTGCTAATGCCCTTTCAAAAGATATGAATGCATTTCTTCTCTCTTCGGATATGGGTAAATAACAGGACAGCTTGGGCTCAGCAACTGACCTAGAAAAACTCTGAATTTAAGCTAGCTGTACTCTACTTAAATATTGACCTTATCTTGGATCCTGCTCATAGCAGAGGGGTGGGGTAAATACATACAAGGAGGTATTAAAAAATTCTTGGCCCAGCCAAGGCTTATAATTGAATTTTTTCTTTTGTAAGGTTAAATAAATTGAAGAAACAATGTACTAAGTGTGTTGAACTGTGGGATGAATATATGAAATAGCATGTTTCATGGTTCTAGGTCATACTCGTTTGGTTCAGATTGAGAACTAAAGAATAGACACAAACATTAGTGAAAATTTTTTTTTATAAATTTGTAAATCCAGGCCAAGTTTGGCCTTTGGACTTCATCAAAAGATACTTATTTCATAAGTTTACATTTCAAGACTGAAAGGCTTATGAATGCCAAAGAATTGGCTTCACTGGTGAATATAATTTGAACTTTGGCTCAATGACTATATCTACAAGTGTTTATAAAGAATTGAATTTTTGTTTTTTCTCTGAAGATGTCATCAAATAGGAAGACTAATAAAAAAAATGTAATTAATTTCTAGATAATTCTTAACATTTTAATAAGTATTTAAGGGTATTTAAAATGTAATTATTTGTGGTTTAATTTGTAGAATCCATTATATATCCAGTTTTCATGTTGATAAGTGTCAAGCAGACACATATCCTTAATATTTACAGAAAAAAAAAGAAAAAAGAAAAAGGATTTTATTTCATAAAAACAAAAAAATACTAAATGAAGTAAAAAATGTGAAATATGAGACTGGCCTAAAAAGTTCATATAACTTCATATCTGCTGTTGAGTTTTTTGACCAATGGGATATCCAAACACTGCAACACAGATGGAAGAAGTGAGTGAACTGCAATAAACATCATTTGGTCACATTCCATCAAAGTATCTTGGTTAGCCTATGAACTTTCAAAATAACTCACTTGTCTAGCCAGCGTTCAGGTTTAAAGATATCTGGTTCCACATAGACGTGAGGATCTCGATGTGCAGCAAAGGTTAGGAAGACGATAGAATAACCTTCAGGAATTTTGTAGCCATCAATTATGCACTCCTAAAAAATATATTAATAATATATACATACACACACACACACACACACACACACATATATATAATATAAAAATGGCATGTATTAGACCTTGTCATTGTGACTAAGACACCAAATATATAAATCTACATGAATAAATATAAATTTGTGCATGTGCATTTTCATACCAAGCAGACATCAAAACAATCTATATCCAGTTAAATAATCATATGTATGATCCACTTGCAATATATACTAAAAAAAAATGGCATTTATCACAATTTAATTTTCATAGCGACTTTAAAAAGTAGGTTTTGATAAATAAAATAATTTAATAAAATCCTGTGTTTATCATTTGTAATTTTATTGGCTCGTGTATAAGCAATAATATATCAAAGTAGAGTAATTTGCAAAGAATGTTGATGTTAAGACTTTTTTCATTGACTTTGACAAATGATAAACAGATATGAAATGGGAAATTAGGAACAAATTATTTTATGATGACTATCATGAAAAGAACAACAAACAAATATATAGTATCAATGTAGATTTTTTATACAGTGTTTCAGAGCATTTTTATACAGTGTTTTCTAATGTTTTTATATCATGTAGATTTTTTATAATGTTTTCATATAGTATGTAGATTTTTATATAGTGATTTATAGTGTTTTCTATACAGGGTAGATTTTTATACAGCATCACTCAGATTTTATTTGGGGTTGGGTATTTGTATACAAAAGGCTGAAGCTGAAATCAGTTATGGATGGAGTTTTTTGATATAATTACAAACTGAAACTATCTATAAAGAAAAAAATTGTTTAAGCAAAGCAAGGGTACTACAGTTAGTATATAAATAAATATAAGACTTTGTCAAAGAAACAAACAATATTTTACCCCTTTAAGTTTTAAGTTTATCCTTTGAAGTTTTAATATAAAAGTTGATACTGAAACATTTGGAAAACTTAAACTGATTCACCAATCTGCACATAAATCAATTTTGCCAGTTTTTATGCCATGTATGACCTTTTACTAATCTTTTGAAATAACTATCCTCAGAAATAATCTAATTTTATATCCCACCTTGTCAGTGGGGTTAATACATGGACTTGCTAAGTGGCAAGACTCTCACAAAAGAGTGTTGGGGTGGGTATAATCTATGATTTTCATCATCATCATATCGCGCTGGTAGCACGGATATCCCTGACCCTCTCTCGCCACTCCTCCCTATCGTTCATCGCCCTAGGTAGGTCCTCAGGACAACATCCCGTATCCTCACATAGCTGCTGAATGTATGTTCGTGCTGGTCGTCCTGCTCTTGCACGGCCATGTGTGGAGGTCCATAAGAGTACATCACTTATGAGTTCGTCCCTGCTTCTCCAGCAGTGTCCTGCATGTCTGGCTCGTCTAACTTGAATAGTTTTCGTGATAGGTGGTAGGTGGCCGTACAGTTGGTGTCTTGTGGGGTGTTGCCGCCAGGACTTGTTTAAGATTGCACGTAGCATTCTTGTGTAATTGCCGTCTAGCTTCTTCTCCAGCCATTTTGTTAGCGTCCATGTAGTGCAGCCATATAGCAGTATCGATGTGACCGCTGCCTGGAAGAAACTGCGTTTCATTTTATCGGTTAGGTCTGATTTCCAAATAATCGATAACCTATTGATAGCTGTCCATGCTTTCGCTAACCTCGTTTCGATGTCCTTTTGGGTTGATTCGATGCTGCTTCCTAGGTAAGTGAATTTCTCTACTAGTTTAAGAGGGATTCCTTCTAGAGTGGAGATGTCCCCCGTTTGGTTATAGCACATATATTCCGTTTTGTGTGCATTAACAGAGAGGCCTATGTTTGCTGCTGCTCGTTCCAGACTATGCAGTAGTGTTTCGGCTTGGTCAGGTGTATTTGCCAGTATCGCTACGTCATCGGCGTCGGTAATTGTTTTGCGGGGTACCTTCTGCTTCTTTTCTTCGTCAGTTCGAAGCCATTCTCTTTGATTTTGTCAATCGATGTTCTAAGTACGTAGTCTAGACAAATGATAAAGAGGTACGGAGCCAGCGTGTCCCCTTGTAGTACTCCTGCTACAATGTCGAAGTATTCTGTGTCTCCATCTGGTGATCATACTTTTACTTTAGTGTTTCTATAGAGAATCGTTATTGCCGCTACGGTTTCTTTAGGTATGCCGTACGCTAGTAGGATTTGTTCAATCTTTCCTCTGTGAATGGAATCGAAAGCCTTGGTAAAGTCAACAAAAATTAATGTCGCTTGTAGGTTTTTTGCCCGTACACCTTCAAGGATTCTACGGATGGTTAATATTTGTGAGGTCGTGGATCTATTTCTTCGGAAGCCATTTTGGTTTTTTCTAAGTATGTTGTCGATTTCGGGTTCTATGCGGTTTCGTAGTAGGGCATTGTAGATTTTGGCTGCTATGGATGTAAGTGTTATGCCTCGGTAGTTTTTGGCTAATCCGAGGTCCCCCTTTTTAGGTAAGGGGAGTATGCATCCTTTCATCCATCTATCGGATTTTGATTGTATACTGCGTTGCAGTGTCGGAGCAGTATGTCGTCGAATTGTCTGGTCTTCCATATTTCCGGGGGAATTTCGTCCAGCCCTGCAGCTTTCCTATTTTTAATTTTTCTAAGAACCGAGTCGAGTTCTTGTGTGAACGGTCCTAGTTTAATGTCTAATTGTTTACTAATTATTCTGGTGATTGGTTCATGTGTTATTTTCGGTGGGTTTCCTAGTAAGTTTTCGAAGTGCTGTTTCCACAGTTTTATTCTTTCTTGTTGGTTTGCTGCTTTAAGTTTTGCTTTGGCTGTGTTCTTTCTTCTACTCACTTCGTTTATTGTTTGCCAGGCTATCCTAGATTGTCTATCTTCCACCGAGTCTCTAATCTTATCTATCTGATTTTGAATGTATTCTGTCAGTTCCTTTATATATACGCCTGCTAATTGATATTGTTGTTGCTTAATACATAATCATGTTGAGTCATTCTAAATTTTCTTTTCGCTATTTAATTTGTTAAAAAACATCCCTTTAAGTGGGAGTTCCTTATTTACTTGTTATAAAATAAAACAGCTGTATGAACATGTTCTGAGTGTGGAGGTTCTATGATTTTTACCAGAAGTTATACATTATTTATAAACAATTGTAACCAACTTAAAAATAACTGAAGCTCATTGATTTACCTTTCTCACAAGTCTTCGTCCTCCCATAAAAGGTGGGAACAGACGCTGAATTTCCATTAAAACTCTGTCTTCTATACTTTTGTCAAAAAACATCTCAGCCTGTAAATCAGTCTGCAAAAAATAAATGAAAATTAACATTGAAAAGGTATGAACACATACACTTTATTAAACAGAACAGATGAGAATTTTTATTATTAAAGATTTTATCATGAAGCCAGAGATATAGATTAAGGCTATATGACAGTTGTCAACACTATATAAAGGTTGTCCAGGCTATTTCTCAAACATACTTCGTATCACATGATGAAAGTATCAATTTAAAAATTTATAATGTTCCTAGATAACACAATTATCAGGATTTCAAACAACGCAATGACAACTTGACAATGTCCAATAATGTTCAAAATTATTGTAATTACAATAGCTAAAAAAATTTTCCTGGACAGTTTTTATACAGTCTTGATCTATATTGATAACATGTTACTAACCAGCAAGAAAAACTCAATAAAAAAAAAAAACTGAGTAAAAAATCCTTGTATTTTTAAAAGAGGATCTGCTGAACACTATATATATATATATATATATATATATATATATATATATATATATATATATATATATATAAAAAAAAAAAAACATAACTTTTAATAAATTCCTTAACAAGTACCAAATAGCACAATGGTGCATATAAAATTAACCAATAGAAAAATAATACATTTTACATAAATAATTATCAAAATAAAGAAACTTTATATTCTATTCAAGACTATACCAAGTAAACACCTAGCAGCCATGTGGTGACCTACAGTCACAGAACACATTTTTTTTTAAAGGAAGAATCCCAATCATCCATCGCTTCTAGCAGGTCTTCCAGACTACATCCTATGGCTGTATAGAGCTCTTGTAGGTAAGTTCTTGTTGGTTGGCCAACACTGGCATGACCATGTGAAGGTGTCTATTGGAGAACGTTACTTATGAGTTTGGCCTTGCTTCTCCAGTAGTGTCCTGCATGCCTTGTTCATCTTATTTGGATAATTTTAGAGGGTAGACTGAGCCCTAAGTTTGATATAGCAACCAGTCAAGGAGAAGGAAAAATGAATTCAAACCAGCTGCACTCCACTTAAAACTTGACTGTGAGTCATATCCTGCCTGTGGTGGAGGGGTTGGGTAAATACAGATATCAAAAAATAATTAACAAGGACTTACATTGTTTGGTTGTCCAGTAATGACAAAGAAAGACATAAGTAAAGACGCAATTGCTTTAGGAAGCAAAGCAGATGAAAACAAAAGAAGGTGGTTATTGATAAAGGAATCATTGTTAAGACTGGGAAGTTCCTTGAGGCGCACAGGAAAACCAATCTGTGCCTGAGACCTTTGTTCTTTGATGATACTTAAGAGTTTCACCTGTAAAGATCAAAATAGATATAAGACTTTAAATAAAAAATAAACCCTAAATCAATCAAATAAAAATATGAATAAAAATGGTAGGCATACTGACTGATCTAAAGGATCTATTAAATATGTTTCAAGCAATATTATATACTATAGTACTTGTTTGAATCTGTGCCATACAAAATGAATGTTAGTTGATATCAATGATATAGTCTTTGTGTTAATTTGTAAATTCTATAAAATCAAATTGTACTTATTCAGACTATTTTTAGGCGCTCATTCTGATATTGATCCAATTTCTGTATAGCTCAATATCTAACCAAGGGAAGTAACTCCATATGTATTTTTCAGTTTGAAATTCTATTTCATTGACTCATGTTCAAAAGTGTTAGATGAAAAAGTCTTCTACAACTTTTAGAAGTTTGCAACCAAATAGCTCAAAGGTAAAATATATAATAAGCAATAAAGGTTTAAAGGAAAGTGTATAATATGCTAAGTAATCTAATTAAAGTTAGAAGAATAAAAATTTAAAAAGAAAACCATATCAACATAGAGGAAAAGAAATACAAAGATTCCTTCAGAAGATGATGATACTTTTATTTAACAAAATTTCATGGCATCATCATTTATTTTCCTCTTCTATCATGATTTTTTTGTGCTTTGAACTTAAATGACAAAAATAAATACAATAAAATGAATACAAAATTCATTGTTGAATATTCATATGCTTACCTTCAAAGTAAATTTCAAAATTGGATAAAGAAAATTTCTGCAATGAATACTTTTTAAAAGAGTTCCATTCTCTTAGTCTAAAGGCTTTTAGTAATCTTCTTGAAAACTGTCTATGTTCCAGCATTTAAGTACCTACCCACAAAGGTAGAATACAACACGATAAATTTAATATAAAGAGGTACCTGAATGTCAATGTGTAAGTAAGAACAAAAATTTCCATGTCCCAATGAGCTATGTTAAAAAGGTGTCAAGCTACTCTGATTATTTGCTTTTATGGAATTGGGAGGAGCTGCTCTGGGGTTGAAATACCCATGATCAGAATGATACAATACTCTAATCTTAGCTGGAATACTTGATAAAGAGAAGGTTTGATTCATCTGATGTTTTATTGCAATTTAGTCATTTGAAAAAAAAAAAAAAAAAGATAAGAAAAATAAAATTGATATGCATTCTATAAATAGGAAGTGACTTAGTATCAAGTATAATGGCTGCCTTTCACGGCCTCTAAATGAGCATGAAATTAGTTAGCTATATAAGTATACTTGTTATTTATTGCTTTTATAAAATAAGAAATAAAATGATGGTGTGATTAGTGATAGAAGATATTTAGTCAAGTCCCCACTCACTAAAGACCAATATTAACATTAGTTTATACATGATACACTAACGCTAAATAGAGGTGAAGGAAAGACAAGATAAATGCATTTGTACATAGAACATTTAACTTTTAATACACATTTCAATGGTATTAAGAAGAAAGAATACACAATCCAAACATGTCTTCAATATATAAATATTGTTCCATGAAAAAGCAGTATGTGGAAGGAGTACAAAAATGGAAAAAAAGCTTACTCGAAGAGGGAATATGAAATAGCTACATGACTTTATTGTTCTCAGGAAGGGTCTGAAAATCATCTCTCCAGTTTGCAGAACACACACACATAAAAAAAATCAAGTTGATAATAATTTACACTACCTTAGCATCAAGAGCTTTGCTGAAAGTTGTTGAACTGTACTTGGTAACATGGACATTGAGAGGTACAGAAATTATTCCTGAAAAAATAAGTCCAGTTTACTGATTTGTAAAAAGTCTCATTTTTATCTGATTAAAAAAGAATTTAACATGCAAAGAACAATAAACAGTAATTTAAGTTGTTCAACAGACATATTAGATTATTTGAAAAATAATGGCTATTTTTTTTAAAATTTAAATATGTAAGAGATATGGTCATTATTTTCCAAACAATCTAACATCATGACTGACTTATTATAACATATTGACCCTTGAAGGATTAATTCAGGTTATACCAACATTCACTACAAGACACTCTTCAAATAAAACAGCCTTATTTTCATCAGATTGTTAAGTTCAGTGGATCAGTAATAGGGATAAACTATCCCAAAATAGTAAAATTGTAAAGAATAATTCTATCTTTAATTTCCTTAATTTAAAAAAAAAAATTTTTTTTAATTCCATAATTTTCTTCTTGTCACTCCAGAGAAATGTTACCTAAGAATCCTGATTAAAGACATCTCTAAATATTGGAATAATGGTGAAAAGTATCTCCCAACTTTTGGTGTAAAATGAATTATTTGATTATTTCTTTAAAGAATCAATTGTATGCCGGCATAGAGATATTTATTTTAAATATATAAAAGAATTCAATGGCTCATAATAATTTAACAAGATTTTCATTCTTATTTATACTAAGGACACTAGTTAAATATCCACACTTTTATTATATTTTTCTTTAGGTTGATTGTACTGAGTTCTATACTGTCGATCTAATATTATAGCAAAAGCAGATTATTATTAACTCATCTTTGTATTTTGGATGGCTAAATCATTTAGATAATTTACTTATATTCTTATCTTGTGAATTTAAATCTAAAATAGATTTTCTTTTATGTACATGTTATCTTTGACATAGAGGCTCTCAATTCTGATTGGATTTTAGCTATTTGGTCAGGCTTTATTCAGTCTCATAAGTGTTTCTAATTCATACACACTATTTTATTGTTTGATAATCCCTTTTTTGATGTATATTTTTGTACTACATCTATATATTACAAAAACGTTGTATTCTTACTATATAAATGAGAATTGTAGTAATATATGGATGTAGGTAAGAAAAAAAATTCAAAGATTAGATGAAGTACAAAAACGTAGGTAAGAAGAAGATTAAAAGATTATTCAATGATATAAAAGTGTGTCTGGTTGGTTGGTTGGGTTTTATGTCATATCAACCTTTGTAGGTTATTCAATGCCAAATCCATTTTTATACAAATAATCAGTTCTAATTCAACCAATTCAGTTTAATATCAGTATAGATTTTGTTTAGACACAGTTAAATGTCAAAACAGTTCTATATTAAACAATTCAGTTTAGCATAAGTACAGTTTCAATATCAAAAACAGTTCCATTTCAAAAAATTCAGCTTAATATAAGTACACAGTTTAATTGCCAAAAATATTTCTATTTCAAGCTACTCAATTTAGTTAAACAGTTCTAATTTAAACAATTCAGTTTAGCATAAGTACACAGTTTAGTTCTGTTTAACCTATAAATAGGGCCTTATCAGGTGCTACCATTCCAGGCTAGATTGGACCTGCGAGCGATGGCAATGAAGGGATACTCTGCATTCCCCAAAGCTCCAGCAATACCAGAACCTCACCACCAGATTGTTTAGTGTCATATATCAGGACACTCGTTGGGGCAGGGAGTTCTTACCCCTCTGCAGAGAAGCCGTCGGTGAATTCTACAGCCCCAGCTGACTGGGCAAAAGTGTGTCTGTATTAAAAATTACAATAAGACTTGAGGTATATATTTACACACATCATATATATATATCACATACACACACACACAATCTTGACCAAGACATAAGAAAAATAAGACCACTTGAATATCTTCACTTGAAGATCTTGAAAAGAAAATCTGCTTTTAACCAAACATGCTTATATATATATATATATATATATATATATATATATATAAGCAGAATGCAGACTCTACCATTGCCCAACATCTATTGGCTAACCCAGACTGTGCCAAGTTCTTTAAGCACAGTAATTTTACTGTGCTGGCCTGTGTGCACTCTGACTTTCAATTTCATGTGTTGGAAGCTCTTTATAAAACATCTCAGAAACCACATCTTTGCAGACAAAAGGAATTCATATATAACCTACAACTTAGTAGTGGTTCCAATCTGGCGTTATTGGATCCAGGGTAAATTAAGAGTCCTTCCCCCTATTCTTACAGCTTTCGTTGAACATTCCCCCGTCCCAATACACTGAAAAGGCTCTAAGAGAATAAAGCAATTTCCATTCCAATTTGTAACTGAATGAAAATTTTAAAAGGTCATCAGCAGTGCTAGAAGTTACTTTTTAATTAACCAAATTCTTGATATAATTATGAAATGCTAATAAGAATTCTTCACTTCTTAAATTGAAATATGAATATCGCCATTGATAGATGTTAACTATGAAATACTAATTTCCTCTTTCCTAAATAGAAGCATCAATATCCTCATGGGTTAATTTTACAATGTTAACTTAATGGATTTATAGATCCTGTAATTTTTTTCTTAAATGGTAAATTGTTATTTATGCAAAATTATTTTGGTAGTTTTCCAAGTGAAATTTAAATTTCCTCTATGAAAAGTGCATTAAAAAATTCAAAAAAAGTTAATTTAATTAAGATTGTTAATATGATGCAAAAGGTGAAATTTGTTATAAATATTTCCTAAAGGTCAACTTAAAATGGCACAAAGTCATAAGTGTTGATCAACAAAAGAAAGAGGATCAAAATTCAATATAGATGAATCATTTTGCTAGACTTACTCATTAACCAATGTCAGATGTCACATTTTTAACAAATGTTAAGTAAAAACAACATTATGTTGCATTTTTTTAATATTTCTCAACTTGTGGTAGTAAGTAGTAAAAAAACATTCTGATCTTTAATAGCAGTTCAGGTTAACTAAAACAATAGATCTTCAAGAAAAGAAATTGAAAAAGAATGGTTAGCAATTTTTTCTACAGACTTGTCAATGGATTGGTTTGGTTTTATGGCATATCAACAATCGTAGGTTATTTAATGCCAAGTCCTCTTTATCCATATATATCAAATATATATAATTTGTAAACACATTTTGTTGATAACATTTTTCAAACGAGTCTGAGCTCATTTTTTTTTGGCACACAGTTTAATAGTTTCAAGTATTGTTATTTAATACAAATAATTCTATTTACTATCAATCACTTATTTGCACACAGTTAAATGGTTCCAAGTATTGCTATGTATCAGTTAAACATCAGTCATTTGTTTACACACAGTTAAATGATAAAATAGTTCTATTTCAAACAATTCAATTGAGTCATTTGTACTCAGTTTAAATGTCAAACATTTGACCCATAGATAGGACCATATCAAGAGTGACCACTCCGGGCCAGAGTAAACCTGGGAGCAATGGCCATGAAGGGATACTCCACAATCCCCAAAGCTCAAGCATTACTGGAGCCTCACCATCAGATTGTTTAGTGTCATATCCAGGACTCATTGGGGTGGGTCTTACGCCTCAGTAGAGATACAGTTGGTGTATTCTACAGCCTCAGCCAACTGAGCTCTTGTCAGTCGAATAGGATAAAAAAAGAAATGGTTAGTAATCTTTTCTACAGACTCTGGGTGATCTTGTCAGTGGTATAAGATAAAATAGGAATGGTTAGCAATCTTTTTTACAGATTCAGTGATCAAGTCAATGTAATTGGTATGATCACACAAATATGTGAAAATAGGTTCAACTATCCCATTTGGGAAAAACACAAAAGAATGGAATATATTAAACATTGCACTGATGATAATGAAATGATATAGAAATAAAACTGAGTGCAAAATTTAAGTGCAAAATATCTGCCAAAATATTAATGGTAAATAAATTCTACTTTATTTACCATGCCATTGAGCAGTAGTCAAAGCAGTAATCTGCTGGGCCAAGTCCTTTGATTGGTTGACATCCAGTCCAAGGAACAAACTAAGGCAGATTTGTGTAGCCAAATCCTTGAAAAATGAGTACACATCCACGGGATGGCTGAAAAAATACAAATTGCATTAATAAATATATGTTCAATGATTGTTAGATAAACATTTGTATCAAGGCACACATCCTTGTTAATGTTTATAAAAATTACAGATTTTGATGTAAAATGTTGAATGACTAAATAAGGAAATCTGTATTGGTTTTAAAAATGTCTAATTATGTAATACTTGTGTAGGTGAAAAAAATTGCCAAACAGGAAAAGTTTTTGGCATTAATGAATTTTACATGATAAATAGATTTTTAAAAATGTCTTGGTGGAAAACAAAGCTCAGCACTATTGAAAACAAGCATTTAGATTATGTTGCAACTTGAATTTACAACCATCTATGATAAAGAACTTCCTACTTTCATTGATAACTTATTTATGTTTGAGAGTTGAGAAATCCTGCGCAAATTTGGATAAAGGTGAAATTATTTTCTAATTCTAAGATTAGATATATATATAAAATGAACACATTTTTAATAATATGGATTGATTGTACTTTGTATAACATTCACTCTATAGATATAGCACATTTTTAGCAATAAGCAGAGATATGAAGAACTATAAAACTATTTGAAAGAAAAACAAATGAAATTGCAGTTTAAAAAATACTTACTTTTCATCAAGTTGCTTGAATTCATTGTTGATTATTCTGAAAATAAAATCTTTATAATTACTAAAACAGGAAATCCAGTGATTGACAAAAATAATTGAAAGTGTATGAAAATGTACAACAAAACATAATTTTAAGTTTTTGCTTATTAGCATAGCAGTTCGACTAAATTTAAGGAAGGGTTACACGATTTCCTCATAACATATCACCCTCACACTATAATGGAAAATTTCAGGGGAAAAAAAAATCATCAAGGGTATAGGATATGCCAAAGGATTGAGGTAATTTGTACTCACACAATGTTTGCAAAAATAGCTCCTACAGAACCCCAGAATAAAATATATGAAGAAGTACTGAAAAGTTCTTGGCCTGATCAAGAAAGGAATGACCTAGAATTCCATGATTGAATACACCTGGGGAGCATATCATTTTTTAAGTTACTTTAATCCTTAAAAAAAACAAAAAAAAAAAAACAAAAAAAAAAACAGTAAAAGAAATTTTGACCAAGAACTTTTCAGCACTCCTGTGTATGAATTAAATGCTGGAAAATATGGTACAAAAAAAAAAAAAAAAAAACAGAAAAGAGATATTCAATTACAAATTATATATTAAACTATAACCCCCCCCCAAAAAAAAACAAAACAAAAAAAAGGTAGGTTAGAAAATATACTTAGTACATAGATTGATTTTTTTGTTTAATGGCATATCAACAGCAGTGATTCTATTCAACCCATTATAGAGGGATAAAGGGGTTCATATCTTTCCAAAGTCCAAAAGTGAATGTAATACCATGACTAAAGTTCAAACTCAACCACTTTGAGGCTTTAATATATAGAATTTTGCATAGGATTGTACTTACTTCTGAACTGTTACATATTCAAATTTTTGGTTACAGAGTTTCAATGCTGTAGTCTTTGCTAATAAATAATACCTAATAATATCCATCTACATTTTCTTTTTTAATGATATCCATTTTGATTGTATAATATTTCACTAAAAAAATACTAAAACATGGTTTAGAAGAAAATTAACTTGGGGGGAGATGTAGAGTGTAATTAATTATGGGTGATACTTTAATAGTTATTGGAATGTATTTTCTGAAAAAATTGATTTTCTACTGTTGTACATGATTAAATATCATTTACGAGATGAATGTAAACCAAGAGGTCTGTTAATTTTACCTTTCAATCACAGGCTGGTACGAGTGAAGACTTTCAGCAGTAAACAGGTAGCTCAGAGCTTCTCGTAAACCTGCAGCTTCCTCTCCTAAATAAAATAAAAGTTAAAAAAAAAAAAAGAAAAAAAAAGAAAAAGAAAAAAAGTCATTCTAGTTAAAAGACAACAAGCAGTCTGAATTTAGTCCTTCTTTCTGATGGGCTAAGTTGCTTGTAATAGTTTGCTCTCTCTAACACTAAGAGAAAACAAAGATACTTAATGGAATCGAGATCACAAATCTCACAAAAAGTGTTAGCATTAAAATCCAACCCAAATGTGAGTAAAAAAGCTTCTAATACATTTAAAATTACTGTTTTCATTTCTTTCTTGCTGTAATGACGATCCAGTCCCTTTCTTCATGAAACAATTCTATAACTTTGTAGTTTTGACCACTGCTGACAAGTCATCTTTTTGAGTAAGAAAGCCTAACATAAAATGTGGGAAGTCAATGAGATAGTGAGAAACTGTTTAGGAGGTGGTATTGGGGGAGATTCACAGAATCAAAATAACTAGTAATATCAACCTATGCTCTGAGTATCTACTTTAGGGGGTCAACTTAAATAATGTTATATAAAATGTTGTTCTTAAACCCTGTGCTGTAACTATCTTCCAAGTGTGTGGCATGAATTTTCCCAAATACACAAACATGTATTTCAAGCTTTAAACATGTTCAGTATAGGTTTATCCTATTTCTCCAAGAAATGCCAATTCAACTAATTCAAAGCAAGATTAAACATTTACTTTCTATCACTTGGAGACAAATACACTTGTCTGGCCTTATCTTCCCTTCTAAGATCCTATCACTCATCAACTGTTTGCCTCTAAGCATTTAAACTACTTTTGTAAACTTTATTACTTATTTATTCACGCATCCCCTGACTATGTAAAAGCATATAGTTGAAAGTCTGCCCAAAGCCCTTGAGTTGGTTTTTATTGCTGATTACTTGAAAAAATTATTCTAACATTCTTCCTATTGCCAACTTGACACCACATTTTTTATGTTGTGAATTTATTACATTCGTGAAATATATTTCATAGTGTACTGTCAATATAATAAAAAGGGAAAGAAAGGTATGAATCCAATTATTCTCCCTCCAACTATGGGTAAATAGTAGGGCAGACTAGGTTCTTCAGCCTTGGTGAGGCAACTAGTCTAGGAGAAGGAAAACTCTGAATTGAAACCTGTTAAACTCCGCTTAAAAAATTGAGCTTGTGTCATATCCTGCCCGAGCGGAGGGGTTGGGTAAATATGATATAATAAAATGCAAAAATTACTGATCAAGAGAAATTATCTAAATATTTTTTCAATAGTTCCTATATGATGCCTACCATTAAAGCGTTAAAGCTATAAAATTATTCAGTCATCAAACTTTAGGAAAAACCCTTTTCTCTTGCAGTCAGTCCAATATTTGAAAATTTACAAAAGGCAATATGACAATGAAATCTTACTAGTTGTAGCTACTTTAAAAACAATGTTTTGATAATGATTATCAGTTTTGAAATCTCAAGTGGCAGATTGATCGCATATGTTGGCCTTTATGCTAAACACAGAAAATCAATAATTAGTAACAACAAACAATTTTTTGGCAGCGGACAATCAAAATGCAGCCATTTTGATGAACATTTTTAAGAGAACAATAATGAGGAATACATTTACAGCCAACATTCAGTTAAAAAGGAAATTTTTCATATATGATTTAATTGGTAAAACAAGATAAATGTTTCCTTATTGGAAAGACAGCCTGGAAAAAAAAAAGAATCATACATAGAAATATTAATATGTGATAGGAAATGTTTTATAACATTGTTAAGTGTGGAAAAAAAGGATTTATTAAAAAAATAAGACAGGTTTTTTGATTGTGAAAGTTTATCCGCAAACCAACCTCTGTTTTCATCCCATTAAACCAGAAAGAAATATTATCCCTTAGACGAAGAAAATATTGATAAAAATGACCCCTCCCTGCCACAAAAATCAGACACTCAAACCTTCACAACCTTTGCCATGAATGTGATTGATTAATTGATTTTATAGTTGTATGGTATCAAGTATTCCTATCTAATACTAATAATTTTCAAACAGATCTATTTAACTCATAGATGGGACCCTAACTTTGAGCAAAAGTGGACCAGGGAATAATGGCAATGAAGTATTCCACACAACCTAGAGTTCCAGAACTAAAGCCTCACCACTAGATGCAGTTTAGTATCATACCCAAGAGACCCCTTTGTGGGGTGGTTCTTACCCACTTTGCAGAGGATACAGTCAGTATATTCAAAGCCTTGCTGACAGGGTAGTTAACTCTGGGTTCAAATTCTAAGTGTGCCCCCAAACTGAATATTTCTGATTGTTCTGATCCCTTCTGGATTATTTGATAAACAGAGACAACTCACACATGCCTATTTTGCATGAAATTGATATTCCAATATTAAGTCAGTCATAAAAATACTAATAGATACAGTGGTTCTCTGACTTTCATTGTTCCCAACTGTTGTCCTTAAGAAGTTACATCAGCAGTTTGAAGAAATTCTTTTATTATAAATTATTCAAATCTTTTATTGTACAGTCAAAGAATTAATTGAAATGTGTCTGTTTTGACTAACAGTACCCACTACCCAACTTAGGAAACAATTAGGGGCATAAATCAAGGTACTACTGAACCAATATACCTCCAAAATGTATCTGGAGGATGTTTTTAGAAGTCAAAACAAGGTATATTGACACAAATGGTTTTAATACTTACCATTAGAAAACAAAATATTATCTCCATAAACTTCACCCATAAAAAATTTGTATCCCATATTCAGCTTATCTGCACAATCTAGAAGAAAAAAAACATCATTAAAATGCTGAAACTTATATTGTATAATTTTCAACAGATTTTATATTCACTTAAAAAAAATTAGATTTTAAAATTTTTTAGTTGATAATAACTGACTCACTGATCTATCTATATATATATATATTTTCACACTTGATTATAAAGCTTCATTCATTTGTGTGTGAATTTTGGATATGTTATGCCTTTTATTACAATATACCCAAGAGACATACAAAAACAAGTAAAAAAAAACAAACAAACAAACAATGAAATAATAAATTTCCATACAAATATAGGTACATCAATAAATATCCACAAGCAATAAAGAAAAACAGCATTTATTTTTATAGAAATATCTGTGTTTTAACATGTTGTTTGGTTTTATGGCATGGCATGGCAATCCTTGTTGGGTTATTTTAATCCAAGTTAGTTTAACAATTATGGTCTCCAATTAAATACAATACAAAAATGTATCTTCATTTTAAATGAGTAAACACCTCATACTTACTTGCAGTGTTTCAAGATCCAATGTATTCAAGTAGTTCAAAATCATTTTAAACATCAACTTAAACAAATTTATTTGACTCCTAGGACTCTATCAGGTGCTACCACTTTAAATCAAAGTGAATCAGGGAGTAATGGCAATAAATACACGTGACTCCATACTCCGAGTTCCAAAACTAAAGCCTCACAAACAGATGCAGGTTAGTATCCTACCCAGGATACTTTTTAGTATATGCAGTTAAGAGTAATATAATTTTGTCATGATACAGCATGCCTTCTTCATTTTAGTGGATTCATAAATTTAACCTGACCAAACATGATTCAGTCATTCATTTATAAAGGAGGAAAAAGTTAGTCATGAATTTTAAAGAGATGACTGCTGTGAACATGTCATCACATTTTCTTAATAATTACTGAAACTGTCCTAGAGTTATGTGATGAGAGAGACTGACAAAAGACATTTGGTACCAAAATTATTTTGTTTTAATAACTTGCAAAAGGCATGCATAAGAGACATATGGAAGCAAAGATACACAGATATAAATAGAGAAAAATCCAATTTTAAACCAATACTGTCTTAACACCAGTTCCAGAAATTGTACTGGATATAAATAAATTCAATAAAACCAGCAAGAGCAGTTACCAAAACAGATACAATGTCTGATGGATCAGGCTATCATTTGGCAATAGAACAAATACAGGAAGTAGACATCAAGTGTCTGAGAACAGAATGTGGGAAGAGCTTGTTAACTATTAAATTATTAATACTTGCCTGATGTTGTGAAACACAAAACCCAAGAATAGTGGGAGTTACCTTGTGGCAGAGATAGTTTCATATTTCTTACAGGAGTTGGAGGCTGGTGTTCAAATCTCAATGAAAACCAGGGTTTTGAATGCTAATTTTCAAGGCAATCTGTCCTCATTTGGCTAATAGGTACATCATAGTCCTCCCCCCTCCTATCTCAGAGGGTGGGCTGAAAAGTTCATATGATGATATATCTGCTGTTGATGACTTTTTTTATCAATGAGATCCAAGTACTGTAACACTGATGGAAGAAGTGAATGGATCATAAGAGGGAATATGTTGAAAAATAAACCTCATTTAGTCATAATGAGAATATCTTGTTCAGCTTATGTATGAACTTTTCATCTGACCCTTAAATGTTAAATTTAGTAAATAGCAAAATCCTAAGAATAGTGATATTTGTTAGATAAGAAATTAGTCCTAAACTAAGAGCTTTAATATGATGGCAGAGCTTATAATATGCTGACTGCATCCCCTACAGAAGAGTAAGTCTTCCTCCATCTCCCAAAAAGGGATGTCCTGAGGAGGACACTAAACTGTATATGATGGAGAGGTTCAAGTTCTGGAGATCTGAGTTTGAGTTTTGTTTAATGGCATATAAACCTCTGCGGGTCATTTAATGGCAAAAAGTTTAGATTGGTTTTGTCTTCTATGTGGATCTTAGGGTTCAGGGTACAGGTTTTTATTATAGTATTTGTTTATCAGATCAGATTTTGGTGAAAAAGTTGATTTGGTCAGATTTTGGTAAAAAGATTAGAAAACTAAAGATGTCCTCTGGCCTAATGTTTTTGAAAAGATTCTTTAGGTTGCTTGTCTGCTAGTATTTTGGGTGAGTTTGTTTGAAACTGTCACAATTTAAGAGAATGTGTTTGACTATGAGGGGATATTTTGCACATTGAACATATTGGGATGTCCTCCCCTTTTTAGGAAGGGGGAGTAGGTGACGTGGGTGCAGCCAATACGAAGTCTGGAAAGTATCACCTCTTTTTTTCTGTTTCTTCTGTAACATGCCAGCCATCATTTTTGCCATTTGTATGAATTCGTTAATGGTTGGTTTTAGATCAGCGTATGAGATATGGAAATCTGAAATACTCCTTTATTACTCACAATCCCAAGTCCCATCAATAAGTCAAATAAGGAAGTAAGTAAAGTTGGCAACTAGAAGGCTCCCTTTTTAATAGCTACTACACTGAGGTGTAGGGGAGGGTGCTACTCCTTTCCCTAGATTGCTCCACTTTACCCTTGATACATACCTTATATTGCAGAGTGTTAAGCAAGGAAGTATCAAGTACCATTTTTAAAGTCTTTGGTATGACGTGACTTGAGATTGAACCCAGGTCTTCCAGACCATTGGTGAACACTAACCACTAGGCCAATGAGCCAGTAGTACAAGTCAAATAGATTTGTTTAAAAATCATTCATATTTGATAGGAATACTTGATGTATAGGTTATTTATATTAAGAATAGTTACTTGAAGCTATAATTATTTACTAACAATTATTATTAGTTACTTGAAACAATATAACAGTGTTCAAACAAATGACAGTTATTAAATAGAAATAAATACTTGAAAACATAATTATTTGTATTAGATAGGAATACTTGAAACCATACAACTGCAGGCAAATTATTTGTATAAGATAGGATTATTTGGTATCATATAATTGTGTAAAAAAAAAACACCCCCCCAAAAAAAACTCTAAGGAAATTACACAAAATATTTAAATATAAATGTACAATGAATACAATTCCCTAACCTCTAAGCATAAAATAACTATAGACAGGTTGACATGCAGTGAAAATTAATCAATCAATCAACTAAAATGTTAACGGAAAATACATTGTGCCTTATATGGAATTATCTATTTCTGAGAAGACTAAATTTACATCTCACTCAAAAATAATCATTTTATTACCAAGTAATAACCATTTCTTTATTACTAATATTTGTCTTAATAGAAGTTATTGTCCCATTTAAAGGATATATACAAAATCTGCTATACTTTAGATCCTGTCAATGTCCTTGAAATGGGATGGGATTTCTTAAATATATAATTAATACATAATATTTAATCTAATCTTAAATTGTATATACCTAATTTTTGGTGCACTTTGTGTAATGGTTGCTGTCATAGGAAACAGAATCAGCTACCCAAGTTCAAATTCTGGACAAGGCTATTTGTATTTCCCTTCACACTATTGCTCCTGAGAAAGGCATAAATCAATCTGTTCTCCTGCCCCAACTATATCTACATAGTAGGGCAAACTGTATTGTTTAACCTTGGTTAGGCAAACAGCTATACTTTGCTTAAAAACTTGAATTTGTGTCACATCCTACCCATAGTGGAGGGTTTGGATAAATACATACATACCTAATTTTTAGAAGCCTCTTAGGTTAATTATTAAAGAAAAGTTAAAGAAATAGTTTTTCACTTGAATAATTCTAGTGAGTACTGGTTCAAAATTCTAAGAGATGTCAATATATAAAAAACGATCATTGTTTCCCATTAGATAACCAGTACATAGCCACATACCATGCTGATTGCAATTTAGCATCTTTCTTTCAAAACAGAAAATGCATGACTTAATAGATATTATCTTTGGTCGTTGGACTACAGTTTATTTTGTAACACTCACATGTGCATAAAAAGAAGAAATAATTGACAGACAACTTAATAAAAACATGAATATTTCAAAATTAATACATTAATAGAAAATAAGACAAATAAACAATTGTTACTATCATGTAACACAACAGTCTTGCCTAGAAACTAGAGTGTACCGGCTAAGCTAAAGTAGTCTTTTTCTTGCTAAAATCTGTCTCTCAAAGAAATTCATCGACTGATATCATCTACTCTAACACCATGGTACCTCTAGTTATACTATGTGGAGATTTGCCATTTTTGTTTACTGGCAATCAGTGTTCAAATGGTAGTGTCTCACTTTATTCCTATATGACACTGTCATACTCTTATGTCTCCATTTAGTGCACTTATTTTGGTTTCCTTAAAAAAGACAAGCATATACAACAGATGAGTCCTTAGTATAAACTCCATCATTACTTAACCAACCATCTTCTTTAACAAAAATAAGCACTATGTGAAAAGGGATGGGGTTGAACAACCTAATTAATGATTAAATAATATGTATTAATTCAACCCACCTGCCACTGAGAGGATGTAACACAAGGTCAATTTTTAAGCAGAGTACAGATGGTTTGAATTCAAAGTTTTCTTTCTCCTTGCCACACAGAAGCTAAAGAGTCTAGTTTGCTCAATAATTTATTCATAGCTGGAGAGAGAACAGATGTATTCATGCCTTTTCCAAGGGTATTAGCGTGAAATAAAAACAGACTGAATAATGATGTCATGAATTTATATAAATAAAAAGTTTTGTCAAAAATGCTGACAACTTTTACATCAGTCTAATGTGTAAATTTTATAAGCTTACCTTTATCTACCACAAAGTCACATAAAGAAAGGACACTTCATACTTCTGGCCTTGTGCCAAATTAAAGTAAGCTAAGTAAATGACTATAAAGTCATAATGAAAAGATTGAGTGATCAATAAGTTTATTAATAAAATAAAAACAAATGAAACATATTCAATAATAGTTATATGGAATTAGAAAGCTTGTCAGTTTAAGTAAAAGTTAGCGACCATAGTCGAGGGTGACCCGAAGGCTCCCTTTTCGATAGCTACTACACCAAGGTGTAGGGGAGGGCGCTACTCCATTCCCAGGATTGCTCCACTTTACCCTTGAACCGTACCTTATAATGCTGAGTGTTAAGCAAGGTGGTATCAAGTACCATTTTTAAAGTCGTTGGTATGACTCGACCTGGGATTGAACCCATGTCTCCCGGGCCATTGACGAACACTCTAACCGCTGGGCCAAGCTTAAATATCTACAACATGGGTTTACAGAGTATACATGGTTTTGCATATATCCTTATTAAAAGGCATGAACTTGAATAAAGATTTTCCAAACAAGCTATTCCTTTTCATTTAGAAGTTTGGAGCAAGTTTAACATTTTAAGCAAATGGTACCAGGATGCAAACAGATAAATTATTAAAAGAAAAATCAGCAGCTGAAAGAAAGAGCTAACAGAGTTCAACATCTTGTCCAGTAGGCTAGGTGTAATAAGATATGCTTGATCTAGTACCCTGGACTGAAAACAACTGTTAAACAGGACTTGGCAAAGTCATTAAAGTTGTGATGGGAGAGTGGGGGCTCGCCAGATGCTGCAGCCCATGTGGAGTGAAAGTGGAGTTTGGGTTTTTTGTAGACCCCAATAAAGGATAATGAGTTTCTCAATCCATTCTCTTTTTTGTGGCAGGGGTACAAGAAGACAAGTGTTTGCATGTATAGAGAGTGGGTGAACCTTTCAACATGGCTACAGAAATTGAATGGAGAGAATAAAGCAACAGAGGTCCTAAAACTTGAGGCAAATGGAGATTTTGTTTCTCTTCCACTATCCAATGATTAGTCATCAATGACATAGCAGTCATCAGTGACTATGTTATCCAAGATAATCTTTTGATCTGCACTCGCTCTCATATGTTATACAAAGCCAAATTTAGTAAATTCTTTTTTAAATGAATTGTTAAAATAATAATACCAATGTCATAAAAGAAAATATGGATTTTAAAAACTGAACATGGAAAACAGCTATTTTTGAAGGTTGATGTAAGACAATCTTCCTACTGACATTTGGTCTTTTTTGGGATAGTTATATGAAGTCAAATTTATTACATATATATATATGTTCTAATAGGTAGAGTGTTTGCCAATGGCTCAGGAGACTGGGGTTCAATCCCACATTGAGTTATACCAAAGACTCAAAAAAAAAAAAAAAAAAAAAAAAAAAAAAGAAAAAAAAAGGTACTTGATGCTATTTTGCTTAACACTCAGCATTATAAGGTATGTATCAAGGGTAAAGTGGAGCAATCCAGGGAAAGGAGTTGTATCCTCCCCTACACCTCAGTGTAGTAACTATTGAAATGGGAGCCTTTGAGTTGCCCTCAACTATGGTTGCCAACTTTACTTATTTTTATCGTATAAGTGGAAAAGTGGATAAACTAAACACTTACAATGGGTTTAGTAGTGATATTTCATTCTTTACTTAAGGAAGAACTTCTTCAGGAAAAAAAATCTTTTTAGAAGTTCTTCCTTGAATAAAGAACAAAATATCATTACTAAACCTGTTGTAAGTGTTTGGTTTATCCACTTTTCCACTTATTTTTATCATCTTGTCAGATTTACCAAAATCTATCATTTCTCTCTCTCTCATACATACATATATATATATATATATATATATATATATATATATATAAAATAATCAAGTCATGCAGAGTGGATTTTCCTGAAACACTCTCTCTCTCCATTAGTTCCTATCACCCACTGCTCCTGGCAGGTCTTCCAAATTACAACTTGTATCTGCACAGAGCTGATGTAAATAACTTCTTGCTGGGTGAATAACACTAGCATGTCCAGTGTAGGAGTCCATACAACATCATTTATAAGTTCATACTTGCTTCTTGCAGTGTCCTGCATGTCTTGTTCATCTTACTTGGATAGTTTTTGAGATAGGAGATAAATAGCCATCCTAAATTCAACACAACTAATTTCATCATATATAACTTCTCTCCTTTAACTAGTTACATCAGTATGACCATTAATGTACCAATTTAGATGTTTACTGGGAGAATGCTTCTCCAATAAAATAAGTACCTATATTGACCTACTACAACTATCAAGATGTTTAACATTTCATCTTTCCAATACTAGTTCCATTTCTTAACACCTAAAAATACATTTGTGCCCCAGCATTGAAACTAAGAAAAAAAAACATGAATATTTTTCAGTCCAAAAATAAGTCCACCTTTATACATATTTATGCAATTTTATTTAAGTCCAATAAAAATTGAATTAAAATAAGCAAAATACTTTTAGCATACAGTTAAGAGCAATGAATATTCCTCACTGAAGAGCAGGATTTTTAATGCTGATTTTAAAGACAAGTTGGCCTTCTTAGAAGTTTGATATAAGACAATCTTATTTTATTTGCCCTAATTTAGTTACATGCAAGACTAAGCTGTGATTAGTAAATATCTATGATGGATTTAAAAGGCTTACTTAAAAGCTGAAGTATTTATAAATTTCTTACCAATGACAGTGGTTGGCATTTGAACATAGAAAAAACATGATTTTGAATGCTAATTTTTAAAGCAGTCAAGTGCTTACAATTCAGGTCATTGGCATAATATAATCTTCCAATACTCATTTCTTTTTTACCAACACTGGACTAAGCCAAGATTATATAATATCTATATTAAAAGATTCAAGTGTTTGCTAATAACATTATAAAGTGTACTAATATCAACAAAAGGAAATATTTTTTTCTATTGAATTTCTTCATATTGAAAGAGAGAAATGTGTCAAAAAGAGATTTTAGGAATCTTGGGACTAGGATATTTTTCTGCAACATGTTGGAAAAAAAATACCTCATTAGCCACCCAAAGAGTCATTGCTTTCATTATTTTTCATCAGCCAGTTGGTTAGACAACAATTATTACTATCTGTGTATTTCAATTATTCTTTTTATATTTCTAGTACTTTTTTAGTTTCAGTTTCCATTGTTCAAAATCTAATTTGTTTTAATCAATTTTTGATACCCAGTATACATATACGTATGTTAAGTATAATATATACACACACATCATTTGCAACATAGTAATAAGTGAGTTCCCTTCAGATTAATAACCAAGGGAAAGGCATGAACTCTCTTATACCCCAACTATGGGTTAATAGTACCACTACTGTCCTACAAGGATGACTTTGGTATTAAATAACCCATGAAGGTTGATATGTCATTAAACAAAGTAACCAAACCAAATCCATATATGTTAGGTAGATGCAATTTGGCATTGTGAAAAGTTTAATTTTAATGGCATGTCAACCAGTTTAGGGTTATTTTATGCTTAGAGATTATGCAATTGCATTCATTCTATGTTCATATTTATATTTAAATGTTAAATGCTTCTTGAAAGGTTCTTTTTTTGCAAATGATCCAATAGAACATGAATAATTATTAGACCCTTAGATGAAACCCCAACAGCTATTACCTCAGCAGATCAAGAAAAAAATTATCATGGCTCCTATTTCTTATCAATCACTCCAATCACAATTCAATTCACTGCCAGAATAAGAAGACCCAGGAAAAAGACTTCTTCCCAGATATCCAGTTAGCCTCTCTGAAATGGTCAAGGAGATGAAGGCATTCCATTTCTTACTTAAAATAAAACATTCCATTTCTTCCTTAAATACAAACTATGCAACAACTATTTATTAAAGAAAAAAGTGCCCAATTATCATAATAAAGAAGGTTTGGCTGTATTTATGTAACCCATCCACCATAGGTAGGATGGGATACAAGGTCAATTTTTATTTTAAGAAGAGTAACACTGGTTTGAATTCAGAGTTTTCCTTCTAGATTGGTTACGTAACCAAGGTTAAAAAACCCAGTCTGCCCTACAAATGGATTCATGCCTTTCTCAAGAGCATTAGTGCAAAATGAAATGCAGATAGTGTTGTCTAGGATTTGAATTCAGGTCACAGATTTCATTTTGTACAACCATAACTCATACAATAAGACACTGCCAAATTTTCAAGTATCATTCAGGCAGAAATATGTGTTGTTTGATACAGTTGGTAAAAAGTCAGGAAAATAGAACTGATGAAAAGATTTTAAATTTTTATTATCAGCTACTAACATCTAACATAGTGAGTGGTCATGGGAGGGGATGTAAATAGATAAGCTATAAAAAAAAAAAACAAGAAAAAAAAAAGCAACCAGAAGGAAGATGAATTGAAAAAGTTCAAAATCTCAGGTGGGAGTGTCCTTGTGGTGTAATGGTTAAAACGATGGACTGCGGAATCATAGTACATGAATTCAAACTCCAGTCGCACTATTGCGTTCACTTTCGGACAAATACCCTTGGGAAAGTTATGAAACCCCTTATCCTCCTAGCTATGGGTTAAAAAGTGCCACTACTGTTCTTCTTGGAGAATGGCTTTGGCATTAAATAACCTACAAAGGTTGATATGTCATTAAACAAAGAAAAGAAAACAAACAAACAAACATCAAAATCTCATCCAGTAGGTTAGATCTGACAAGATATGCTTTATCTAGCCACTCTGGACTGAAAACAGCAATTAACCAAAAGTTGCCGAAATCACCAGACTCAATTAGCCATTTAAGTCATCGTTGCAGCTGGACAAGTGATGTCGCCCACACAAAGTGGGAGTTGGGGTTAGGTGTCCTGCGAACCCCAACAAAAGAAGCTGGATCTTTTGATTCACTCTCTTTAGTGGCTGGAGACATAAATGGGATAAGTGGTGACATAGATGGAAGGCAATTGAACCACTGAAAGATACAAGGAGAGCTGGTTCCTACAAGAACAAAGAATCTGCCAGATACATTGTGTTCAGTATTCATTTCCACATACTTCCATGGTTAAAGAAAGTGAACAGAGGGAATTAGACAACAGGATTCTACATTTGAGGAGTGTCCCTTTATCCACCAGTTGATCAGCCATCCCCAACATGTCAGTCATTGGTGACTGTGTTAAAAGTGATGTTTCTGAATGAATGCAGTTGGTAAAAGCATGAATTCTTGTTCCTTACTCCTTGAATGCTATAATGCTATACAGAGATGATATTATGGGGAAAATGTTTGGTTTAAATGGCAAATCAACTTTTATGGGTTATTTAATGCCAAAACAATCCTTGCAGAAGAGCAGTACTGATACTATTTAACCCTTTAGCTGAGAAGTGGGGATAAGAAGGTTCATACCTTTCCCATGAGTATTAGTCTGAAAGAGAATCTAAATGGAGAAATATATTCAATCTCTAGAATGAGGAATGATATATTTAAAAACAAATGAGTCTCCAACTTAACTGTAGAGTAATGGTTAATGATCTTGTTAAGCAAACTACTACTATTGGGTATTGAATTTGATCCTAACTAGGTGCACTACACTCATGATAAATTGAGTAAATTTTAAATAACTAAGCAATCATTATACATTTTTTAAGCACATTTATGATATTTTTTTAATTAATATTCACAAAAGTATCAATATTAAAAATTAAATCAAAATGATATTTATATTGAACAATATTTGCTATTGTTACCCTGCATAAAAGGTACCAAGATGACAATGGACTGTAACTATTTATTCCATGGACATGGTAGCATAAAGATTGAACAACTGCCCTTAACAGGGATGGGTCTGCTTCCTTTACATTTTATAGGAAAAAAGCCAATATTATTAAAAACATTTTCTAGGTTATGATTTTCTTTTTCATGGTTACTTGCCAACTAAAATGGATGTCTGTCAGAAGCACGATTCAAAATCTATACTAATGGTTTTTCTAAATGGAGGATGTAAAATCTTCAGAGTTGATGGAATTATACACAGAGGGTGGAAAGGGATAAAGAGGGAAGGAGAGTGAAAAGAAATAGAGGAGGAGAGAGGCAAGGAGAGAGAGAGAGAGAAGATAGGAAGAGGGAGGGAGAAAGAGAAAAGGAATAGATAAAAGGAGTTGAGAGAAAGGGATAGAAAGAAGGGAGAGGAATGAGCAATAGAGAGAGGAGGAGTTGAGAGAAAGAATAGAGAGAGGAGCTGAGAGAGAAAAGCAAGAAGAGAAAAAGAAAGTGAGAGAGAGAGAGAGTGAAAAAGAGGAAGAATAATTATTTTTAATTGAAAAGTGCTGAATAAAGCTATTAAAACTTTAGATCAGTTTATATTTTTCTCTATGGAAATCATGAATTGTTTATATTTGTATATGAATTAAGGAGTCATTCTTTCTTAGTTGCCTGAGGTGGATTTTATAAAACTTAGTTACAACTTCTAAATAATAATTGTAATTACAATTGCATATAAATACATAATAAACATTTTGGAACAGAAGTAGTATTGATATTTATCTGTACCTCTCACCAGGCAGATTTGATACAAGGTTATTTTGATGTGAGGTTATGCACAAATCGAGACTCATGCGTGGCAGGTGAAAAAAAATGCTTGATCCCTTCAGCATTATCCTATTGGGGCACTTCAAGTGCCAAACCATGAACTTTAGTCCTGCCGAAGCGGGTATTGCCAAAGGGTGAGTGGACATCAGAGACCGGTGAGTGGACATCAGAGACCAGGTGAGTCAGATGTTCACTAACACCCACCTGAGA
This sequence comes from Sepioteuthis lessoniana, assembly GCA_963585895.1. Classification (NCBI taxonomy): domain Eukaryota; kingdom Metazoa; phylum Mollusca; class Cephalopoda; order Myopsida; family Loliginidae; genus Sepioteuthis; species Sepioteuthis lessoniana. The sequence continues at coordinate 108,685,430 of OY757911.1, forward strand.
TGCACCCACGAGGATGGCATAATATAGCATTTGGTGAATGTTTGCAAGTAGGCGTTCTGATATTTTCTTCACATTTCCTGAATAAGAATTTAAAGAAAGTTAGACTAAACAGCAAAAATAATAATGGAGACCTAGAAAATATCCTTTGTTTAAGATGGAAATGCAACCACTTGGTCCAGCAGTATAAAACCATGACCGGGCAGATAAGGTAATCCACCGAGAACTATGCAAGCAACTGGAATCTGACTAAGCAAACCAATACTATATGCATAAACCAGAATATGTCTCAGAGAATAAAAAACAATTCTCAAAAAACTAATTTAAGCCAAAAAGATTGAGTCATAGACATGACTGAATCTTTTTGGCATAAATTGAAAAGAAAGATTTTCAGAAAATGAAGTGAAAAGAAAGAAAAATAAAATTGAGAAGAAAGATTTTCAGAAAATGAAGTGAAAAGAAAGAAAAATAAAATTGAGAAGAAATAAATAATAAATTAAGAAAAATAAATAAATAATAAATTGAGAAGAAATAAAAAATAAATTGAGAAAATTTTTTCAGAAAAATGGTGGTGTTGTTCTAGCAAACCAAAAAATCCAAAAAAAAAAGAAAAAGTAAAAAAGTAGAAGAGGCATATGCATTATAATAGTTTATCATTGGAGAAAATGAACTCTGTGAACTCAAAACCATGTATGGTGCTACACTTCCAACAAACCTACATGCAATGGAAACTGCAGCACCATCACTGTCACAGTGTGACTGCAGTCGTATGATCCACAAGGAATTTACAAGATCAGAAAAAAAAAAACACAGGATATTCATCTACATCTTACAAGTGAACAAAAATTGTTGAAGATGAAGATAACAATTGTTGGAGCACTTGGATCAGTCTCAAAGGACCTCATGAAAAGAGACAGAAATAATATTACTAAGTAACCAATAAAAATACTAAAAAGAGTGCTTAAGAACTGAAAAGACTTGATTGCAAGCATAAGTCCCCAGTTACTTATGGTGTGGAAACTTAATTTAAATAACAATTAAAAAAAAAAAAAAAAAAAAATGTACCAGTAAGAACTAAACTTAAAATCTAAATTCCACATGCACTTATATCTGAAAACTTATTCAATCCTTTCACTCTGACTTACATAAATTATATTTTGGTTTTATTATTTCATTTTATTTTAATTTATTTATTTAGTTCACAATAATAAATAATAAACACAACTCTTAAGATTCAAAGTGTTTGTAAACACAAAGAAAGATTTTAGGAGTGAGACAAAAATGTTCCAACAGTATTATGTAATAACAATTGGGATTATTAACAAGTATTTCTACCATATATTTTCTTAGAATGTAAATATCCTATTAGAATCAAAGAGCTAATGTAAAGCTAAAAAAAAGTTTTCACTGGTCATGTAATAAGATTAAAAAGCTTTGACTATAGCTATTGCTTAAAACTAAATTAGGGAACTTCTATATCAAAATGACACCATGTCATGTACATGTTTTTTGAGAAGCACAAGAAGTTCAAAAAAGGATGTGAGGTGATGTGATATATCACACTAACAAACATTCTTATATATCAAAATGAATGAAAAAGTGATAAACAAGAATAATATTTCTTTTGATTATTTATTTTTAATATTTCAACTAATTTCAAGAATTGATGAGCACTTCGAAAAAATTGGAAGAAAAAAAAAAAATTGATAAACCACAAAAAAATGCAACAAAGAATAAACCTAACAATGCAGTATATCTAGATGCATTTGTCTATATTTCAAAACTTATTTAAAAACATCTTGCCATATAACAAATACCTTACACCATAGATACAGTTGATTGGCTACCGTTTCTCATTTTTCTCTGATGATTGTGGGATACACATAAAACTTCATAATTGGAATATTTTAGGTTTTAGACTTGCTCTGCTGTAGTAGTATTGAGCACTTTTAATACATGTGTGTGTGTGTGTGTAAGAGAAGGAGAGAAAGAGAGATAAAGTTAAATAAATTTTAAAACAAATGCATTTAGATATACCAAATACATCTAAATGTATTTGTTTATATTTCAAAACTTATTTAATACTATCATATATATACGGTAATGCAAGGGAGGAAATGAAGTGAGGGTGATAAAGAGTAAAGCAATGAATGAACAACAAAGGTTAAAAACAAGAGAAAGGTGTATTCATATCTATAGAAAAGCAATATGTACAGTTGGAAAGTCTATTTGACAAAGGGTCCCGTTTTATTGGTGTTTAAATTTGGATACATGAACATCCCTTTTTTAACATGTGTGGAGTGGTCATAGAATGAAAGTGAAGTTTGGCATTTGGAGCTTTAAGTGTTGTGGTAGGAAGGTTGTGCCTTGATTTGTAGCAAAGGTCACACATATGGAATAAGTGGACAGTAGTAGCTGATACTAGGCAGGTTTCTTTCTAGCTGCAAGAGTGGTGTGGATGAGTGTTCTTTTTTTTGGTGTTGTTGCAAATAAAGCCAGAATGTGTGTTCAATATACAGCACTAGTGTGGTGGATAGGACGAAGTATGGTTAAATAAAAATCTCTTCCTCTGCATTTGTTTACATGAGAAGAGAGCAGGTGAAAGGAGGGGTCCCTTCACTGGATCTGCTGCAGTCAGTAAGATGCCTATGGAGTTGCTGTGTTTTATGCTTATGTTGTCAGGACTGTTGTGTACAGTTCTATCTGTAAATAAGCCATAAAGGTGGGAATAGCTATGTGCATTAATTTATTGTACTGCATGAGGGCTTCCATAAGTTGTTTGGTGAATTGTCTGCTATGTGTATCTGTGGTATGTTAATATGTTAGTTGACCACTACAATGAGAAGGTAGTGTAGTGCTAGGGCTGAAACCCAGACATATATAAGTTAGCTGGGTGCACAAGAGGAAAATGTACCATACCCATGATACGGATATGCGAAATGGACATATAATGTTCATATATATATATATATATATATATATATTATATTATATTATATATATATATATATATATATTATATTATATTATATTATATTATATATATATATATATATATATTATATATATATATATATATTATATATATATATATATATATATATATATATATATATATATATATATATATATATATATATTATATTATATTATATTATATTATATATATATATATATATATATATATATATACACACATAGAACATAGGAATCTCGAAACACGAAAAACACTTACGACTTCTTAGTTCAGGTATGAAACTTTTTATTACCTTTGAGTTTAAAGGTTCTTCGACATAAGGAGAGAGATACACATTCTTTCTATTCTGTCTTTTCCATCTGCCCCCCCCCCCCCCCCAACATGTGTGGCACCCGCCACAAAGGCCACTGGCCTGGCTTCGGCGAGCAAGCGAAAGCCAACCGTCTTCTCCTGAGGCAGAACTCAACTCAACTGACTTTTTCAAAATCTCCAAAATCCTCCGCGTGTGCGCTTCCAGTGCATGACATCATTCACATCCACTGGTCAACCTTTCTATTGGATTTTTATTTTGACATCTATGAATGACACATCCTCCCCGTGCGGGTTAACACCTGCACTCAAGTTTGCACCTAACTAACCCATGTGCTGAGCCGAAAGGTTCTCAGCCTAACTAAACCCAAAGGCATAAAACGAAATTCCTCAGCCATTATATTACAAAAAGAGAGAATGAGATACCAGTGGATTTGATCAGAAAGGTTCACTTGCCCTTATACTGTGTCTGTAGAGTAAACAGTTAGTCAGTATTGACAGGGACCATCTTATATTTTATCTTGACAAAGAGTCATGATTTATGAAGGGATTTAACTTAAAGTATAACATGCATATGCATGGGTGTGTGTGTATATATATATATATATATATATATAAAAGAGAGAGAGAGAGAGAGAAATGCTAGATTTTGGTGAATCTAACAAGATGATAAAAATAAGCGGAAAAGTGGATAAATCAAACACTTACAACAGGTTTAGTGGTAATATTTCATTTTTTAACCCATTTTGAGTGATCCACATTTCCACTTATCTTTATCATATATTACACACATAAAAACAAACATTCACATTAATCCTTATATAAAAGAAAATGCAGTTTTACTGCAAGTGTTGTTTGACAATCAAGATAAAGCACTATTATTATTACACAAATTATTCAGGCAAATTATCTCATCTATAATATAGTTAATTCATCATTTTAGGTTCTGTTCTGTCTGGCCTTTTTATTATTAAGTACTATCAGTATTTGAACAATTATTTGGATTAGCATTAAAAGTCATGAATCAGTCATAGCAGATCACAGAGGGAAACAAGAGCACATCATCTGGTAGAATGAGGTTAAACAAAAAAGGAAAATATACAAAAGATATGAGGCAAAACATGTCATTTTGTCTGAAAACAGTCTTAGAGGACCTTGTGAGAAGATAAATACCATAAAATTAAATAGAAACAGTACTAAAGATAAAAACAATATTATTTAAAGAAAAATATGATTTTGATTTCTAAATACATATAGCAATAATGAACACTCCTATAAAGGAGAATACATTACTTTGTAATCTAACATCTATGTATCAATCAATGTTAAATCAAAATAACATTTCAGTGTAGAGGTGGACATTTAAGAATGAGAGAGAAGTTTTCTTATTTCAAATCATATAGTGGGAAGGAAAGAGGAGTCCCTATGGTGTAGTGGTTAATGTACCGGATGGAACATCACAGAAAATGAGTTCAAACTTCAATGATGCAATTAAGTTAACTTTCAGTAATACTCTGGGAGATGTATTTGGATGGAATGAGAGACAAAGTTTCTTTATTCTAAATTGTTTGACCACTTTCAATAGTAAGGGTTGAAGAACCTCCAGTCTGAATGTACTAGTTGCTTAAAAGGCAAATTAAAATTACCTGAATGAAAATACTAAGGAGAATTTTTACAGGTTTTTTTTATTTTTATTTATTTTTTTTTTTTTTTACATATGTCTGATCTGGTCAAATCCACATCTGCATTTGGAGATGAGTCTTTATTTGGGTTTGCTTTTGATTTCTTGATTTTTAATGGCATATCAAACTTTGTGGATTATTAAATGCAAAAGCCATCCTTATAAAAGAACAGTAGTGGTACCATTTAATTCATAGCTATCCAAGGCTATTTGTCTGAAAATGAATATAATAATAGCACAATTGGAGTTTGAACTCACCTCACATGAAGTTGTAGTTCAGCATGTTAACTCATAGAAACTCTCTCCATCTTTATTTGGTAAATAATTCTGTGATTTATATAATCCATTAATCACATCATGAAACCAACTATTATAGATATATCTTTAGGAGGTGCTTGTGGAGTAATAGTTATCGTCGTAGGAAATGAACATACCAACCAGAGTTCAAATCCTGGACAAGGCTGTTTGTATTTCACATAGCACTAATATGTTTGGGAAAGCTATGCATCCAAATCTTCTCCCTTTAGGTATGGGTAAATAGTAAAAGCAGACTAGGCTCTTTAAACCTGGTATGGCAACCAGTCTAAGAGAAGGATACTGAATTCAAATGTTAAACTGATTAAAAATTGACCTTGTGTTGTATCCTAATAATGTGAAGAGTAGGTAAATATATATCAGACAAATCTTTTGATCCCAGCAGCCCTGATCTTCTTGACTGATTTTAATGGCATATCAACCTGTTTGGGGTTATTTCATAACTAGAACTTAGGGAATTGCATACACTTTATGTTTATATTTACATTTTTAGTGTAATTGTTTGAGAGTTTTTTGCTCATGGTTATATATCAAGTATTCCTATCCAATACAAATAATTTGTATGCACATCGATTTGACTCATTAAATAGGAGCCGAACAGCTACTACCACTCCAAGTCAGAATGGACCAGGGAGTAATGGTAATGAAGAGGTACTTCACACTCCCCAGAGCTCTACAAATGGACTCTTACCGCCAGAGGCAGTTTAATGTTTTAGCGAGAAGAAAGTTTGTCATTGTTTTTAGGGCAAAGAAATGTATTCTTGCACGTGTGTGCTATTCCCTCGCTAATTGTTGTTGTTAATAAAGGAGGATGAAGAAATAAGAAGACAAAGATGCCGTTAGCTTTTACACGAAGGTTTTAATGGCAGCATGGAATATTAAGTTTGCGTTTGTGCTGCAAGCCTCATGGGAAAGGAAAGAAGTAAAGAGACGAAATGGAGTTGTGAGAGAGTAGAGAAAGCAGCGCGTGTCGTTGGACATGCGAGGGATTATGTTCGCCGTATGTAGCAAAAGTTCTGTTTGCTGTTTGAGGAAATAGACGTTGAAGTCACCATTAGTTTGTGGTTCTGGTTGTTTCGGGGAGAAACATGGATGTCTCTAGAAAATGTTGCCCAGAGGTGAAGTAGTCACTAGGTGTCTGAGCGGGATTCGGCATTGCAGTCGACATGGCCAATTTTGGGGGTGACGTAAAGTTGTTCTTGTGTGTGGCGTATTGAATTCATCTAATCCATATTCAACTGGGAATCCTTGGTCTAAGAAAAATAACCAAGGAGTCCATGAATTAGGCTGCTTCCCTCATGGTGCCCAGCTGCTGCTGCTATTGGAGAGCAGATGGTAGATGTCTGTACAGAACGTTGTTCTGCCAAAGAGAGTGTTTGACGGTTTTTCCCAATTACTGCTGCCCAGAAAGGTGGTCGGGCAGAATAGGATAAGTCATCCAGATTGGGTGAAATTATGCGTCGAATTAAATTATGTGCCAAACCAAAATACGAAAATTCCTTCTGCTACAATGTCAAACCCAGGACATATTCAAAAGGCAGAATATATCTAATTATGTAGATAAAAAATTGTTTTGTTTTTTTTTAGTAGTAGTAGTAGTGGGAGTCTTACTCCTCATCAGGAAATACAGTCAGCACTACTGATAGGGCAGATAATCCTCTTGACTCGCAGATTGTGGCTGAATCTATTAAGGTCTATCAAGTGTATTGTATTTTATCTTTTTAAATGAAATGAAAGTTCATAACAAACCTCTCTAGAGCTTCTGTGTTCTACATATGGTATCTTTCAATTATCCGAGCTCTTTTAAAAGATTTTAATTTCTGGGGGTCATGTTCTAAGGAGATACTCATTATGTAATGGTTATTGTCATGGGAAATGGACATAGCAACCAGATTTCAAATTTTGGTTGAGGCTGTTTGCATTTCACATAGTAATACCCTTGGGAAAGGTAGGCATCCAACTATTCCCCCTCCAGCTATGGATACATATTAGGGTAGACAAGGCTCTTTAACCTTGGTATGGCAACCAGTCTAGGAGAAGGAAAATTTAAACTGCTTAAAAAGTTGACCTGGTGTTACATCTTGATCATGTGGAGGGGTTGATAAACATAAAGTAAAGTTGGCGACCTTAGTCGAGGGTGACCCGAAGGCTCCCTTTTCAATAGCTACTACACCAAGGTGTATGAGAGGGCGTTACTCCATTCCCTGGATTGCTCCACTTTACCCTTGATCCTTACCTTATAATGCTGAGTGTTAAGCAAGGAGGCATCAAGTACCATTTTTTGAGTCTTTGGTATGACTTGACCAGGGATTGAACCCCGGTCCCCCAGACAATTGGCAAACACTCTACTCATTAGGCCAATATACAGTGTTATAAAAGCATCAAAATTGAAAACTGATGTTTGTTCATTTCTGGGTTTTGTTTCAATAGACAAGTCACCACCTTTAAAACACTTTAGCCGATTTTGGGTATTACGGTTAGATAAAGTTTCATTTCTTCCCGTTGTCCAAATCTGCAAGCAGCTTCAAGGCCTGGTTTAAAATAATGTCTCCAAGTTGTCAGAATCTTATTACTTGTATCCACTATTACAACATATACACAAACATTTATATATATATATAACACAACACAATATCTGAAAAGTAACAGAACTGGTGGCACAAACAATTTATCTCAATTCCAAACAACAAACTATATGATTTATTCTTCAAAGTAATCACCCTCAAGTCTAATACACTTCCTGGTACTTTTATGCATTGCTGGAAGGATTCTTCTGGGATGCCCCTCAGATCTGTTGTTATGGCTCTCTTAATGATCCCTTTGAGCTTAGGGAAAAAGTAAAAAAGTCACATTGAGTAAGATCAAGTGAATAGATAAGTTGTTTCAATATGGTGATGTTCCTCTCAGCCAGGAACTTTTGGATGCTCAGCACACACAGTCCTCTTACTTTTCAGAAATGCCCAAATATTTGGTGATAATCTTCCAAACACTGTTCATCTTCATGTCTAGCTGACCTGTGATCATTTAAACAGTCAACTGATGATCACTATACATAACCTGCTTTACCTGCTCAACATTGACCTCAATCTTGTCTGTTGAAAGCCTCCTCATATTCCTCTTTGAACCTCTTGTGCCACTCAAAATCATGGGCATGGCATGGTGTTATCACCATACAACTGCTGAAGCATATCAAATGCTTGTGATAGAGAGCTTTCCTCGGCAGGACCAAAAATGTCAGATTTTTATTGCTTAATATTTGCCATTTGTTCTGGAGTGCTCATAGCAGAATGAGCATAAAAGAGGTGTAAACAAAAGCATGTAAAAAAATGCAATGATAGCGGGAAGCTAAGATTACTGTTAAATATTCTAAGATATCATGTTAAATGATAACACAATCTGCTTATCCCCATTTCACTGAAAGCTCATATAGTCAAGTTACTTTTCAAACAGAATATATATTATACACACACAAAGAAAACACATATATAAAATACTAAATTTCTCATATTTGAATGTACACTACCAGTCAAAAGTATTCAACCACCTTCAAAACTTTTTCTCATCCTGAAAGTGTTATTTTTAATGAAACAAGTTAAGCACCATCTATTATATGAAATACAAGTCTTCCTCAGTAACTTTGAGCTTCGTATAACCAGATCTCTTTTGAAAAGTTGATTTGAAGGAGTTTTTCTTCTTTAGTACTAAAAATAAAAATTCCCAGAACTACAGTGGATTATACTATTAGAAGACATCAGGAAACAGGATAAAACAAAACCACAAGTAGGGCCAGTAGAACAAAATTGATGATAAGAGCAGAGGATAATTTTTAACAGTCAACAGGTTGTGACTGCTCCAAAAATCACTGCACAAACTGAATGAATGTTGTGAAAAAAATGTGTCAACATCCACTCGGTGGAGAAGATCCCATGAAGTTGGCCTATATGGCAGAATTGCTGTCAAGAAACCACTGTTGAGGAAGCAAGACAATGTTAAAAGGCTCCAGTGGGCCAAGGCGCACAAAGACTGGACAATAGAGCAGTGGAATAAAGTCCTTTGGACTGATGAATCAAAGTTCGAAAGTTTTGGCTCAAATAGAAGGGTCTATGTGAAGCGAAGAGTTGGTGAAAGAGTTGTAACTGTCTGTACCACACCAACTGTAAAGCATGGAGGAAGCTCTGTTATGGTGTGTGTGTGGGGCTTTTGCCAATTGCAAAGTCAGGGATTTTCACTAGATGAAAGGCAAATTGAATCAAACTGGCTATCACAGCATTCTGCAGCTTCATATGATCCCATCAGGAACACGGGTTGTGGGTCAAGGATTTCTACTCATGCAAGATAATGACTCAAAGCATACATGTAAACTCTGCCAGAGGTACATTAAAAGCTTAAAGAAACAGCATATCCTTCAACTGATTTCTTGGCTGGTACAATCACTGGATTTAAATCCCATTGAACTCGTGTGGGATGAACTTGAACGAAATGTCAGAGTTAAACAGTCCACAAGTGTGGCTCACCTCGGGCAACTCTTGCAGGAAAGCTGAGCAGAACTATCTTTTGTCTATCTCCAGTCTTTGGTGGAAAGAATGCTGAGAATCTGTGAAGCAATGACAGCAGCCAAAGGGGTCATTTTGATTAATCAAAAGTTTAATTTTTTTTTAGTTTTTTGGTTGAATTTGTATTTAATGTGGCTCAAGACAACTTGTATTTAGTATAATAAATAAAACCAATGTGGTGTTTAACTTGTTTCATTAAAAATAACATTTTTCGAATGAGAAATAAAAAATTTTGAAGGGTACCAAATACTTTTGACTGGTAGTGTATATAACTATAACCTAGACAAAAATGGTACATCTTAGTAAGTTTTATTAGTATTATACAGTTACTTAAAATGCACTTAGTAAATAAAGCAATTTCAAGTCTAATTTGTTTTTTTTTTGTTGAATGGCATATCAACCTTTACAGGTTATTTAATACCGAAGCCATCCTTGTAGAAGGACAGTAGTGGTATCCATAGCTTGGGAGATTTCATACCTTTCCCAAGGGTATTAGTCTGAAAGTGAACATAATAGCAAAGTCTAATTTGTAACTGAATAAGAAATTTGTGGAGTCAGTATTCATATTGAACAGTAATTTTTTTTTTTTTTTGATCAGCCAAATTCTTAATATAAAGGGTTGGTTGGTTGGGTTTTATGGCATATCAACCTTTAGTAGGTTATTTAATGCCAAATCCATTTTTATGCAGATCGTCAGTTCTATTTCAAATTCAGTTTAGCAGGAGTACAGTTTAATTGTCAAAAACATTTCTATTTCAAACTATTCAATTTATTCAAACAGTTCTAATTCAGCTAATTCAGTTTAGTATAAGTACAGATTTTTTTTACACACAGTTAAATGTCAAAACAGTTCCATTTCAAACAAATCAGTTTAGCATAAGCACGCAGTTTATATGCAAGTACAGTTTAATTGTCAAAAACATTTCTATTTCAAGCTGTTCAGTTCAGTCAAACAGTTCTAATTCAAACAATTCAGTTTAGCATAAGTATGCAGTTTAGTTCTATTTAACCCATAGATATGGCCCAATCAGGTGCTACCATTCTGGACCAGGACACTCATTGGGGGGGGGGGGTCTTATCTTTCTGCAGAGGTGCAGTCAGTGTATTCTACAGCCCCAGCCAACTGGGCAATCTTAATATAAAGGAAGTAACTATGAAACACTAATTAGAATCTATGGCTCATTCCTAAATAGGTGCATTAATATCATTATAGACTGCTGTTACAACAGGAACCCAGCAGATTCATGTATTATCTAGTACATAATGGTAATAATATAGTGAAGTTTTAGACAGTATCTTTAGATGTATAATGAAATAATCTCAGCATATCAAAAGATGAAAATATTTTTAATTCATATCATAATACTAATATAGTAGAGTCATAGATTGTTTTTAGATGTGTACATAACGAAAGTTTTATAGTAAAAGGTCAGTAAAAAACAAAATTACTTTTGATACATCTTCATATTACAATATACAGGGTGCTTCAGAAAAATTGATCTCATTTGAGAGATTTCAGAAAATTGTTATTTCATGATCTAATAATTTGATCAATTCTTGTTCAAATGATCTAAAATTTTACCTGCATGTGTAGAAACAATTTAAAATTCTGTCTTTATTTTTTCAGGTATAGAAATCCTATTCATTAGAAAAGAAAAGGCATTTAAACATAAAACATAAGAATTTTGAGTTGCTTTTACACATCCTGTTAAAATTTGAGATCATTGACTGAGAATTGGTCTAGTTATTAGATCACAAAATGATACTAATTTTTCTGAAACATCTTGTACATCTCAAATGATGTCAAACCTTTTTTTTTATACATCCTGTATAGAGTGAAAATGCTTCCAACAAGAAACACATAATATAACCAGCACATTTAAGACATCAAGATTTAAAATAAGAAAAGATCATTTAACAGAATTTATTTTTTGATCCACTTAATCTAAAAAAAAAATAAAATAAATAAATAAATAAATGAATAAAAAAATTAAAAGAAAAAAAAAATCTGAGCTATCCTTGACCTGAATGGACAGCTATGATAATGAAATATGCTAATATTTTCAGAGGCAACATTATGTTTGACCCTGGTTATCAGGGGTTAAAGCAACAAAGTATAATCATTGCTGATTACTTATTCTGTTTAGGAAGAAGCAATAGAGCAGAAGAGTAGATATGCTAATGGTGTAAATTTAAAGGTTAATACATATAAGTAGATTTATTGATGTATTAGCAATAGCTGTTTGCTGATGCATTTAGTTGAAGTATAATCTTTCATCTCTCAGATACAGATATAATCTTTTTTCTGGATGCAGAGTTTTCAGGTTACAAAGTACATGTGTTAAAAAAAAAAAAAAAAAAAAAAAAAAAAGGAAATATTCTAAGCAATCATATAGATAACTTTAATATCCTGATGGTGTTTCTATTCCTTAATTGTTATCCTGTAAAGTCCTTGTGTAAAATAGGGCCATGTCAGTAGCAAGTAGGTTTTTATGTTAATAGCATATTAGTAGCAAGTAGATTTTTATGAGAGTGTGGCAATACCCAAACGGCATTCTTTTGGTATTCAGTGTGTATGTATATGTTTGGCTATCGCAAATGCATTGTGAAACTCCCAACAGCTACCAAAAATGCTGACTCATCTCTGGTCATTGTCTTCACTGCTTAACGTTTGATTTCTGACTGGCCATTGTCTTCACTGCCCCCGTGCTGCCTTCTGACTCCAAGAGACCCTTCTCTGCCTGTGCCTCTGTCCTTACTGTGTGACTCTTACTGTCAGAGTTCTACTCTTAACTGACAAACATCCTTGGTCCTTTTCACTCCTTACTTCGAGTTTTGCAGGTTCATGCAGACACACCTCTTTGTGTGGTCATCACGCCAATATAGACAGACAAAGGAAGACTTTCCAGACAATCTGACGCTGTCCAAAGATGCTGAAAATAAGAATCTCTCTGACTCTAGTGGCCGCACACAATGCACACATCAGTGTGTGTATATATATATATATATATATATATATATATATACATACACACACACACACACACACAAAATGCACATTATTGAGCCACAAGAGTTGAGTTGCTCAGCCCTACACCCTCTACTCTTGAATTCAGAATTTTACTTTGTAAGGATTAATAAGAGTCCACAATCCCACTTCTGCTTAATTTAAACTTTCAGTACCAAACCCAGTCTCTTTCTGTACCTGGTCAACTCATTGGATAAATGTGTTGCCGATCTCTTGAAATAGGCAATCCATACTAACTTTTTAAAATTTAATTCATGGGCCAAATAAAAAAAAAAACATTTCAAGAGAATCCTATAATTTCTAAACCAGTGTATCTATAAATGTTAGAGAGCCTGAAGAAGGAGTGTGAGGAGAGGAGAGAAGAGATCAATTTTTGCCTTTCACACTTAGTTAACTCTTCACATTCTTTAAAGTTGTTATAATATATACTGACCTCTTTGTCCATCTACTTTTGCCTGACTATGAAATGTTTTTTTAAAGGAATAATTGTCCTTATCCAGCCCACAAAATCTAGCTTATGTTTCTCTGATTTGGATTGATTAATTGATTTTAATGGGATGTCAACCTGTTTAGGATTATTTTACACTTTGAGGTTAAGGAATCGCATTCATCATACATTTATATTTACATTTGTTGTGCAGTTGTTTAAGAGATTTTTTTTTTTTTTGCACACAGTTATATGATATCAAGTATTCATATCTAATAAATCTATTTAACCCATAGATGGGACGCTAATGGATACTACCACTCTGGATTGATGTGGATTTGGAAATAATGGCAATGAAGGAGTATTCCACACTCCTCTAGATCTCCAGAGCTGGAGCCTCAGGACAACTCTTGGGAGGGGGTCTTACCTCTCAGCAGAGGATGCAGTTGGCATATTCTGAGCCCTACTGATAGGGCATTTGGTTAGGTTTATTTGTTTAACTGTATATCAACTTCTTACAGGTCAAAATTTGATTAATTTATAAATGTTTAATTGTAATCATATCGATATTTTCAATGTTCTACTTCAACCACTTATTTTTTTTCAAACTTATACTTTCAAATTTGACTGTTATAATTTGTTTGAACAATTAATCAAGAATTCCTATTTAATATTAATAATCTAGACAATTATATGGTTTAAATACCAATGGGCCAGCTCATTGGCATAATGGTTAGAGTGTTTGTCAATGGTCAGAGAGACCAGGGTTCAATCCTAGTTCAAGTAATACCAAAGAAAAAAAAAAAAAAGGTACTTGATGCTTTCTTGCTTAACACTCAGCATTATAAGGTTCGGATCAAGGGTAAGTGGAGCAATCCAGGGAAATATTAGTAGCTATTGAAAAGAGAGTCTTCAGGTTACCCTTGACTATGGTCAGCCAATTTACTTAAATGGTTTAAAGTAACTATTCCTATTTAATAATCATCATGTTTTTGCACAGATTTATTTGGTTTCAAATATTCCTTTCTAATGCCAATAATTTACAAACAATTATATAGTTTCAAATAACTATAATTCTTAGTAAACAATTATAGTTGCAAGTAACTATTAATACAAATAATTTGTACAGTTATATGTAATCAACTACTCCTATTTAATAAAAATAATTTTTAAACAAATCTATTTGACCTATAGATGTGACCCTAACAAATCTATTTGACCCTAACAGGCACCACCACTCTGGATCAGAGTCATGGCAATGAAGGGGGGTTTCCATACTCCCCTGAGCTCCTTAACTTGAGCCTTACCATCAGATGCAGTTTGGTTCAGTTTCGGTTTCTTTGTTTAATGGCATATCAACCTTTGTAGGTTATTTAATGCCAAATCCAACCTTCTAGATGAACAGCAGTGTTGGTATTTAACTCATAGCTGGGAGGATAAGGGGGTTCATACCTTCCCCAAGGGTATTTGTCCGAAAGTGAACATAATAGCGCGACTGGAATTCAAACTCGCTTACTACGATTCTGCAGTCCATCGCTTTAACCATTACACCATGAGGACACCCCCTCGATGCAGTTTGGTATGATGCCTCTTGAGGGAGGAGGTCTTACCCAACAGGTGCAAATAGTAGTCTGACCTGCAAAACCAAACAAGTCTGGCACCACAGCCTTAATCTGTTCATTACAAAGTATATTCTGTTTTACATTTAAATTCATGTTTCTTTTTTTTTTTCTTGTAAAAAGAATTGATGAAAATAGAAAATCTTCATTCGATGTTTTAAACTTTCTATTTTCATACAAATCAATATATACAACAGAATCTTTAATAGATTGTTATGTAATCTACCGGTGAATATTAATGGGTATGACCGATTCCTCATAAATACGTTGGACACTATTGTGAGGGGGTAATTTTGCTGACTAAGTAGTCACCATGAGCAGTGGGTACCTTCTTCATGTTGTTAGCAAGTACTGTATTTTGTTAATGTTATAAAGATTTCCATTTCATTTCCAATTTCTGTTTTGGTTATTTCTCATTCAATAACCTTTTGTTAAGTTACAACATAGATATAACAAATGTGCTAAAACATAAAATATCTTAAAATATAGATCTACACACAAAATTGTGTCTGTCTTGTTAGTTGGAGCAGTAGAATACACTGACTGTACTTTTGCAGAAGAGTTTAGATTCCTCCTCCCAATGAAGTCAACTGTTGGCCGTGGGTGGCAACCAGTAATGCTCGAAGAAGAGATCCTGGTGGCTGACAAGTCTTAGACTCTGCAAACAAAGTGGTTAAATGATTTGCAACACTCCACTTTGGCCCTTACTGAGCTAGATGGGCAGTCGAAGAGGCCTGATCCAATCAATCAGCTGGTCATGTCAAGCCCTAGCACCTATATGATAGTCCCAATAATATTTCTTAATTGTTGTTGTGGCAAACAAGTACCCAACCTTATTTTATCTTAAAGGCACTAAAAAATGATGGCTGAGGGTCAACTGTACTGAGATAACAATACTTTAAACCATTTAACTGTGTGTGAACAAATGAACTAACTTATTTAAAAATAAAGTTACCAACAAACTATTCAATTACAAATCATATATAACAGGACTTGGCATTAAATAACCGACAAAAGTTGATATGCCATTAAACCAAGTAACCAAACCAAATCAAACCATAAAGCTGTGCAAACATTCACTCCTTTTACTCTCAGCAGAGTAAATATGTAATTTTGTTAGCACAAGGAAGTGCTGCCATCTGGTGAAAAATAAACAAGTTATCTTATCTATGGCAGCAGCAAACAGGTTGAGGGAAGAGGAAGACTATATTAGTTACAGTCTGACTATATACCCAAGATGATATTGAGTATCCTGACATTCATAAAAATTAAAGGAGCATGTTACTGCAATTTTCCATTTCTTAAAATTATGAGCAAGGGCTTTTTTTGCGCTTAACAAATATCAAGAGCAAGAAAAAAATTGTCTCATTTCAGTGGAAGATAAAATTTCTGTATGCATATCTAAAATTAATCAATATAAATTTTATAAATAAATTCTTGATATTGAGCCTAATAGCTGCTAAAGGCAGACTTAAGGCAAGTAAAAAAAAAGAATCAAAGAAAAAGTGTCAGAATGGCTATAGATAAAAGCTTGCATGGATGAAGTGGTTAAGGCATCATTCATGTGTGACGGCAAATTGACTAAAATCCCCAAACGGGACTTTATTTTCGCACGTGTGAAGACGGGGCAGGTTGGCACTTGATCCCCTACAGAATAAGTCCTGTTCAGAGTTTTTCTCTCAGGCATATGAGAACTGGCATATTACGTGAGGGAATAATTTAGGGCCAGACTGACCACCGCTGGCAAAGGGGTTCCAAATTTCACACTATCACACACCCACCAGGCCGCTAAACTTCTTCCCCTTAGACAACAGAAGAGTATGGGCCTACAGGTTTTAGTCGTAATAATATTAATATTGTAGTAGTCGGCAACTCCGGTTTCCCGTGTGATACTTTAGGAATTAATAGGACAATTCTAAGCAAGATAACATAAGGCGAATAGAAGCTGAAAAGAAAGCATGAAGTAACAACATAGACCACATGGTAAAATGAAAATACATAAAATCCTTTACTACTTATATATACACGTTCAGAGTGTCAAAACATATAATTGGACAGTCCACGAATATCAATGTCTTTTCTTGGCTTTTATCCTTCTTCGAATTGAGAGAGAGAGAGAGAGAGTGGTAAACGAAATTTGGGTATAAAGGAAAAATGTCCCCAAAGTTACTTATCTTATTTTCGACGGGGTTCCACTGGAGAATCGTTCTTCTTTTACGGGCTAATAGACTTTGTTCTGTTTTTAGTACTGGCTTGAGGGACTCGGGTCTCTCATGTCTCAGTTAATCTTTTGTCTTCAACCCGGAGTAAAGTGGCTATGGTTCGTCTGCCCGCTATGAACCCTGCTCAAAAACTAACTTTCTTATCCTTTACTTCCGCTGAGGGGAAGGAAGCCCCACTTCCGTTTTGGGGTCCCAGCCAATCATTTGGCTTCTCTCTCTTTCCCCTTCCGATGTCCGGCGACCTGAGGTCACTAAGTACGAACACCTGGTCTCCCCTGCGGGACCCACATTCCTTCCTAACGGTCACTTGTTTGACGGCTGGATACTGTTAACTCAACGGGAGGATAGTATTAGTCTTACCTCTATCGTCTCCGTGGGCTATCACGTGACACATGTAAGTTGAGGTTCTGAGATACGAGAATCTCATTAAAAGCTCTTTTTTTAATTCTAATTTCATGCTGTTTACCTCAGTGGTAGAAGAGTGAATTTTCCTTGAATGTCATGATTAAAAAGCAACAAGTGTTATTATCAAAACAAAAAGGTGTTTGAATAATAGCATTTGTTGAAAAACATCTTAAAGATTAAGATGGTTAGATAGTTATGACTTAACAGAATCTTTCCTATTCTTCATCATAGTCACTGATTTTTCATCAGCACTTTCTCTAAATCATGTGGTGATTCCCTTTATTAAAGTTCATTATAGACCTTTAAGACCAGATATTTCTACTACAAATTACTCTTCTCATTAAAAAGGAGATGGGGGGGTGTCCTCGTGGTGTAATGGTTAAAGCGATGGATTGCAGAATCGTAGTAAGCGAGTTCATACTAGAGTCGCGCTATTACATTCACTTTCGGGCAAATACCCTTGGGAAAGGTATGAACCCCCTTATCCTCCCAGCTATGGGTTAAATAGTACCACTACTATTCTTCTAGGAGAATGGCTTTGGCATTAAATAACCTACAAAGGTTGATATGCTATTAAACAAAAGAAACCAAACCAAAAAGAAGATAATTATTTGCTATAATATGTAATTATGTCAAATAACAGATGTTTTTCCTCTTCTTAATCATTGATGGTTTGTGAGCACTTTCTCCAAAATGTGGTGTTTCCTTTAGTTAAATCTGAGACCCCTGAGTCTTCCATGATCAGAGGCTGCTCGCCCTGGGGTCTTGGCTTGAAAAATAAGTAAAAATATATTTTGCAGACTGTTAAATAACAGATTAAAAACACTTTATAGACAATTTAAAACATACTAAAAGATAATAGAATTATATATAAAATTGCAACAGTAATGTAGAAGTCTAAAATTATTTTATGTACACATTATAAAACTATGACTCCACTATATTATCAATATTATTGTTACAAGTAAAACACATGAACATTTTACTTTTTATAAAGCAGACATTTATTGGTTTTATAAAAAACTATTTAAAATTTATATAAAAAAACAAAAACTTTGCTCGCTTAATAGAATATTTATTAATCTGTTTAGTAGTAGTAGTAGTAGTAACAATATCATTCTTCATGTATTTCTTTCACTCATTTCTCTATCTCTTCCATTTCTTTCTCACTATTTTTCCTTCCTTTCTTTTCACTTTTCTTTCTTCCTTCCAATCCACTGTAGCAGATGATAAGTGTCTGATGTATAGCATTAGTACTTCTCTTTTTCACTCTGGCATGAAGAAAAATGTTCATTTTCCCCCCTCTTTGTTTTCTCAATCAAAAAAGATGAGTTCATTATTTGTCTGAGGTGATGACAGGGTGTAATACCCAAACATGCTTTCATGTATTGATTATCATTATAGTAGTTTAGTAAAAGTATTTCCATTTTCTTTACAGAATTTTACCCCAAAGATTATTTTAGGTATACATCTAAAGTTTATCCATTACTCTACTATATTATTATTATTATAATCATTATAATAATAAATACCATATTACTATCCCCACTCATTCAGGAGGGCCTAGAATATGTAGACTGCATCTCTTACAGAAATGTAAAATCTTCCTCAAAATGGTATCCTGAATATGATACGAAACTGGATCCAGTGATTAGGTTCCAGCTTTGGGGAGTATGGAGTCATCCCTTCATTGCCATTACTTCCAGGTCTACTCAGACCCAAAATAATAGTACCTATTTGGGTTCCATTCATTGATCAAATAATAAAGTCTTTACCAATTTAAAATGATTGAGAATATACATTTATCTATGAGATATATATATATATATATATCTTACACACACACACACATTTATCTATGATTTATAAATGAAGTTAATAACTGTTAAACAGACTTTGGCATAAAACCCAGCAAGGTTTGTAAAACCAACCAACAATATCATTATCAATACTATTCAACTGTAATTTCTTTTCTACATTAAATAACCCAAAAGAGGTTGATATGACATTGAACAAATCAGCTGTTGCAGAGTGGCTGGAACCCCCCACAGGATGGACTGGTCCTAGGACTATATTAGAGTGGTGCTCACTCTAGACAATCTGTCTGTCTTGCTGACAACAAAACTTGAATACAATAGTCAGTGGGACCACCACATTATAATAGAATGAATGAATGAATGAAAAACTTCCTACCTTAACCTTTTGTTGGTGACAGAACAAACAACATTCATAAAAGAAGCAATGACAAATGAGACATCGTTATGGTTTTAGAACACAGTAACTAATCTATCTATTCAACATGGCTTTCTTACAGGAACTGAGAAAAAAAAAAGGGATGGGCAGATTAATAAAAGGGTTAATGTAACCTATAGCAGTTCTAAGTCAAAGGGAGATAATTAGTTCATTATCTACAAAGAGTGCACTCTTTAACAAAAACGCCTACGATATTAGCTGGTGAACTGTATTTCTCTCCCTAACCAAATACATGTGTGTCGACCCTTACTAATCACAACACATTAACCAAACAACTATTTTTATTGCGATATGAACACAAATCATGGTAATAGACATCCAAAGATTTGCTGTCACATGCTCAAAGCACTTAATAACTTTATATAACTTCAATGTGATGTTACATATTGTAATCTAAAATTTGTTTATTTACTAAACTTTGCTTTGTCTTGAACACTAAGCTTAGATTGCTTACAGTACCAGATGTTTCTAACTTGTCATTTATCTAAAAACTCAACAAGCTCGTCATTGCTCAACTTAGGTGATCTGACAGGAACCAGAGCTTTCAGTATGACTTGACAATAAATCACATTGTAATCTAAAGTTATAGAATAACACAAATTTAAGATCTGATGTCAAAATAAATTTGGGTCTATGTGGAAGTATATACAAGTTCAACATAATGGCAAATACAAACATTGATATTTTGAGGCATTATTTTAAACTGGGCCTTAAAGCAGTTCACAAAGAATTTGAAAAGTGGAATGAAATGAAACAATACCTGACCATAACTGACCTGTGGTGTAATGGTTATCACCGTAGGAAATGGACACAGCGACACAAGTTCAAATCCTGGACGAGACTGATTGCATTTCACATAGCACTAATACCCTTGAGAAAGGTATGAATCCAAATATTCTTCCTCCAGCTATGGGTAAATAGTAGGACAGACTAGGTTTTTCTGCCTTGGTGAGGCAACTAGTCTAGGAGAAGGAAAATTCTGAATTCAAACCTGTTAAACCCCGCTTAAAAATTGACCTTGTGTCATATCCTGCCCGAGCGGAGGTGTTGGTAAATAGGATAACTGCTCCCAAATGGCTTAAAGGATGATGATTTTTACTTTGAGATAAAGCCTAGAAATCGATGAAAATCAGCTGTCAATTATGTTTTAAAATGAAAGTTAGAGGAAAACTATTATAAAAAGAAACAATCCAAGAAAAAAAACAAAAACATGTTTACCGAGCTGTCAACTGTTAAAATAAAATTTTTTATTCTTTCAACCAGTTCCAATACCATCTATACTTTGGGGAAGGGGCCCCTGTAGTGTAGTGGCTAATATGCTGGATTGCAACATTGTAGTAAGCGAGTTCAAACCCCACACAAACTATTATGTTCACTTTTGGACTAATACACTTAAGAAAGGTATGAAACCTCTCACCACATTAAATAGTACCACCAACGTTCATCTGCTAGAATGACTTTGGTATTAAATAACCCACAAATGTTTATATACCAGTAAAAAGAAATCAACCATCTATATTTTCTAAAAGTTTTTTTTTCTTCATAAATTCTTGAGGGTTCTTTATTCTTTATAAAAAACTCCATCCAACAACCTGTTCACAAAGTGTCACAGTTTGATTGCAAGCCAGGCTATATATATATATATATATATATATATATATATATATATATATATATATATATATACATACACACACACACACACACTTTTACTGTTTATAAGCATAATGCATGTAATGCGTAACCACCAAATTATAGGTTAACAAACAAACAAACAAAAAAGGCACAGTCTTAAAAAGTTGAACATAACAAGAATATATATGGTAGTCTAAATACCTAGTACAAAATTTTCCAACAATTTAAGGACTTCATTATTCTCATTTGAATTTTTCTTTTATATACAAACAAACGAAGAGATGCTAGCAGAGCTTAATTATAAATGTGTTGAGAAATCTTTGGAATGCTACCAAGACAAACTTGACCAGAATGAGAAGGTTAAAACAAGAATCAAGAATAAATAGAAAAACAGAGGCAGATGAATATAGAACACAAAGTTTATAAATGGCAACTAATTTTCTGCTATATTAGATACACATGTGAGAGAGCAGTGTGAAACTATAATCAAACAGATGTTGCTATTTACAGATATATTCTGAAGTCAAACATGGAACAACTTTATGCTGGGAATTGGTTGATTAGTAGACAGTTACCTATTCTCTGTTCCTTTCATTAATTTTCAACTAGTATGTCTTCAATTTTGATTTCAGTAGCTTTTCATTGCAACTGATCAAACCACCATTTTTTGGCCGTGAAAAACAATGTAGATCATAAATAAAGATTACGCTCTTAGATTCGAACTTGTGATACTTTCACAAGATGAGAAGACACTTATTGTAATAGTTATCATCTTAGGAAATTTTGGAGGTGCCCGTGGTGTAATGATTATCGTTGTAGGAAATAGACATGGCAGCACGAGTTCAAATCCTGGATGAGATTGATTGCATTTCACATAGCACTAATACCCTTGGGAAAGGTATGAATCCAATTACTCTCCCTCCAGCTATGGGTAAATAGTAGGGCAGACCAGGTTCTTCAGCCTTGGTGAGGCAACTAGTCTAGGAGAAGAAAAACTCTGGATTCAAACCTGTTAAACTCTGCTTAAAAATTGACCTTGTGTCATATCCTGCCCGAGCGGAGGGGTTGGTAAATATGATCATATTAGGAAATAGAATCAGCAACCTGGACACAGAAAGAAAGAATCTAAGACAACAATTTGCTTTCAACAAAATCTACTCTAAAAATGACTGACATTTTACTGTAAAAGAGATCATACCTTGCAAAATTTCCACCATCTTTTCATGGCCTCTAAACAGATAAATGCTAAGAGAATAAACAGTGAAAAGACTTGTGTTTAGGAAGGTTGTTATGTTGTTTTTATATATGCTTGCTTCTTCCTCTGATCACCAGATGATCACATGACTATATTTCACTTCTCCTAGTCCCGTACACACCTTGAAAACTTATAGCTCTGTGTAATGCAGATAGCAGTCATTACCACTGATGAGACAGCAAGTCATCATAACTATATGACAGACATTTTCACATTTGGCTTACCACACAGTTCAACTATACAACAGTTAAAGTATCACAAGAAAATCACAGTTTCTAATGAACTATAACTAACAAAGAAAACTTAGCCCAGTCAGCTGGGGCAGTAGAATACACTGACTGTATCTCTGCAGAGAGGTAAGACCCCACCCACCAATGAAGTATCCTGGATATGATATTAAACCATCTGATGGCAAGGCTCCAGCCTTGGAGATTTGCAGAATGTGGAGTACCCCTTCATTGCCATCACTCACAGGTCCACTTGGGCCTGTAATGGTAGCACCTGAGAGGGTCTTATCTATGTGTGTAAACAAATGACTGATGTTAAACTGTGACCGTTATATAGCAATACTTGAAACCATTTAACTGTGTACAAAGAAGAGCTCAGGCTTGTATAAGAATGCTATCAAAAAATGTGTTTACAAATCATATATATACTTGATATATATGTGTAAACAAGTTTTGGCATTAAATAACCTACAATGGTTGATATGCCATAAAACCAAATCAAAGAAAATTTGTTAATTTTTATTTTCAGATATATTTATGTCTATTTATAAATAAAAAGTTATAACTGCAACATGAAAAGTGCCAGGGAGGTGTACTTAGTACAATGGTTATTGTTACAGGAAATGGTTTAATATGGTTTCTTTGTTCAGTGGCATATTAACCGTCATGAGCAATTTAATGCCAAAGCCATTCTTATAGAAGAGCAGAAGTGTGTGGCGATTTAGGAATTACCAAAGAACTCCCAACCGGATGTTGACTCGTCGGCTGCCTGATATGAAATGTATAAATGCGTCGCCACGCATAAGGCTCCACGCATCCATCCGGTTAAAATCAGAAAAAGAAAAATAATAAAATGTAAAGTAGCCAATGAGAAGCGGTTGCGCCAAAATTAGAAGAATTTTGGAGTGGCGAATTTGGAGCCGGTAGAAAGAGATAAATACTCAGGTTTTCTGTGAACCTCTCTCTTTTCGGGTAGTGACGTCGAACCGACAACACCGTTTTTACTATCTGGTGTTTTGGGCACCACGCTATGTCTTTAGACGTAGCGTTGGTTAGTCCATTCACCAGGTAAATAAAGGAAAGTCTGAAAGAAAAGTTTTTCGTCTCCTATCTGTTCTTATCTTCCCTTTTTATATTTCTTATGGACCTTCTTTGGGCAAGGCATTGCACTGGCCAAGTCAACGTGGGGTAAAGCAAAATAACCAAAATATGGAGTCAGATATCTTACGGCAACACAGTCTTGCCCTTAGCCACTGACCTTCATAAAAATTTTAAACCCCACATTGGTAACCCCGACGATAAAAACCCTTTAAGAACCACATTGGTAACCTCGACACTAAAAACTTTTAAACCCCAACATTGGTTAACCCCGACGCAAAAAAAAAAAAAAAAAAAAAACCTTTAAGCACCACATTAGTTAACCCCGACGCAGAAAAAACAAAAACAAAATCAAAACCTTTAAACACCACATTGGTTAACCCCGAACACGTGAATGAACACCCGGAATAAAGAAGAAATCCCAACAAGAAATTTTTAAAAAGAAAAAAAACAAGAACATCATAACTGGAGACAGACGACTTTCCACATGGAACAAAAACAAAAAAAAAAAAAAAAAACGAAAAACAACAACAAAAAAAAACAAAAAAATCCCAGCGAAACACCGAGAAAAATTTCAAATGTTCCCGCCGAACTAACGTCTGAAATACAAAATGGACGTGGAATTTCTTTCAGCAAAAACATTATCAACATACCTTTTTACTTCCCAACTTGCAAAATAAGGTAACTTTTTTTAAACTTTCACTCACCCTACTTCTATTTCGGTTTCTGTCGCCACATGGTTTATCTCTCCCACTACCTCACTAAAACACCAACACGACTGCTATGAATTCCAGAGAACCCCAAAAACTCACACTACTCCTCTGAAATATACTGCTACTTCTGTAGGTCACTTCTCGGCTCGTAATTTGTTTTACCCAAAGTGACATATTTAAAAAAAAAAAAAAAAAAAAAAAAGGCAAACAAAAAAAAAAAAAAACAACGTACCACGAGGTACACAAAAAAAAGAAAGATTTCCAGCAAATACTAGCGACTAAAAAAAAAAAAAAAAAAAAAATAAAAAAAAAAAAAAAATAATTAAATAAAAATAAAGAAAAGTAGTCACAACTACAGAAAATGCAACGTGTAAAAAAGCGAGCGAACACACACACAAAAACAAAAAACAAAACAAAAAAGAACAAAAAATCTCACAGATAAAAAAAATAAAAAAATAAATAAAAATTACTCCCGGATATTAAAAGAAGTTCCGAAGAAAAAGCAAAAGAGTTAATGAAGAATAATCCTCTCAAATCAGACGACTACATTCAACAACTTTATGTATTGCCGGAACTAATGCACATAAAAAAAAAAAAATGGAAAAAAAACCTGTCATATCCAATGAGTCCTAGTTTTCCAGCCACCCTAAACAAATTACCAAAATTATTGAACATTTGCAAATAAGATACAAGAATTTGATAAATAATCCTCCTAGAAAATAGGACAATTAAAAATCAATACAATCTTTTTGCAAAAAAAAAAAAGCGGGTTGGCTGGACACACTAAAAAAAAAAAAAAAAAAAAAAAAAGAAAAAATTTTTTACATTTAAAAAATTTTAAAGAGAGCCGTGACACCCTTACAAATATTCATTTTTTTTCTAAGAATCCTCCAAGCTCCGCTTTTCGAGTGGCGATGTATTGTGGCGATTTAGGAATTACCAAAGAACTCCCAACCGGATGTTGACTCGTCGGCTGCCTGATACGAAATGTATAAATGCGTCGCCACGCATAAGGCTCCACGCATCCATCCGGTTAAAATCAGAAAAAGAAAAATAATAAAATGTAAAGTAGCCAATGAGAAGCGGTCGTGCCAAAATTAGAAGAATTTTGGAGTGGCGAATTTGGAGCCGGTAGAAAGAGATAAATACTCAGGTTTTCTGTGAACCTCTCAGTCAAGTCAACGTGGGGTAAAACTAAATAACCAAAATATGGAGTCAGATATCTTACGGCAACACAGTCTTGCCCTTAGCCACTGACCTTCATAAAAATTTTAAACCCCACAAGTGATACTATTTAACCCATAGTTGGGGGAGATAATTCTTAAGTTTCTTTAACTCTTAAAAAGAAAGAAAGTCATTTCCTATTTGATTTGTTTGGTTTCTTTGTTTAATGACATATCAACCTTTGTGGATTATTTAATGTCAAAGTCATCTTTGTAAAAGAACAGCAGTGATACTATTTAACCTATAGCTTATTGTCAAGTCATACTGAAAGCTCTGGTTCCTGTCAGATCACCAAAGTTGAGCAATGATGAGCTTGTTTAGTCATTAGATGAATGACAAGTTAGAAACATCTGGTTCTATAAGCAATCTAAGCTTAGTGTTCCAGACAAAGCAAAGTTTAGTAAATAAACGAATTTTAGATTACAATATGTAACATCATATTGTGTGAAGTTATATAAAGTTATTAAGTGCTTTGAGCATGTGACAGCAAATCTTTGGATGTAATGTCTATTACAATGATTTGTGTTCATATCACATTAAAATTGTTGTTTGGTTTGGTTAATTTGTTTAAATGGCATATCAACCCCTTATGGGTCATTTAATGTAGAAATTTAATACATTTTTTTAATTACACTTATTCTTTTTTATTTGATACTAATAATTAGCACAGTTATATGGTTTCAAGTATTCACATTTAATACAAATAATTTGTGTACAATTATATGGTTTCAAGTAACTAATAATAATAATAATCCTTTGTAAATAATTATAATTTCAAGTAACTATTCTTAATACAAATAATTTACAATTATATCATTTTAAGTGTTACTACTTAATACTAATAATTTTCGAACAAGTCTATTGGACCATTGGGACCCTAACAAGTCCTACAACACTGGATTAGAGTGGACTTGAGAGTAATGGCAATGAAGAGGTGACTCCACACACCCCAGAGCTTCAGAACTAGAACCACAGGTTACCGTTTAGTGTCATACCCAGGACACATTTTTTTTAGGGTTACATACCTTTATCAGTATCTTCTAAGCCTTACTGACAGCAAATCAAAAAAATTAAAAATTGCATTGCTATGCTGTAATGTTTAGCACTATCTTTTAAGAATCTATGTTGATTGGTTTAATAGCATATCAACTTCTTATGGGCAATTTAATGCCAAAATCTGATTCATTTGTGAATGTTTGATTGTAATCATAACTATATTTTTAAAGGGGCCGGCCCATTAGTCTAATGGGTAGAGTTTTCACCTATGGCTCAGGAGACCAGGGTTCAATACCAGGTTGAGTCATTCCAAAGACTAAAAAAAATGGTACTCGATACCTCCTTGCTTAACATTCAGCATCATAAGGTATGTATCAAGGGTAAAGTGTTGCAATCCAGGGAAAAGAGTAGTGCCCTCCCCTACACATCGGTGTAGTAGCTATTGAAAATGGAGCCTTCTGGTCCCCCTCGACTACGGTCACCAACTTTACTTATTCCTAACTAACATTAATAGTTCTATTTAATAATAATCATTTATTTGTTACATAATCTAACATATTCCTATCCAGTATTAATCATTTTCAAACAGATCTATTTGACCTATAGATGAGACCGTAACAGGTAATACCACTCTGGGTTAGAGTGGACCTGGGAGTAATGAGAATAAAGAAGTATTCCACATTCCCCAGAGCTCCAAAACTAAAGCTTCCCAATTGGGTGAATTTAGTGTTACAGCAAGATTTGGCGAATTCAAGCCCTGCTGGCAAGACAAGAATGCATCTTGAGTGCTGAATGAGTCATTTACTGTAAATCTACAAAACTATTCACTAGATGACATTTAACTAAAGAAGAACCTGATAAAAGTAACAAAGATGAGAGAATTAGTCCCAATAAACTGTCATGATAATAACCCACCTTACCTCATAACTTTAAATAACAGTCATGTTTATTTACTAGATAAAATTTCTGTAAAATAAGTTTAAGAAAAAAAAAAAAAAAAAAAAATCAAACTTACCAATCAGCACCTCACGAACACCTTGATTGGTGCCAATGAACACTGTGGGTTTGTTCAGTATTCTTGACACAAATATCCTTGATTTGTATTGTTCCTTATATTTATGGTAGAATTTTACTGGGTCCCTATAGAATTCAATGGACTTGTCCCCAACAAGGGGCCAGCCCACATAGCCGGGTAACTTGTTATTAGCCATATAGTGTATCACCTGGCCAAAAACATCCTGAAAATAAACAAGATGATAAGGTTAAGAATAACTTGATAGCAAACATTTGGACAAAAAAATTAAATGAATATATAAAAAAACAAATAAAGTAAAAACTTATCCAGAGTGGGCTATTATTCTTTGTTTAATGGTATATCAACTTCTGAGGGTTATTCAAAGCCATCTTTGTAGAAGAATAGTAGTGATACTATTTAACAGATAGCAAAGGGAAGAAGTGGGTTCATACAAGGGTATGTGTTGAAAAATCCATGTAACAGTATAACTGGAGTTCCAACTTGCTTACTTTAAGGTTGCAGCCCAGCACTTTAACCATGGGGACACCTCTGCTTCTGAATTCAATATTTTGAAAATATTTATTAATAGGAAGGGTAAATATCAAATAACCAAATTTTTGAATTCATATTATATTCTTTTTATAAATGTTGACTCATTAAATGTACTATGGAAATTTTGCAGATCATATATATATATATATATATATATAAAATGTACAGATAAAAACAAAAGATCTTCAGAGAAAGATTTTATTAATAGAATTATTTGCCAACATTAAACTTTTTGATTTTTAGACCTTTATCAGGGTATGTGAGTTATTAAATGAAATGAAAAAGTGGGGGAAGTTTTAAAAACATTCAATTTCTGTTTGTAGAATTCTCTTTCAAATTTGTGTGAAGTAATTAGTATTCCAAAATTTATTTTTGGAAAAAAAAAAAAAAAAAAAAAAAAAAAGAAAGAAAGAAAAAAAAAAAGAAAAATCCATAGCACATCATTCTATATCTATCTATCTATGTTATTATTTATATTATTTCATTAATATTTACCTATTATAAACATTCCCTCATCGATCTAGCCATCTTATTCAATGTTAGCCACCTTCTTTCTATTTGTCTGTTCAAATCAAATGCAAATAATTTCACAAATTTGAAACTGAACACTACCAACAGAAATAGAGTATTTTAAGACTAGCTCATCTTTTTTGTTTCATTTAATAATTTACATGCTCTGAGGAAGGTCTAAAAACTGAAATGGTCAACATTGGTAAATAGTTCTATAAATAAAAATCATCCTCAGAAGATCTTGTGTTTTTTTTCATCTATACATTTTCACATTGCTTTATTTCCAGTTTTTATGTATTAGCATATGCAGTGTCACTATACAAAGTGTGTTAAAAAATATTAAGAAGTGTGCAATGAATTAAACTTCAAAATAGTTACAGACATTCAACACATTTATTCCACTGAGATTTTTATTGGTTGAAGCACCACCAAATCTCTTCTAATATGGTGTTAAAGTTGCACCATTTTTTTTTTGGTATAATTATCTTCCATGTATTCAAACTTTTTGTAGTTGGAAGATGAAAAAAAATTTACACAGCAAATATTTTTCAACATAACTTCTCAATACACCCCTTCTTATTATATCAATATATTTTCTTCCTTTGTCCCATAGATTGAACGTTATACATTGATAATTTTAGATCAAAATTCAGCTAATAGTACATTTCAAGTTACAGAGTTATTGATCTATCTCTATAAAACATTATTCTGGGTTAATTTGAGTCTCTTCTCTGCAAAAAAAAAAAAAAAGAAAAAAAAAAAAAGAAAAAAGGAAACCCTAAACAATTCTAAATTTACCCCAGAAGAACCAAATGACCATTCTTTTCTTGAGAGGAAAAAGAAGCAGCACTAATGAAATGTAACTTAATGATTCGGTTTCAGTAATACAACTTCGGAACCTACAAAAGGAAATAAATTGCAACAAGCAAGATTACCATTGACTACAAATAAAAATAAAGTTACTAATCTTCTTAAAATAGGATCTTTCAAATTAGTTCCTGTTCCTTGAGCAATGTAATGATAAATTGCATATGTTTATATATGTATGTCAGAAGCACATGGCATAATGATTCTCGTCTTAGGGGGAAATGAATTTAATGATCCAAGTTCAAATCCTGGACAAAGCTGTTTGCATTTCACTTTTGCAATAATGCCCTTGAAAAAAAAAAAAAAAAAAAAAAAGACAAGAATTCCTCTATTCTCCCCTCAGCTATGGGTAATTGAGAGAGCAGACTGGGTTCTTTAGTCTTAGTAACAACTAATCCAGGAGAAGAAAAACTGAATTCAAAACCAGAAGTATGGAGCTAGTAACTCCAACCCATAAAAACCTACTAGCGGCTGAAACTACAGCACCATCACAGATGGTATAGCTGAGGTGCTCTGCCTTCAAGGTCATGATGTGTGTGTGTGTGTGTGTGTGTATATATATATATAACAGCCACATTCTAAAATGCCTTTAACTTTTTTCCTGTCACTTCTTACTTCTAGTAAAATTCCTTTCTGCTGTAAATTCCCTTACCACTTGTTCTTCCTACTTTTTATATAAATGTATATAACTCATTCCTCTGAAAATGGCTCCAGTTGGAGCTGAAAGTACTTGGAAAAAAATATGGTGCCTTCCTAAATTCATTTCATCCAGAATGAATGAAAACTTGAACGGATCAAAGATAGAATAGGCAAACACAAAGTGTGTCCTATTTAATCAAACATGTTTACAAAAGAAAATGTTACATACATATATAATTAAAAAAATAAATAAAATGATCTAACTTACAATTCAAAGTTCTACAATTTCTTGATCATGAGGTAAATTTTAGTGATTAAACATGCATATAGCAGTAATTTTATAATATATATATGCACATATTTAATCAACAAAACTTACCTGATAATGTATTTGTTTTAAAGTTATATATATATATATATATATATATATATATATATATATATATATATATATATATATATATGGGACTTTGCTGATTTTATCTGCTTTGTTCTGATTTGATCTAATAAGTACGATGCCCACTATGAATGCGTAGTTCTTGAACAGTTCTGAGACAGTTTGGAGTCATCTTTTGGAGAGCATTTTACTTGCAGCATTAGTGCTCACACTGGCTTTGGTGGTCAATATGATTGTGAGCCACTGATAGACATACAGGGGATCAGTCTTTAGGAATAGAAACCTGGTTTCCCAGTGTATAGCTATGTTTACCCCTTTACAATCCCATCTAACTGTGAGGTTGATGTTTCATGTATCCAATTCTGTCTGTGGCTAGCATGCATCTTTGATGGCAGTCCCATATGATTCAAGCAGGACATCTGTAGTCAAAGAACTTGTATTAACCCATACGTCAAACTCCTCACTATACAAGCAACATTTGCCTTTGCATGGGAAAGCTTTACTTATTCTGTTGATGGTCTCCATCAGCATCCTATTTCAACTACACACACACACACACACACACACACACCTATTACTGTCAATCACACTTGCGTTGATTCCTGACCATTGACAACCCCTTGTTTCTCATTTTCAATGCATTTCTATAGTATAACACTGCTACAAAAGCCTTATTCAGTTATTATGCGTTGCTTTAATTCCAAAACATTTATAATCTCCTAATGGACAAGAGAAAAAAAAAAAAAAGGAAGTTGTACAAGATATTTTCTTTAACTTTGTCACTAATATATACTAGATGAAAAGTATGAATCTTTTCAATCTGTATTTTGTTTTTTCAAATCTTATTTTTGGTACTAAAGTTAAATTATCTAAAACATGTGTTGATAACAATTTCAATATAGTTGAATATACTCTCTTGGCATACTTGGTTTCATGCATTAGTGAAAAATTTTAGTCATAGAAGCGTACTGTACTTGACTTGACCCTTAGAACCTTGAGCCTCCCAACACCAGCCTGAAAAACAGCTAAAGATATAAAATGTTTTAATCTGTAATTTTAGCAGCTGATAACGTTGTTGGATAACAAATTACAATATTCTACAGGCAATCGGATGACTTTGGCATTAAATGACCCATGAAAGTTGATATGCCATTAAACAAAGAAACCAACAAAAACTTATTTGTCTAATGGTATATCAATTCCATAAGAGTTGTTTAATGTCAGAATCCGATTCATTTGTAGAATGTTTGATTGTAATCATAATATTTTCAATGTCTCATTGTATTTCTTTATGTCTTTAATATTCATTTGTTTCTATAGTTATATGATATCAATTATTCCTATCTAATACTCATAATTCATTTTTGATTTATATGGTTTCAAGTAACAATACCTAAATAATAATAATAATAATAAAAAAAAAATAAAAAAAAGAGAACTTGCAAAATAATCGATTTTGCTGTCCCGGCAGACCACAGAATAAAACTGAAAGAATGTGAAAAGAAGGATAAGTACCTCGACCTTGCTAGGGAACTGAAAAAAACTGTGGAACATGCAGGTGACAATTATATCAATTGTAATTGGTGCATTTGGAACAGTAACAAAGGGATTACTAAAGGGACTAGAGGACTTGGAGGTTGGCAGACAAGTGTAGACCATCCAAACGATAGCATTGTTGAGAACTGCCAGAATACTAAGAAGAGTCCTGGAGACTTGAGGAGACTTGCTGTCACTCAGACTTCAGTGAAAAACCATCGGCTATCGCTGATGTGAAAAGTTCTAATGAGTGAATAATAATAATAATAATAATAATAATAATATGCATATAGTTATATGGTTTCAAGCATTTCTATCCAATACTAATAATTTTCAAACAGATCTATTTGACCCATAGATGGGACCCTAACAGGTACTACTACTACTTTGAGTCAAATTGGATCTGAGAGTAATGGCAACAAAGGAGAAATTCACATTCCTCAACTGGAACTTCACCACCAGACACAGTTGAGCATTATACCCAGGACACCCCTCAGCAGTGGAAGCAGTTAACATATTCTTAGCCCCACCTACAGGACAGTAGGTCTAATAGTGAATGTGCATTGGATATAATAGTATTAACAGTGATCTGAAAAGAATCATCGACAGATTCCTTGAACATTAGATCCAATAACCAATACTCCGGATTAGTTTCTTTGTATAATGGCATATCAACATCCATGGGTTATTTAATGCCAAGGCCATACTTGTAGAAGAACAGTAGTGGTACTATTTGACCCATAGCTAGGTTGGGATAAGAGGGTTCATACCTTTAGGGGTATTCGATGGGGATAAGAGGGTTCATACCTTTAGGGGTATTAGATGGGGATAAGAGGGTTCATACCTTTAGGGGTATTAGTCTGAAAGTGAATGTAATAGCATGATAGAGTTCAAACTCTCTTACTACAATGTTGCAGTCCAGCACATCAGCCACTGCACCCGAGAGACTCCTACATGAAAAATTGGAAGGTTTAGCTTGGTTTATTTGTTTAATGGCATATCAACTCCTTATGGGTTATTTAATGTCCAAATTTGATTAATTTCTAAATGTTTGAGTACAATCATAACTATTACTTTCAATCTTTCATTTTTTTGTTTTGAAAATCTTTTTTGCACACAGTGATACATTAAATATTTCTATCCAATACAAATAACTTGCTCACAGTTATCTGGTTTCAAGTATTCCTATGTAGTACTAATAATTTATACAATTACATTGTTTCAAATAAGCATTTCTATTCAACAACAATCATTTGTTTGCACACAAACTAATAATAATCATAATTCTTAGTAAACAGTTATAACTTCAAGTAACTATTCTTAACATAAGTGATTTGCACATAGTTACATGGTATCAAGTATTCCTATCTAATGATTTTCAAATGGATCTATTTAACCTATAAATGGGACCCTAACAGCTACTATCACTCTATTGTTAGCACATTATACCAAGGAAGGTATTTTATAAGAAAAAAAAAAATTTTTGATTTAAAAAGAAAAGAAAAGAAAATTTTTCATTTAAAAAAGAAAAAATTTTTTTTTCAAATTTGCTTACTTATTTGTTTATTTTAAAAAATGTTTCTGTTTCATCAATTATATTTGCTCCAGAGCTTCAGCACCTTCTACACCCCCACAATAACAAAGTTTGAAGGTCCCATAAACTACTACACCCCCACAGTAACAAAGTTGAAGGTCCCATAAACTACATGTTATATGGATGAAAAAAAATCTACTACCTAATTATAAAAGGAATTTTGGAAATTCTTATGGTTGAATGGTTATTGTAGGAAATGGATATGGTGACCCGAGTTCAAAACCCAAAGAAGGCTGTTTGCATTTCATATAGAGGTAATACTCATGGGAAAGGAATACATCCAATCATTCGCCTTCTATCTATGGCTAAATAGGAGAGCAAACTGTGCTCTTTAACCTTGGTATGGCAACTGATCTAGGAGAAGGCAAACTCAGTTAAACCATTTAAAAAATTGACCTTGTGTCACATTCTGGTCATGTGGAGAGGTTGGGCAAATACTTAAATTATAAATAATACAACAAATATACTAAAGTTTAACTGAAGAAGCAAAGACATTAAGTTTAAGGCCAATAACAATCGACACTACCATTAAGTTGTCCTATGAGAAAATAGCCAAGCGGATATATATCTGAAATTTTTAGATGAAACATTGCCAGTTACTATTAATTTGTGATTAGTATTTCTTTTATCTTACTCACTTTGCATTTTATTCTATGAGTATTAGTAAACAGTACAAAATTGGTTTGGTTTAGTGGCATATGAACCATTGTATGTTATTTAATGCCAAATCCTATTAATACATTGTGTTATTTAAATGAAGATTGAGTGGTAGGAAAACAAACTTCCACTCAAATCTGTTCTCACTGATAGCCAATGCAGAAGCCAAAACAATGCTTTGCTTGGGACTTTTCCCTGTACACAGCAAACAACAGTACTGTCATCCTCTTTTTCTCTGGAACACAGGTCTAGCCTACATGAGTCTCAAAGACCAACTGACTTGAAACCAAAAGTCAGCTCTTTTTATCCTTCCTTGGTCTCGGGCAAGAAACTGAAATCTCTCACTTGTGTTAGCCTCATTCTGGCCAATAACCCATGCACTGTGCCACTTCAACGTCAATTTGCTGAAATTCACTTTGCAGGTCTATGATGTCAACAGTTAAATGGTTTCAAGCATTACTATGTAACAGTAAAAATTAACATCATTCATTTGTTTGCACACATTTAAATAGATGTACATAATATTTCGGAGATTAGTTTGTTAGTAATTTCATTTTTAAATGAGTTTATACACAGCTAAATAGTTTCAACTATTGCTATCTAACTGTTATAATTCTATTCAATATTAATCATTTGTTTGCACACAGTGAAGTGTGTCACAAGTATTGCTATTTAACACTAATTATTCTATTCAACACTATTCATTCATTTGCACACAGTCAAATGGTTTCAGCATTGCTATGTAATACCAATAATTCAATTTAGGCACACAGGTAAAGAGTTTCAAGTATTGCTATTTAACACTAATCATTTGATTCAACATTACTCATTCATTTGCACATAGTTAAATGGTTCCAAGTATTGCTATGTATCACTAACAATTCAATTAAACATCAGTCATTTGTTTACACAGTTAAATGATCAAAGTTCCATTTCAAACAATTCAGTTTAGCATGTCATTTGTTTGCACTCAGTTTAAATGTCAAACAGTTCTATTTGACCCATAGATAGGACCATATTAGGTGCTACCATTCCGGGTCAGAGTGGACCTAGGAGCAATGGCAATAAAGGGGTACTCCACATTCCCCAAATTTCCAAGGTTGATGTCTTGCGTTTAGATTGCTTAATATCATATCTGGGACACCCATATGAGGGAGGGTGTCTTATCCCTCTGCAGAGATGCTGTTGGTATATTCTACAGCCCCAGCAAACTGAGTTGTATTTGTGTAGAGAACACAGTCTATCTGGATGTAAGTGACTTAAGATTCATAGAATTTGAGCTGATTGACTCCCTCATGCATAGCACAAGTGATTTTATGTTGTTTAGGTGGGGAGGATAGACTGTGACCACAACATTCTCCCTTGATCTCATCATTACACATGTAGCAGCTATGAGGTAGTCTTTTACTTCTGCTACTTCTTCAAAGACATGCTAGAACAGGTCCACTTCTCAAGGTGTTCCTATTTCAACTGTCTGACTTTTTCATTGTTGCCATTGTCACTCTAATAATTAGTCATCATCAATTGAGTGATCACCTTTGTCATCCATCACTGGGATGCATATCACATCATCACTTGATGCAGTGGTCTCATTCTCCACAGAACTGCTCACTGAATGAGAGGAAGAGCAGAAGTCTTTCACATGGTAAGTGTCACGTGATGGCTCACGGAGACGAAGAGGTAGGAATGATACTACCATCCCGTGTTGCTATTAGCGCTTTCTAGCAGTCAAAAAGTGACCGTTAGGAAAGAATGTGGGTCACGCAGATGTTCGCACTTAAGTGACCTTGGGTCGCCGGACATCGGAAGGGGAAAGAAAAATGAAGCAAATGATTGGCGGGGACCCCAAACGGAAGTGGGGTTCCCTTCCCCTCAGCGGAAGTAAATACAAAAAAGGTAGTTTTTGAGCAACGCTCGTGGCAGACGGACGATAGCCATTTTACTCCGGGCTAAAGACAAAAAGACTGAGACACGAAGAACTCCAAAATCCTTCGAGCCAGCATTAAAAACAGTACAAAGTCTATTAGCCCGTGAAAGAAGAGAAATTCTCCAGTGGAACCCCGTCAAAAAAATAAGATAAGTAACTTTGGGACATTTTTCCGTTACACCCAAATTTTGTTACCACTCTCTCTCTCTCAATTTGAAAAAGGATAAAAGCCAAGAAAAGACATTTATATTCATGGACTATCCTATTATATATTTTTGACACTTTGAACATATATATGTATATAACCGTAGTAAAGAACCTACGTATTTTCATTTTTACCATGTGGTCTATGTTATCATTTCATGCTTTCCTTTCAGCTTCTATTCGCCTTATATTATCTTGCTTAGAACTGTCCTATTAATTCCTAAAGCATCACACGGGAAACCGGAGTTGCCGACTACTACAACAACATTAATATTATTACAACTAAGACCTATAGGCCCGTATTCTTCTATTATCTAAGGGAAAGAAGTTTAGCGGCCTGGTGGGTGTGTGATAGTGTGAAATTTTGGACCCCTTTGCCAGTGGTGGCCAGTCTGGCCCTAAATTATTCTCTCACGTAATATGCCAGTTCTTATCTGCCTGAGAAAAGAACTCTGAACAGGACTTATTTCTGTAGGGGGTCAAGTGCCAACCTGCCCCGTCTTCACACGTGCGAAAATAAAGTCCCATTTAGGGATTTTAGTCAATTTGCCGTCACAGTAAGGCATTCCATCCTCACACACCATCTGGGGACTCACCAATTTTGTCACTGTTCCTGTCCTCTACTCACTCATAAACCTATTCAGCTGGGCTCTCATCAATATGATATCTCCTTTCCTATAGGTCTCATGCTCACATTCAAGTGACAGTATAGGAATCTCAAACTTCATACTGATAAAAAAGCATTAGCCAAAGCAGTCACACTGCAGACTCCATCCTTTGGTATAGAGTTGAACCAATAAACTGCTTCTTGCAGAGTGCATTGCTTTCTAGCAGTAATCCATTAGATAAATCTGTGAGATCATTCAATAATGACATTTCCAGATGGTTAGTCAAGATCTCTTCAAGCAGCCCCTTCAAGAAAAATAGAGTTGAGACACTGGATTACAGTGTCAGAATCCCCTCATTGTTAAAGTTACGAAATGACAAACTGGGTAGGCTCATGTTGATCAAACAGGAGCAAGCATTCCCATAATAGCTGACATCCATGCTCAACCTTAACCATATATTTGCTAGTTCTAGTTTCTCCCTTTTGCCATTGGATCAGTGCTGGATTGATAGATATTTGCAACAGAACCTAATCCTGAATCTCCCAGCTCTTTTCGTCATGTAAGGGGCAATCTTCCTGACAAATTCATTCATTTTACTCCAGGGTGCTCATTGTGCAAATCTATTCATTGTATTTGGCTCAGTTCTATAGTGCCACTGGCATGGCACATTTGCAGCATGGGCTTTGCCTTTTTTTCTCTCTCTCCTCCAGTCAACACCTCTATGGGACTTTGGTGATTTTATCGGCTTTGTTCTGATTTGATCTAATAAGTACAATGTCCACCATGAATGTATAGTTCTTGAACAGTTCTGAGAGAGTTTGGAGTCAACTTCTGGAGAGCATTTTACTTGCAGCATTAGTGCTCACACTGGCTTTGGTGGTCAATATGATTGTGAGCCACTGATAGATATACAGGGGATCAGTCTTTAGGAATAGAAACCTGGTTTCCCAGTGTATAGCTATGTTTACCCCTTTACAATCCCATCTAACTGTGAGGTTGATGTTTCATGTATCTGATTCTGTCTGTGGCTAGCATGCATCTTTGATGGCAGTCCCATATGATTCAAGCAGGACATCTGTAGTCAAAGAACTTGTATAGTGAGGAGTTTGATGTATGGGTTAATACAAGTACCATTTGCCTTTGCATGGGTAAGCTTTACTTATTCTGTTGATGGCCTCCATCAGCATCCTTCTTAAAAAGGCATCAGTCTAGTTGATCTTATCTGCTATTATGTACCAAAATAGCTTTTTTTTTGTTAGATCAGTTTTACTTCAATGTAGATGATGGAGTGAAAACAAGAACAAACTGTATTAAATTGTGGTTTGTTCTTGTTTTTGCTCCTATTGTCTATATATTAATAATAATACTGATCTAACAAAAAAAAAAAAAAAAAAAAAAAAAAACTTGATCCATAGATGGGACCCTAACAGGTACTACCACTTCAGGTCAGAGCAGCCTGGAGAGTAATGGCAATGAGGGGGTA
This sequence comes from Sepioteuthis lessoniana, assembly GCA_963585895.1. Classification (NCBI taxonomy): domain Eukaryota; kingdom Metazoa; phylum Mollusca; class Cephalopoda; order Myopsida; family Loliginidae; genus Sepioteuthis; species Sepioteuthis lessoniana. Next base: position 108,724,353 of record OY757911.1, read on the forward strand.
CTCCAAATTCCCCAAAGCTCCAGGAATGGAGTCTCATAATCAAATGGTTTAGTGTAATATCCAGGATATGCAGTGGGGGAATCTTACCTCTCTGCTGAGATGCAGTAGGCATATTCAACAGCCCCAGCTGACCAAGTTTTTCCTACAATAACAGTTAAATCACAAGCATAATACTTGAAGAACAAGTTCAGTTACAAAGATTAACAAGTTATACGTCCTGCATCTCAAAATTCAATCTGCATTCCTAACTATTTAAAAGTTTTTAAAAATTATTATAAGTTTGGTTGGTTTTATGGCATATCAACCATTGTAGGTTATTTAATGCCAAATACAGTTTATACTTATATATTAGATATATGATTAGTAAACATAAATAAAGTTAAGTGGTTCCAAGTATTGCTATGTATCACTCAAAATTCAATTAAAATATCAGTCGTTTGTTTACACACAGTTAAATGATCAAACAGTTCCATTTCAAACAATTCAATTTAGCAAAGTCATTTGTTTGCACTCAGTTCAAATGTCAAACAGTTCTATTTGATCCATAGATAGGATCCTATCAGGTGCTACCACTCTGGGACAGAGTGGACCTGAGAGCAATGACAATGAAGGGGTACTCCACATTCCCCAAAGGTCCACTATAACTGGAGCCTCACCATTAGATTGTTTAGTGTCATATCCAGAACACTTGTTAGAAGTGGGGTCTTACCCCTCAGTAGAGATGCAGTTGGTATATAGCACAGCCTTGGCCAACTGGGCTAGCTATAATGAAGTAAGATGTAAGCTATTAAAAAAAAAAAAAAAAGTTCTAATTCTAAAAAATAACAATATCACTTCATTGATATCTGATTACATTATATTATTATGCATGTTCATGAAATTACTGCCAATATAAATATTTATCACTGAAATAATCAGATTGTCATAGAAGATATGTTAAAAAAAGTATATAAAAGATATAAAAAAAAATCAATATATAAAACTTTACTATGTGATAATCATTGCAGCATTTAAAATGTATTCTTCCAAAAAAATTAAGAGTAGAGCTTTCATCAAGAAAGAAAGAAAAAAAAAATTAAATATGGATAAAATAGTTATTCACTAAGCTTTGCTTAGTTTTAGCAGAAGGTGACAAGTATAGGGCACCTAATGAGAAGTATGAGGTGCATACGATAAGTTTCCAGACTTTTTTCGTATGGGCACTTTTATTGATAGTACACACATGAAACTATTCCCCTTCAAAGTAATCTCCTCCGGCTGCAATGCACTAGTTGTACCGTTCCAACAACTTCTGGAAGGCCCCATGGAAGTCCTCATGTGTAAGCGTGTCAGTGACCTTCGTCACAGCCTCTTTCATCTTAATTGTCTCATAACGACAGCCTCTGAGCTTAGGAAATAACCAAAGTCACAGGGAGCAAGGTCTGGACTAGAGGGAGGGTGAGGAACTGTCTTGATGCTCATCTTGGTCAAATAGTCTGTGACAAGGATGGAGTTGTGGATTGGTGCATTGTCCTGGTAGAAATGCCACTGACCCAATTTGAAGAGTGCTTGCCTCTTTTGACGGAATCTCTTCCTGAACTCCCTTAAAACCTCAACATAGTAATCCTAACCCTAACCCTTTGGCCAATCAACTCTGGTGTATTGACTTCCTTACTCCTCCCACAGGCTCCCTGCCTTTCTTGAATCTCTTATGCCACTCAAAAACTGATGCTCGATTCATGAAAGATGGTCGAAAAGCAGTGTGAAGCATTCCATACGTTTCTGTGGCATTTTTTCCAAGTTTAAAATAGAGTTTTATTGCATATCATTCTTCTAAAGTGTCTGATTGCATTTTTGAAATTCACCAGCTGTGATAATCAGGCTTTAGTAGGGTGTATTCCAATTGCTGCTGTAGCTGTTCATTTGAACCTGAAATCACAAAATAATCAGTCATCTTATAAGATGTATAGCAATAACATACTGAATTTTCAAGAGTCTACAACAATTTTAAATGCCCATACAAAAAAAGTCTGGGAACTTATCGTATGCACCCCGTAAACCCATTACTCACTAGTAATGAACTGTAAGATCACCTTGCTATCTGTTACACTAAAATTTTAGTGCCTTGTATTTACTCAACTTACTTTTGGCACAAAGCCACAAGTATGGGGCAGCCAAGGAAGATTAAACTCCCTACTCACAAGGAATGATCTTTGAGACCAGCTTGTTAACCATTACACCCAGATAAGTTGCTGAATATAGATTTTTAAAAAAAGTAGTGATTTGAACACTATCAAAGTGTAATGCTATTATAAAACCAGAACATTTACCAGATGCAAAATGTGTAAGACTTTAAAAACAGAATAAAGATGGGCACTTGGAGAAAGTTTTCTACTTATACTGAAACAGGCTGGAACTTAGCCAGATTCATATGATATTTTACGTGAATAACTATAGCAGCAATTGAGACCACAAAAGCTGAAATATAAAGTTGCTCCCAAGAAGATGAATCAATACACAAATAATCTATTCCCTATCTGCTCTTCACACTGTACAATGTAATATATTGAATAAAATGATGTTGGTGAGCTAAGAACTGTCATTTGATAAAAATTCAATATTGTTATGTATACATATAAAACAGTTGCCTAAAAGCCTAATGCTTTATTTTATATATAAATTAAAAAAGGCAATTTGGAAAAATCAAATTGATGTGTATAGTCAGAAAGCAAATTATTTTAAAATTAAATCTATATTTATAAGAAAAACAAACATTTATTTAAGCTTCTAAATGATTAAAAAAATCTAACTGCATTGTTATAAAAATCAGATTTCAGCCAATTATACATTTTTGTTTATATCTTTCAATATTTCTAATTTTATAAGAATTTATTTAGTGAAAAATTGGGATATATTGTAATGACCTAGGTGCATACTGATTGTAAAATATATATAAATTAAGTCATTTTCATCATAATTACATAACTGAAATAATCAGATTGTAATAAGAGATATGTTCGAAAACTATCAAAACTAAAGCTGTATCTATCAAGACAAAAATAATCAATGAAAACTTGAATTTTCTTTATATATATATATATATATTACTTGACAATCAACACACTTATTCCATCAAATTTTCCATTGGCTGAAGCACCTGTATGTGTGTGGAGTTGGGATATCATATTTTACTTAATGTTGTCCGTCATTGGATTATGTGAAAAGTTAATTCAATCTATTAAGTAAAAATAAGAGATTAAAAAAAAATTATCTAATCTTATTGAACAACAGATTTACCCTTTTATTCCAGTATATTCTGGGCAACTTTATAATTCCATTCTCCCAAAAATCTTTTTTTTTCTCTCTCTCGGGAAAGAATTGCTCAAGTTGCCTTCTACAGTCTTCCAGGAAATTGATCTTTTTTTTCATTCAGAGAATTCTGTAAAGACTAATAAATGGCAATGCAACATTTTAGGAATATGGTGGAGGAGTGAAAACTTTACAGCCAAACTAAAACAATTTTTGCCTTGTCAGTGAAAAAGAAAACAAAAAACAAACACACACTATAGAGTTTAGCTTTATAAGACTAGAATATCATACTTGTTCTTTATTTTTTTAAAGCTTTGCATCAATAGCTGCTTTAAATTGGCCTAACATATATATTCATCCCCAAAAAATGATTGCAGAAGAAGAAACCTTTTCAATCACACAATATATATATATGAGGGAGGGGTGTAATGGTTAAAGCGTTGGACTGCAGAATTATAGTATACGAGTTCAAACTCCAGTTGTACAATTAAGTTCACTTTCAGACAAATACCCTTAGGAAAGGTATAAACCCCCTTATCCTCCCATCTATGGTCTAAATAGTACCACTATTGTCCTTAAAAAAAAACAAAAAATTAAAAAAAAGGATTTGGCATTAAATAACCCAAGAAAGTTGATATGCCATTAAATAACAAACAAAATATTCCTGCATAATCTTGCTGATGAAAATAGCAGCAGCAGCCACATAAATACATTAAAACTGGGGTTGTAAAATATGCCAACTGCACCTCTGCAGAAGGGTAAGACCCTTTCCACTCAATAAGGCCACCTGTTAGCTGGGGGCAGCGACCAGTAAGACACTAGGATGGGATCCTGGTGGTTGAGCAGTCAATGATCCAGCAACAGAGTCGTCAATGACTTGCAACACACCACTTTGGCCCTTAGTCTGACAGGCGGTCAGATAGACCCTATGTTTTATCCCGAACGTACTTTTGAATCTGCACTTGCAGCAAGTTCCCAACTCTTATCTTTTAGGTGCTAGCAGGCAGTGGCTGAGGGTCAATTGCATTAAGAGAATAGGAATTTGACCATGGTTGAGAACCTGAAATTAGTAATGGCTTGAAAACCTACCCTCAGATTGAGTATACTGGTCTCAACCAAAGCGAATGGGTTTCTCCTTTGATACATTCCCAACATAAGTTGGACTCAGGGGTGGGTGGTGGAGCACAGGGTCAACAAAAAATATACAGCATCTATGGCGTCTTCAAATAAAAAAATAAAAAAAAACTAAGCAAAACCTGTTGGAATCAGACTCAGAGAATGAGGCAGCAGACTTCCTCAGATTCATTGTTATTGAATCTTTGGCAGAGGTCTGCCTAGCCAAATTTTCGTCTTCATAGTAAAAGTTATTTCTACAAGGGCTACTCTGAAAACTCAAGAAAATCAGAAACAACAACTAGTCGAGGTGGAGAGCCAGAGACAGGCAGAAAGCATATTAAAAATGAAAACCTTTCATACGACAAAATGCAGGGCCTATCTGCATGAAAAACTCAATACTTCCAAAGGAGTTATCAGGAGTAGGGAGTTGGCATTGGCTGCAGAAGAGGAGATAGCATCAGCCTTGGGAAAACAGGGAGTTACAAATATGAGAAGAATCATTTGAAAAGGCGAAGAATGAATCCAAACCAACACTTACATCTTGACATTTAATCAGCCCCATACTCCCACGGAGATGAAGATCAGCTATTGTCTTGAGATAGTAGAGCAGTATGTCCCAGCTCCTGTGGTGCTTCAAATGCCAAAAATATGGACACTACAGGGAAGCTTGTAGAGGATGACAGACATGTGCCAAATGCAGTGAAAAGGACCTGAACCACTTGGAAGATGGCTTGAAAGAAATTACACGTGGAAACTGCCAACAAGATCATCTGGCATACACAAGATCCTAAGATGTTTACAAAAAAGAAAAGGAAATACTTGAAGTGAAACACAAGAGGAATGTGTCCTTCCTGGAAGCAAGGAAAACTGTAAGGAAATACATGGGAGAAAACAGCTATGTCTCTGTTGCACAGAGGGCAGATACAACCAATGAAGACAACAAATATAGAACACTCGTGGAGATATTGATCCTGTTGGAAGCAAATGTTTAGTCAAAGTTTCAGGAGCACCTGAAAAAACTCCCCTCAGCCGAATTTTACCCCGCACCAGCTCAGCAATAGGTTGGTAATGGGGAGAGATCCAATGTTGTAGTTCAAACAAAAACACATGCAGGATCTACCACTTCAACACAAACTACTCCTAAAAGTGCAACATCTCCAATAAAACATCTGTTACATGTTACCAATCTGTCCACCAAAAATATTAAAGACAGACTAAAAAACTTGTCTCCTATAAAACCTGAACAACTTAAACGAAAATCACAAGCTCCCATTGGGCAAGCTGGAAAAATACAGATGAACACTAAAATCAACAATGAAAGACCAGGAAGCACATTCAAAATGCCCTCAAGAACAAAGTTGACTATAAGAATCAATAAACAGTTCAATGGCCAGGGATTGACAAAACCCCTACAAAGAACCTATAGTATAGAAAGTATGGATAGTGACACAGACTGCATAGTTGCCAGCCTTAATCTTGAAGTATTAAATAACTACAATACTTGAAACCATTTAACTGTGGACAAACTTATAAGCTCACTCACCTTTTTAAATGTTAATCTCTTACATATCATACATATCTATTTAAATGTGTACAAACAAATGACTGATGTTAAATTGTTACTGTTACATAGTAACTCTGGAAATCGTTTAACTGTATGCAAACAAATGAGGAAAAGTAAATAAAATGATTCGTATTGGATGGAGGTACTTGAGCTCATTTTTCTTCAGTTAAATGATTTCAAGTTTGTTGAAAAATGTTCATACACCATTTATATTGGGGGTGTCCTGGTGGTGTAATGGTTAAAGTGATGGACTGCGGAATCTTAGTAAGCGAGTTTGTACTCCAGTCATGCTATTACGTTCACTTTCAGGCAAATACCTTTGGGAAAGGTATGAACCCCCTTATCCTTCCAGCTATGAGTTAAATAGTACCACTACTGTTCTTCTAGGAGAATAGCTTTGGCCTTAAATAACCTACAAAGGTTGATATGCCATTAAACAAAGAAACCAAACGAAACCATTTATATTAAATATATGTCTAAAGAGGATGTGGCATTGAACAATTTGCAATGTCTGATATGGCATAAAATCAAACAAAATTATGAAGACCTGTTTTTGACATTTGAACTGCATATTTATGTTAAAGTAAATTCTTTGAAATAGAACTGTTTTTACATTTTACTGAGTGTAAACAAAACTATACTTATATATGTATAAAAAATGGATTTCGCCTTAAATAACTTAAAATGGTTGATATGCCATAAAATCCAATCAAACAAAACCAAATATATATATATATATAACACCTGTGGGTTATTGAATAAATAAGATGAATATTTCCAAAGGAGTTAGCAATAGGAAGCACTAAAAAAAAAAAAAAATAAAAAAAAAAATGAATAATCAATAATGATGGTTCCTATCATGTCTCAAGACTGCCAGTATGGCCTTCATTGGCAACTGTGCTTAAAACTTTTTCTCTACAAAGAATCAGTGATTTCACTCTGTAGTATGCCTTTTAAACTCTGACTTGTCATGGCAAACCCATGTTTAGTTGATTTGTAAACATCATTGTGTAAAACATGCTTCTCTGTACACATTACACATTCTTCTGTAGATTGCACTTCTCAGCCACTAAAAAATTGATGACAGACTTCTGTTCAAGTCTGGAGCACTGTTTGATTTGTTGCCATTTTGAATAGCTTCAAAACAAATATTTTTGTGAGATTAAAATGACTTTTTGTTATGAACCAATTCTAAATAATAGAGTTAACATTTATAGGAAAAACATTATTTTGCTTTTTTTTTTAAAAACATCTGATTTATTGAATGACCATTGTGTGTGTGTGTATATATATATATATATATATATATATATATATATAATCTGAGGAAAAAATCCAAGGGGTAGGAGTATCCAGTTTGAGCGCTCAATGCCAATGGCTATTGACTGTAATTTGGGATTAAAAATACATCAAAACTCATGGAGAGCAAAAATATTTTTTATATAAAAATAAAAATTCGATTCTTTGGTATCATAAGTATTTCAGGTCTATGCTGACCTTCTTCAGATGGTGAAAGTATTTTTCTTTTGCTATCTGAAAACGGCCATCATAGACTTGAAATAAATTTATAATGATACCAAAGAATTGAATTTTGTTATAAGGTAAAATGTAAACAAACAAAAGCTAATACATAAGGTATTATAATTCCTGAGCTGATGTATATCACTTGAAGGCTAAATGGTAAGATACTAAGTCTAATGTAAAGTTGGGCAGGTTTCAATCCCAGCTTGAAGTATCCTGTGTGTCTAGCCACACTGAAGAGTTATGATACAATGAAACAGTCTGAGGATAACTATATATTATTATTATTACACACACACACACACACAGAGCCTTTTTTGGTAGAGTTATTGATGATAAGTTATGCTTGCTCCATAATCTCTTACACTCAGGTAGGTATCCACTTCTCAACCTCTATCACAATTTTCATCACCTGTCACATTTCAAAAATAGGAGATTTCTACAATACAAATTCCATAAAGGACAAAAATAAAGAAGCTGATGCAAAGAATTTCAATGCTTAATTTGAATATTTTGAGAATGTTGGCTATTTCCCCATATAACACTGATTATCTATATAATAATTATCTGATTTCAGTATGTTTGTGTTATTGTTACAACAGTACACAGTAGTACAATTTTTGCTAGCAGTTGCAAAGTAGTTTTTAATGCATTAATTTTCATAAAGTGGGTACAAAAATCCAAAGGAGATAACTCTAGATTTATTAACTGCTAATTACAGAGGTATTTCTTTCATTACTATATAAGAAAATAATTGGAATAAGCAAGAAATCCTTTTTAGCATAGAGATGATTTAGAATAACTAACTACTAACAGGCTAGTATCAGTTACATCAGATGTGACCGACAGGGAGAGGTCAAAAGGTTAAACACATGAACTCTTGAAGCAGTCACATGAAACTTGGAGAGATTCAAAATGACAGTTGTCAGGAAGAAGAGTTTAGTCATATAATCTGGGGTTTAGTAAAATGGTCACCCCCATCAGAGGTGGGCTGGGATGGAGTGCAATTTATATAAGTAAACAATGTTTTCCTCCAACTCAGAAAAATCACCCCACATATTATAATCTTGTTCTTGAAGTAACATCAAAAATAAAATGTGAATACATTTTTGTAACAAGTAACAACTTCTTCCTCCCCTCAACCTTTCTTTCACAACCTTCAAAACTTCCTCAATACAACATTACTCATATATAAAAAAAAGTTTGAATTCAATGCATATATGTCTCACAACAGAATACTAAGAAATTCTATCTTTATGGTAGCATAAGGCATTTTTCAGGAATTGAAATCAATCGATGATTTTTTATGTGGGTAATGACTATGTAAATTAAATTATATTAATCTCTGTTTCTTTTTTCCCCTCTCAAATCTTCCGTATTGTCTTTTTCTCGTTTTCAATTTTTCATTCCTTCAAACTTATTCTATAGCTGCCCTAGTCACAAAATTTAGGCAGATTTCTTTTCTTTTTAAAGACATTTATTGAGCAAAAACTTTAACTGATTTAACTGTTCAACTTTATTACATTCCGTTTGCTTGTGTTTGTTTCTCGAGTTCCTTAATGGAATGACTTAGTTTCTTGAGAAATTTTTCTTGGTCATCCCACTTAGGTGACAAAACTGGAAGTGAGGTAGATTCCCCAAGGGGGGACAGTCAAATACAAAAACGCCTTCTAGGAGAAATTAAAGTAACAGACACTGACAACTGTAGATGCAGCTACATATTCTTTCAATGTTTTCTTTCTTTCTTTTCCTGTTTATCTGAAACTGTAGACAAGGAGAAAGGATTATTTTTGACTAGATCAGCCTATCATAAATGACAAGAATTGCACTAATCATAATATAATTTCTATAAATAAGCAGTGACTTGACATTGATTAGAGACCACTAAAAGGTAGCATTTAAGTGTTAACAGCCATCTAGCAACTCTCCACTAAGACTGGCAACCAATGAAGTGTATTTTAAATTGCTTGAAAGGTCAAATATGACCCAAGCAGATCAAGTGACTGACTGAGGTAAGGATAGATAGATAAGCTACTGTGTGTTGAAAAACTGAGAAGGTTGATGACAGAGCTAAAAATTGCTTGGTTTCTTCAGGATTACCCATTCTTTTTAGATAAGGGGCAGATGCTGCTTGATAAGGGACAGATGATGCCCCCAAGTTATCATTGATTCTTCTCCTCCCCACTATCAGGAATACATCTTTAAATGTATAGTGCAGCTAGAAGCAATCATCTGGTTGAAAATAAGTTTCTGTGTAATTTAATAACGGTAGTGAGCATTTTTTCCCAAAAGCTGATTTGTATTGTTTATAAAAAAAAAAAAAAAAATCACTTCTTAAAAGAAAATAGGTTTACTAGAAAAAATAACATTGAAAATGAATTACCAGGTTTTATTATTCATTTCTATCTTATTTTTTCTAATATCCCATTTACTTTTTTTTTTTAAATACACAATTGTTTTGTTGATAGCTTTTATAATTATTCTTAACTACCATACTTATTATCAACCTTGATCTTCTTTCAAAAGGCTGATGTTAGCTTTATTGTAAATCAAACGACCCACCTAAAAAGTTAACAAAATTTTTCTCAAAAATAAGATAAATATATTTACCTACAAAAGTGAGCTACTTACTTCACAAAACTGAATCTCCAATTTTTTGTTGATTTTGTTATGGTAAGGTTATATATATGTTCTAGATTTGTTAAATTTTAAAATAGAAATCTAGAACAATTTACTCAGAATTTTATTCATGGTTTAAATTTGTACAGTTCTTAAGCATTCAGACTGCATTTCTCAACTGAAAAGTATTACAATTGTTGTATGAAATTTTGAGACAATATTTTCATTATTCTTATTGGAATGTTTCTGTTGATATATTTTTCTACATTTATGGAGGTGCTTGTAATGTAATGGTTTCTGTCATAGGAAATGAACATGGTGACCCAAGTTTAAATCCTAGACAAGACAATTTGCATTTCACATAGTGCTAATACTCTTGGGGAAGATATGATTCTGACTCTTCTCTTTCCAGTTATCAGTAAATAGTAGGGCAGACTGGGCTCTTTAACCTTGTTATAGCAACCACCCTAAGAGAAAGAAAACTCTGAATTCATACCTGTTAAACTCTGCTAAAAAACTGACCTTGTGTCACATTCTACTCATGCAGAGGGGTTGGGTAAATATATACTGTTTTCCTACATTCCTCAGGTGGCCCAATATTTTAAAACATCTAAATCAAAAACAGTTTTACAGCTCCCAAATTACCAAAGATCTCTGGTAAAAATTAAAAAAAAAAAAAGAGTTTATATAGAGGTGCATAAAATATTGGGCTACACTCAATAACTAGAAGGTAAGATTCATGAAAGACTGAGGGTGAAAACAAGTATAAAGATACTAGCTCAAATCAAAGAATAAAAGTAGTAAAGTTTAACATTAGTAGGTATTGTAGCTATTATAGGAAAGAAGTTAGTGCTTTAACTAATATTAGAGAGGTTCAGGATAGTATCATAACTATTGGCACAGAAAATGAAATTGGCAAAACATATTTGAATCTCACCTGAGGTTACTGCAATTCAGTTAGCACTAATGCCTTTGGGAAAATATTCTGATGACTAAATAATGATACAATTTTTGCATCAATTCTATATATTTGAATATATGTAAATACTAACTGGAGGTCTTGGCAACACCGGGAACAAAAGAATAAACAAAAAATACAATGAATAAATCCATAAATAAAACCAATTAAATAACTTCATTCAAAAATTTCTAAGCCTCACATACTTATCACTTTTGTATGGGCCTCACCTGCACAGAAAGTAAGAGAGAAATCTGACTGTTTTTAAGAAGTGATGGCCACAATAAAGATTTTTGGCTCTTTAACCTCATTATAGCAACCGATCTAAGAGAAAGAAAACTGAATTCAAACCTGTTAAACTCTGCTAAAAAACTGACCTTGTATCACATTTTACTCATGCAGAGGGGTTGGGTAAATATATACTGTTTTCCTACATTCCTCAGAAATCTGACTTAGTTTTTAAGAAGTGATAGCCACAATAATAATTTTCAGCTATGACTCTTCTTTCTTGATGAGGCTTAGAACTTTTTAAACAAAATAATAATTTTTATGAACAATACTAAAAAAATAAACCTGTTATAAATTAAATGGTCTGGTAATAGAAAATGCTCAACAGCTGCTTACTTTGCTATATTAGCCAAAACTTTGATTTAAAAAGCCAACATCTTTATCAGTTTTAGGACAAAAAGTGGCATTATTTGAATAAACCATTTTAATTATAAAAGTTAAAACAATTTCTTATTTAAAAAACAAAACAAAACAACAACATCACACAAAAAATCCTGATTGGAAATGAATGAAAAAAAAGTTATTTGTTAGAACTTGATTTTTAAAACTGAATATACAATTTAAGTATTCCTATTCAGCAAAAACCACTACATTTACTAAGATTATAAGAGATATTCTAACATACATAAGTAATTAGTCTTCAAAACAATATCTTGTTGGCATAAACTACCGTGGTTTTGATAACAATTTTATATATTTGCACACTAAGACAGAAAGATTGGCAACCAACTTTATATATAGCAGATTTATGAACCCTTAGAATCCTGAGCTCCTGGCTGAAAATATAAATATTATAATCTATTATTTAACAGCCTTACAGATTATTAAATAACAGATTATGAGATTTTATAGGCAATAGTGATGTGGAAATAGGGATTTCCTGGCAGGGTATACGTACTTCTGAACCACTAAAGATTAAAAGTAAAAGTATATTAATTTTGCAAATGTTAAAAATGAATGAAGAGTGAAGCAGGATTGATGTTATTTTAACTATACTACATGAGAATTAAATGAGGTTACATGAGGCAAAATGGTTATAGTTATAAGAAATGGACTCAGCAAACCCAGTCAACTCCTCAATGAGGCTTTTTGCATTTCATGTCACACTAATGCCTTTCTGTAAGATATGAATCCATCTCCACTTTCCCAGCAGCTATGAGTAAATATTAAAGCAGACTTGGCTATTTAGTCTTTGTATAACAACCAGTTTGGAAAGACAACCCCGAATCCAAACCAGCTGTTGTTCACTTAAAAATTGACCAAGTGTTGCAACCTGCCCATGACAAAAGGGTTGAGTAAATATATTAAGTTGAATTGAATATAAATGAAACAATGGAAATGGAATGGGGGAAAAGAAAAAAAATTACCTGAACTTGAAAAATATAATAAAATTAGTATGAGCTCACCTATCTTTTCCCAATAAAGAGTAAGTATCCCTTTATTTGTTTAGTTTTGTGAGGGTAGTGGGGCATAAGAAAAAATCTTTTGTAGTACTTATGCTAGAAAAAAAATAGCATGTCCTCTAATACAAAATGAGATGGCAAAAAGAAATTAATATGAAGGAAAAATTAAATTAAACAAAAAAAAAACAAAAACAAAACAAAAAAACCCCACAAACAAACCAGCCACATACTCAATCATTTAAAGCACCTTATCCAGAAACTCCACAAATCCTCTGCTTTTTGTAAATTTGTTTTAATTTCATTGTAACCTTCTTTAAAATAATAAAGGAAGAGAATAATATGCTGAAAAATTTTATTTTCTTCCATCTTTAATGCTAAAATCAATAAAGAAGATACACCAATTTTGACAATTTGAAATGAAATTGTATGTTGGTATAACAAAATCAAAACTAATATTTTCACAATTGCCAAAGCTGAGAGGGGTTCAAAGAAAGTGAGAAGTTACAAACATTGTTCTAGTTACAAGAAGAGAAAGAAAAAATCCTTAAGGATAAAAAATATTTCTAAATGAAATTAGTTAAGACTAAAACCTCCTTATGTCATCTAAGGACAAACACACAACAAACTTTTCAACAAAACCCAATTTCTCATTTCCTCTAGATATATATGTATAAGGAATGCTGAAAAGTTCTTGGTTAAACTAAAAAGGGAATGGCATTTTATTGAATTTTAGAGACAAGAGTTAAAGAAGAAAAAAAAAAGACTTGAGCAACAATATGCCAACTGAATCAAAATTTTGGATGAATATAAATATTACAGCATTCACCAATGATCTAGGTGACTAGGGTTCAATTTCAGGTTGAGTCATACCAAAGATTAAAAAAAGAAAAAAAAAAAAGAAAGGTACATGATACCTCCTTGCTTAACACTGAGCATAAGGTATGGATCAAGGGTAAGTGGAGCAATCCAAGAACAGGAGTAGTGCCCTCCTCAAAACCTTGAGGGTAGTAACTATTGAAAAGGGAGCCTTCGGGTAGTCCTCAATTTATAACTTATATATATAAAAAATGTATGCATGTGTCTGCAGTTTTCAAAAATGTCTAAATCCTATAAAAACATGCCAAAGTTCATTTTTATTATCTCAAGCCATTTGAAGAACAGTATTGAAATCTTCTTCAGTCATTTGATTTTAAAAAATTTGTTTGTTTTCCTCAATTTTGCAGTTGAAATGACTACTGCTATTTGTAAAATTAATTGTTATTTAAATTGTGTTCACAACTGGGTCATGCAGTTGAAACAGTGTACATTTGAGCAGCAATCTTTAAATGAGGCATGTTTGGTCAAAAAGAACAAAGAAGAATATTGAACTTTTTTTCTAAAGTTTTCCTTGTTTACAAAGGGAACATAACACTGGATTGAATGAAAACTTGGATTAAATCCTTGAAAAAAAAATTATTGGAGAAACTATCAAAAGAACTAGAAACACTAGATTATTTGAACAATTTCTAAATCTATTCAATCAAGATTTACATTCCCTTGTTAATAAAAGAGAAAAATTTTTTAAATTCATACATTTTTATCTTGTCTGTTCTTTTCAACCAAACATGTGCGCACACACATACACAGGGTCTCTGAGGTAACCACCAGCATTTATAAATTAGGAACCATGGGATGCAGAATGGTGAATGTGAATAGGATTGAAAGATTACATATTATCATTATCTTACTCCCGAGTTTTTCATGTCAGTTGCAACTGGTAATTTTCTACTGAAGTCAAAGTAACAGAAACTCTTCTTAAATTTCCAAGACTCTTCAAAGTATTCCAGCCAATTTTAGTAGTGCTGTGGTATTAATTCTTTCTATTATTTCCAGTTCACCTAGTCTCTTTTCCAAGTTCTTAAGGACTGTTCCAAGGGCTCCAACTCTAATTGGTATCACTGTCACCTTCATGTTTCACAATTTTTTCTGACAAAGTATGGGTATTTGTCTAGTTTCCTGCTTTCTTTCATTTTCACTCTGTGATTTGGTAAAATAGCAAAGACCACTAATTTACAAGTTCATGTTAATAAAAACTACAAGGATTGGTTTTCTAACTTGGATTGAGTGATCTGTTAGTATCTCAAAATCCTAGAGAATTTTTGTGCCATTTTCTAAGACAAATTCTAGTTTGTGCATATACCATTTATCAGTATAATCAGACTTCAGTCTCTTGAATAATTCCAAGTGGATCCCCCAGTCAAGTCTGCTTCTGCATTCCTTTTGTGCCAGTTTGCTGTATTCATTTATGTGATTAAGTGTTTCATCAGTCACCACATAGCCTACACGTGTTATTCTATGGCATATTATCAATTTTAGCTTTGACCTAATTAGTCCTTATGGCATTTTTCGTGCTGATATTAATAAAGATTCAATTTCTTTATGGTTTCCTTTTTGTAGCCATATCCAGGTCATCTTTGGAGCAATTTCCTTATTTTAGTGCTTTAATTATCTATATAATTGTTTTTCTTCAGAGTTTTTTTTTTTTTTAGATTTTATGATTGTTATTTTCTTGTTAGTTCTCAAGTTATTTCTTTTGTTATTGTTATTGGCTACTGT